>OV651818.1:66590934-66914581 GCA_927349885.1 Psylliodes chrysocephalus
CTGCGTCTACCTTTTGACTAACGCAAAAGATTAAAACTGTCATAAAACATGAATCTTTTAGAAGCTGTTAAACATTCTACAGAAAATATTGGGTTTGACTACTTGGTTATTTAAAAATCTAGATATCTATTGGTCAATTTTTCAGTTTCATAATGAAAACCAGTGTTATGAAACAGAAAATTAGCATTTAATTAACAACTTATAGTATAGGAGTAGAAAAAACATTTTTACAAGTAGGTATATTTGCAAATGCAATCGTGATTGGGTAATGCTTTTTATCTCCCATCTAAATGTCAAGGGGGGACACCTATACGCTAAGCAACCCGTTCTACTAGGTTTGAAACAAAGTATATGAGAAATCAACATAGTAAGGTAATTAACTGGCAAATTGGCGCTGTTCGTTACTTTCGTTGGTCATCGCCTCTATACTCATTGAAATATTTGCCTAAGAGGGTGCAACCTGTATATATCTAGAACAGAATCAAATCAACATCAACTCAATAGTTAACTAACTGGCGAATTGACGCTGTTCGTTAACTTCGTTGGTCATCAACTTAAATAAGAATATTACAACAACACAGTAGTTAATCAACTGGCGAATTGACGCTGTTCGTTAATTCCGTTGGTTATCAATCTAAATAAAATATATATATTGATAGCAAATGAATATGGTCTGCGTTTGAACGGGACTCAAGTGAGATCTCAGTAAATAGTAACAATTGTAATATACTTTGCTAATTATTGCATCACATTTAAAATATGAAAAATAAAAAGAGTTTAAATATGAATTTGTATGTTTTATTTATCAATTTGCACCAAACTTTGCATCGAATCCGGGTTTACTTTAATTAACATTATCACAAAGTGGGTACATAAAATATCAATTAATTAACTAGACGATCATTACTACTAATAGAGGAAAAAGGCCAAATACAGTAAGTAAAGAATTTAAAGTAAAACTTGTGAGGTAAATAATAACATTCAAAGAGTAAAACACAACGAACAACAAATAAAGAGGGGTCCGTCACAAAAATTAACACGGTCTGTTTTTAACTTTTTACGCATCACTCTTATTTGATGAAACTATCACAGAAAAGTCCTCAGCGTAAACAGTTTACACTGTTGACGTATAAAATAAACAATATTGGCCCCAATATTAACCCTTGTGGAACTCCCATATGTGTGTCTAAAAGATTAATTTCTTTAGTTTTGTTGTCTATTTTAAAGTTTAGAGATACATATTGCTGTCGGTCTTTAAGCAAAGTGGAGATTCATTTTAAAGAATTGCCTCTAATTCCATATGTCTCCAGTACAGATAATAATAATTCATGATTCACGCAGTCGAATGCCCTACTTAAATCACAGAATATCGCCACAGAGCACTCGGTTGCTTCAATATATTCAATAATCTGATTATAAACTTAGATCATGGCTGTTGCTGTTGACTTTTCTGCGCAAAATCCATGTTGATTTTTTGTGACAATTTGATTTTCCAATGACATCGAATCATTTTTTTTTGTGTAATGACACTTTACCTGTAAGCAGTTTGACAGGAAATGCACCGGATTCGAATGACAAGTTTACTGAATATGTCAGCTGGGCTAGAATATCCTCGAGTGACTTTTTTATAATATAACTGGGCACCTCGTCTGCACCTGATGATTTTTAATTGTTTAATTTTTTATTTAATAAATTTAATAATTCAATTTCTACAAATGGTATTAAGAACATTGATTTTTTATTACAATTTTTTCCAAAAGGTTTGTTTGTTTTACTTGATAGATCTATTTGATCAACTAATTTTTATGGTGCGTTAATAAAAGATTTACCCTCTTTTTTAATAACAATATTATTGACTGACCTTTGCTTATTCGTCATTTCCGATACAACTTTCCACGACGCCTTGGCAGCATTGTCTGAGTTGATAATACTATCTTGATAATATTGCTTTTTTTTGAGACCAATAAATTTGAATGAATTTTCTGATACTCTTTATAAAATTCCTTAAAATTTGTATTTATCTTTTGTAAAGCAAAGAAATGAAGTAAGTAAACCTACGTAAGCCCCCCTGTGGGACGACCATGGTTAGTCATCGACAATCGTCGTAGACTATTATCGTAATTAGTATATGAGTAAATGTCCATATAAATTAGTAGCATTTGTTGGAGTAGATATCTCCAGTGGAAATAAGGCTCGTCAGTAGGCGGGTTCAAAAGATTTATTAAAAGTGTTAAGGGACAGAATAAAAGTGTACCTATAAAAATGACGACATTTAACTGATATTGACTAAATGCTAACTCTATTTAACAAATTAGACTGCTATCTTCAACAGTATTAAGTATAAATAAATTAAGTTAATAAATTAACGTCTTAGTGCACATAAATTACAATATTTTTTCCGAGCCGTTATCAAAAATAGTACAATATAATTAAAGTTTAATGGATTGTCCAATTGTAGGGGCTATATTATGATAAATAAAATGTATTTAAAATAAATAAACAACAATAGAGCGTATTTTTTCAATTTTTATATTATTCCAAAAAAAAGAATGCTTTTATCGGGATGATTGAACTCGGGTTGCGAAATTCAAAGTTGAATGCAGAATCAGAAACAAATAGTCTTTATTTACATAATTATTTATTTCTACAAAAACAATTTGATCCTTACTCGCAATCAAGATCGATGGTATAGCAGTGGCGTGCGGTGACATTTTTGGAAGGAGAAGCGATTGTATAAAAATACAGCAGGCCAGTAAGCACAGCGCCCCAGGCGAAAATTTTTCGCCGCGCATCCACCATTTTGTTAAAATCTTTCTTTTTTCCTCAGTACTACGGATATTCGAGATTGAGATTTTTGAAGTGTAACTATTACTTTATTACCTAGTTTAGTACTAGCTATAAAAAAACCATTGAAAAGCTTCCTTGGTTTAAAAAAACATTTAACTGAAGTTTTTTTTATTTTTTCCCGCATTTTTCGCACAGTTGACACAGCAGTTGACATTTATGTATACTTAAGATCTATTCGTCTATCCTCAATGGTTGCAAATTTGTCTATAACATCGTCGTAAAATTTTGGATTTTCTGATAACTGTTTAACAAGCTGTTTTTCAATGGATATTAGGGCTAAATTAGAGAGTCTGTCTTCACTTGTTGAATTTTGTATAAAACTTTTAATGCGCTTTAAAGCTGAAAAACTTTGCTCAACTGACGCACTTGTGGCTGGGATGGTTAGTACTAATTCACACAACTTGACAACTTCACAAAGGGACTTATTTAAACTAGTTGTTATAAGAAAATTTAACACATTGATGGGCGTCTTCTTATCACTAATTTTAGTTGTTTCATAAACAACACTTAACTGGGACTGTAATGCTGGAATATCGAAAACATTTCCATAATTTAATTTTAGTGAATTAAAAGCTTCCGATGAAAATTTTGATGAATCGAAGTTACTAATATTAAAATTGCACAATTCAACAAATTTTAATTCGTTAAAGTTTTAAAATCGAGAGTTTATTTGTTGTAAAATATTATCAAAAATGTCGGCGTATAATCGACGATAGGAGGTCTCTCTGTCGCCGACATTATCAATTCCAATTCTCTTTCTTTCAGGTTCTAAGCCAATGTTTTGAGTCTTATTTCAAAAGTGTTCAAACTGATCTCGTTTTTTATTTATTTTATTTTTAAAATCATCAATTTGTTTAATGCAAAAGCCAATGTCATTTGACTTTGTTTGTAAAATGTCGAATAAAATGTCAGTAAAAGGGAAAATCTCTGCAAAAATGTTGAGCAAAAAAATGAAATTAAAGTTTTTTTGAGCCAATGCCAATACCCTTTAGCGGCAGTAACAGTTTCAGCATCCCATGTTTCTTTATTATCTCAAACGTCTTAAAAAAAGTGTATCAAAAAATCACGGTATTGAAACACTGTTTGAACTAAACGTCCATTGTAGATCCATCGCGTCTGAGCAACTTTTGGAATTTTTTTTTGAACGTGAATGTCCAGAGCGCGAGTTCTTTTCGATGACTTTGAAAAGAAGGAAGCCAAACCACTAAGCGTCGAAAAGAAAACTTTGCAATCTTTAATATTATCCATGCTTCACGATAAAACCAAATTAAGTCTATGTGCTCTTCAGTGAACGAAAATTGCATGGTTAAACTTCTCTTTCACTTTAGCTTGAAGGCCTCCTAAATGGCCAGCCATTACGGCAGCACCATCGTAGCTCTGGGCAACAAGCTTAGAACCACATTCTAAACTTGAAATAATGTCACAAACAATTTTAAACAATGCCTATGCAGTTCGTTCGCTAGTGACGTCCAAAAATCCTAAAAATCACTCTTGAGGAATGCCATCTAATATATATCGCACAACAAAGGATAATTGACTTAAGTTTGCTACATCTGTGGTTTCATCAAGCGCAATTGATACGAAAGGAGCTTTTTTAATTTCACTTCTAATGTGATCCATCACAACGTCGGGAGTGCATTTAATTAAATCATTTTGGATTTTGTTTGAGGTACCTCGGAAAGTCGTCGATTCAATAAAATTATTTGTTAGGGTATCATCGTATTTTGCTAAAAAACTTGGAAGGTCCATGTAATTTTCTCGATTGGCGAATCCACTTGCTTCATTGTGACCCCTAAAACTTAGTTCATGCTCTCCCAGGAAACACGTTACATCTATTAATCGTTGTTAGACGTCCTTATTTTTTTCTACCCTTTCATTGTGAATTTTGTTACTTATTTTTAAATGATTATCCTAACTATGTTCAATGCGATAGGTTCCGAAAATTTTTTCTTTAATTATAGCACTTATATGAGATTTGCTATTTACATGTCGTTTTACACTTTTGTGAAAATTATTCAAGTCTGTAATACCGACTGAGTTCCAATGTGTTTTTTCGGCTATATTAAAATGTAGGTAAGGCCAGCAAAATAATGTCTTCAAAGTTTTGCAGCCGGTTAATTATTCATAATCATAATCATTCATTGGAAGATGAACCGGCTCTTTCAAGACGCGCTTCCGCCAACGGACTCGAAGTATAGGGTGTGTACGTTTACACAATTAATTTTCTCATGTGTGGTGCGTGCGTTTACACATTGCACCAATGAAATGTTAGTACATTTATGAAGTTTACGTAATGTTTCAGAGAAATAGTACATAATTTAATATCAATTTCTACGCATTTTAAACTGAAAAATATCTATTTTTAAATCTGAAAGTGTAGGGACGCGGTGCTCCCCCGCTTCCATGGACCGCACGCTCCTGTGTTATAGCACTTGTGTTTCTAGATTTTTCTAGATCGGATTTTTACTCGTGTATTTTTATTCCATTTTTTTTTTTTTCATGGAACCGTGAAACGATAATTATTAGGTTGTGGATGCGATTAGTAAATGAAATTTCAAATTATTCGTAAAGGCCACTACTGCTTCCTAGTCACAAACATGAAGTTTCATTACATGTCGTGGTCCCTTTTTTGCCATAACGGCTTTTAAAATAAAATAATTTCTAGAAAATAATCACTTTTATTTCTAAAAGATACTCTAAAAAAAATAAAACAAAAAAGCAATGACTAATCTAATGGTGAGGTGGAACCTATCGAGTTACCTAAAGTGAATTCTCAACTCGAAAAAGAAAAACAAAGTATATTGCGAGAATTATTGGTTTAAGAAATATCGTAAATTGGTTGGTTTAAAGAATAAATAAACATTGATAATATGAAGACCAATATTTTGACATCATACATAAAATTGTTAAACACATATATATGATACATTTATTTTATACGTAATTTTTATTTGTAAATAAACTATTATATTGACTTAGACTAAAGTTCTCTGGCTAGTTCGATTAAAGTAATGGTTAGGGTCGAGATCTTGAGGCCAATTATTTTTATATTAAATTTCTAAAATACAGGGTGTCCCAAAATTACGTATACATAGAACTACAATTTTAAAATTTTAAAATTGTAAAATTGTGTCTAAAAATTGTGTCTAAATATTATTGATGTTTATCTGCTACATATTATAAACTTATGTTTAGAACAAGGATATTTCCCAGAATGTTGAAGACAAGCTTTGATAATACCCTTACCTAAAAAGCACAATCCTAGTTCATACAATGAACTGCGTCCAATAAGTCTACTGCCTCTAATTTTAAAAATTCTTGAACGTGCAGCCTATTTCCAAATATACGAATATCTTTGTGAAAATAATATAATCCCTTTGCATCAGTCGGGTTTTCAAAAGGGTTTCAGTACTTCAACAGCTTTGGCACATTTAAGTGACAATATTTTCAATAGAATTGATAAGAAAAAAGCAGGTATCCTAGTTCTACTAGATTTTAGCAAAGCGTTTGATACCATTAATCATAGTCTTCTTATATCCAAGTGTCAATATTATGGATTTGATAGAATTTCATTAGGTTTCATAAAAACATACTTAAGTAAACGATCACAGTTAGAGTAAATGGTCAGAAATCAACATCCATTCAAATCAAATCTGGTGTACCACAAGGTTCAGTCCTAGGGCCCCTGCTTTTCTTACTCTATACTTCGGATTTCTACAAACACGTAAATAATTGTGCAGTCCAATTTTTGCTGATGACACTTAGCTGTTCCTCGATTTTTCGCCGAATGAAGTCATTACTGCAGTTGATAAGATTAATCAAGATCTTAAAAAAATTGATAACTATTCGTCTGATCATAACCTTCACATTAATGCTTCGAAATCCAAACTGTAGTAAAAATATTAGACAATATATAAAGAACAATACAACTCTGATGATATCTGGTGAATCTATTCCACATGAAACTGAGTCTATACATTTAGGGTTATACTTTGACGATCAAATGAGGTTCAGTCAACATGTCAACTATGTGTTACAAAAGTGTTATAGTGGTCTTCGCTTGCTTTATTCTAATAAACACATCCTACAGAACCAATCTATAAAACTAAAACTTTGCCAAAGCCTTGTAATTTCAAAAATATTATATGGAATTGTTGTGTATTATCCTTGTTTGACAGCTGCTGATCGTAACCGTTTGCAAATTATGCAGAATACATGCTGCAGATTCGCAAAAGGACTTAGAAAATTCGATCATATTTCCCAAGCCTTCTTCCAAACTGGCTGGCTAACTGTTAATAATTTATATATATTTATGTTCCTTTCTTTTCTTTTTAAAATACTTTCTACTGCGTCACCATTATATCTTATGAGCAAATTAACTTTTAGATCGTCTACGCACAATGTAAACATAGGAAACAATTTTAATTTATCAATGCCTCGTCACTCTAGTGCTATTTATAATCGTAGTTTTTCGTATAACGCGGTTGTTCTGTACAACACTTTACATACCGATATTAAAAAATCACGATCTCTACCTGTTTTTAAAAATGCTTTAAAAAGGCAACTCTTTATTAGTCAAATGTAAACTAGTAGATATAATGAGCTACTAATGTCAAATTGTATTGATAAACTTTTAATATTATAGTTATTTAAATGTATATGTTTTGTTAGGGTTAGGTGTAAGAATAGCCACAGGCTAATCCTCGCCCATGCTAACTGTACAAAAATGTAATTATTTTGTGCAAATAAAGACCCGTTATTATTATTATTATTATTATTATTACTGTATGTTGGTGAAATCAAAATCAATCGATTGAACCAAAAATTTTTTTTAAATAAATAACTCAAAAACGCATTTTTCGAGTATTGTAAAATTTAGTATGTATATAGATATTTTAATTGATGATTAATCGTTTCAGGCAAAAATTGCACCACTAAAATCATGAAAGACCAAAACCACTATAATCATACCATAAATGTCATCGTTATTTTATTTTTTTTTTAGTACCGCGCCGGCCCCCTTTTTTTATGCCATTTGTATATCTTGCAAATAACATGTACCTCTCATGGTATTTTAGTAAAATTTTTATTGACTTCAAAATTTTCAAGAAAATTAAGTTGGCGGTTATTGCTAACGCAACCCGAACACCTTATTACAATAAAAACAAATCATCAATAGGCATAGGTAACTAATGAAAAATAATAACAATTCAAACAAATGGTTGGTAACTTCAAATTTTCAAGAAACCTAAGTGGGCAGTTGTCAACGTTACTAATAAAACAATTGACAAAAGTTTTCGATAGTACGTGTTTTCTTTGGTTTCGTATCAAAGTTCTTGTAAATAAGGAATTATTTCAAACATTTTGTGACTAGTATGGAGTACACATTTACTAAAAAAACTGGTAGCTGTAATGGTAGAGAGTGTTCGTGCGTGTAACAATATTTCCAAACCGACAGATTCCGAATCACCAGACTTTTGCTTCTGTCGAGAGGTGACTTCGAGGAACTGCTCAATTGAAAAACCGAATAGAAAACTTGCTGGACGACTTCGTCAAGACAAAACTCCTGCTACAGAGGATGGAACACAGCAAATAATTTCGGAATTAGTGCCCGACGCCTAGCAGGAAAAACTAGGGTTTTAAAAAAACATATCCAACAGAATAATGAGAGAACTATTTATCCCTTTTACATTCAAATTGTCCAGGAACTTTTACCTTCTGATTATGAATCTAGTTTACATTTTATACAAGTTATTCAAGAGCGCAGAGAGAACGATTCAGATTCTCACAGAAACATTTTATTTACAGACGTGCTTACACGACGGGGTATAACAGAAGCACATAACGAACATGTTTACGTAGATCAAAATCCACATGCTATTAAAGAGAAACATTTTCAGCGAGAGTTTAAAATTATTGTGTGGGTGGGTATTGTAATGGCCCACCCCCGGTACCTCTCCTTGATCATTGTTTTTAACGTCTGAAATCTTATTATTCTTCACCTCTTAATTTTGTTTTACTTTAAATTTTATACTTACTGTATTTGGCCTTTTTCCTCTAGTAGTATTAGTAGTAGTATTAGTAGTAGTGATCGTCTAGTTAAATAATTGATAATTTATATACCCACGTTGTGATAAATTGGTAAATAAAACCATACAAATTTATATTTAAACTCTTTTATTTTTCATACTTTAAATGTGATGCAATCATTAGCAAAGTATATTACAATTAATTTGTACTATTTACTGAGATCTCACTTGAGTCCCATTCAAAGGCAGACCACGTTCATTTGCTATCAAGATATATTTTATTTAGGTTTATGACCAACAGAGTTAACGAACAGCGTCAATTCGCCAGTTGGTTAACTACTGTGTTGATGTTTATTTTTATTTAGCTTGATTATTCTAGATATATAGCAGGGGAAGAAGTTGGAAAGGATTTTACCAGTTATCCCACTTGATACACATAAATTGACAGGTTTGCGGCGGATCTAACCGAAGTGGACGCGATACATTGGCGTACAAAATTATTTTATAGATGTTAATGACAATTTCGAGTAAATAGTTTAATAAATTGTAAATAGCTGTTAAAATTTTGTAAAATTATGATTTGAATGTTATACATGCGATTGTCCGGTTCTGCCGGTAACAATTTATACTTATTCTATGAAACGACACTGGCAGGTAAAAATTACTGCGAAATTCTCGAAGCCCTCCGACGTAGCCCCTGCTATACACAGGTTGTACTCTCTTAGGTAATTATTTTGACGAGTATAGAGGTTATGACCAACGGAAGTAACGAATAGCGTCAATTCGCCAGTTACTGTGTTGATTTCACATATGCTTTGTTTCAAACCTAGTAGAATGGGTGGTTTAGTATAAGGTGTCCCCCTTGAGCTAACGAACAGTGTCCATTCACCAGTTGGTTAACTTACTGTTAAATTTTAGTAATTTTACCATCTCGGTTTGTATAATTTATCCAATATAATACATCCCTGTATACTTCTAAAGTATTGATTTTTATAATTTCTATTGAAATGACTTAATACAACCCTGTATATTTATAAATATTGATTTTTATTATTTCTATTGAAATACTCAAATTCACCCATCGAAAAACAGATGTCTAACCTCATTGTCTTTCGGGGTGAATGTCCGAAAGCCATGTGGTTTGGTGGTTACATTGATTATATTTTGAAGCAAATGTCAGGCCCTTATTCAAACGAAACCCCGGTGGTATCTCAAAGAAAGTTACACAAATCTTTTGACTCACCATTGAAAATACAAACATTAGATTCGTGTATACTAGACATTATGTACTAATTGTATCTAACATTGTGACGGTGTCGATTTACGTACGTCGCAGCGTTGAGCGTCGCCTTGCGTCGAGGCGCCTATCGTCGTGGTGGAGAGGAAGGTGTTTATTACGGTACTACGGTATAAAATACTTGGTAGTGCTGCGCGACAAAGGGTGTCGTCGAAGATATTATGAAGAAAATATTTAGGGACGGAAAGCGTCGGGAAATAAGGCGTGGGACGTTGACAGCGTTCGGGGGATTGGAGGTTGTAGGATAGACGCCTATTAAGGAAAGATACTGATTACAGAATATGAAATAATAATCTGAATTCTATATAAAATCATAATGAATTATTTATACCCGTTTTAATGGCTTTTTGTGAAACGTCAGTTTTTCGTAGCTCCGCTGGGAAAGAATTTTTGGTGGAAAAATAGGGGGTAAATTTATTATGTACCTTATGAACGATGGTGCACCACTTCAATTTTTCTGCATTGTGACGAACAGTGCCAGAAATATTGATTGGCAAAGGTCCAGATGCTCCTTTTCAGTGGCCACCTTATTCACCAGAATGTAATCCTTGTGATTATTTTATCTGGGGTTACTTGATAAAGAAAGTTTATGAAGCAACATTAAACAATTGTGGGCTAGTATTTAAAATGCTTTGAACTCTATGCGAAATGATCTAGACATTTTGAGAAGAGTATATATTCTTCAATTTCTTGTACCGGATTGAAATCTGAACATTTTGATGTAAAGTAATAAATTGTTTGAGATATATTGTGCGATTCTACTATCTTTTTGTTTTTAACAAGGCTGGTATCTGAACATTTTGTTAAAGTCACCTTTTTAACAGATTTATTTTCAAATTTATTTGAAGAGGATTTTCAAAATTACAATGAGGATTACAAAAATTAGAATGTAATTCTTCAAAAGTAAAATTTGGTCTTTTTAAGAATTTCTGTTATCTTAATTTGTTTTTATATTGAAAAGAAGGGTTTTTCGATGTCGTTGATATCGGTTCTGGTTTAGACAATTGGTTTCAAGAAAATTTGATTTGGTTTAGAAAAATTTGGTTTGTAAAAATCCAACTTTTGATTAATATTATTAGCGTTTGGAATACTCTTTGTACACTTTTGGATGGCCCTGAATATGGGTGTAGATGATATCGAACTTAAGAAACTGCATATTAGCACAATTTTCTTGGCTGGTGTTGATTCAAAGACGGGCCATGTTCGATCATTATCATTATGAAGAGAGCATTGATAATATAGATTTCAGAGACAAAATATTATCGTTGTATTTTTAAGGTTTATTCACAATATATACAGTAGAGCGTCGATAATCCGGACGTAATAAATCCGGACCGTCGATAATCCGGATTCAATTGCGGTGCAAAAAATTTGAATCATATTGATTAAAAGTTTTAGTTATCTGCTCAATTATTCAATCACAAAAGTGAATTATTAACGGTTTTAGTAAGTTTTCTTTTTTTATATATTCAAACGACCTATTTTTTGGTTCTTTTCGAAAATTCGGACATTTTGACAATCCGGATTATCGACGCTCTGTTGGTACCTTTTTTTGTAAAATACTGGGTTATTCCATATAAGTTTGATTGTGTGTATGTATTTAATAGCACTATGTGCCAGTTCGTACATGTTCTAGATAAATATGGGTCGTATCAATATCAATAACCACTCCCGTCAATTTCTTAATCATCTCTTCTCCAGATTAGATTGTGGTTTATTGACACTACAGTTTCTCATCTCTAAATAAAAATATTAGTCGAATCGACGTCTTTATCATCTGTATGAAATTGACGGTAGGGTATTTACAGTCTGCGGTTCGTTGATGCAAATTCCAGCTCAGAGCACAGCTTTTAAGTGAGTGCATCGGTCTGAAAAAAATTAGTTAGTCGGCGCGAGCTATTGCGGGAGTGTGGACGCCGATGTCATGTGAAAATTGTTATCGGAATTGTGCGGCAATTACAATACGCTCAAGTTCAGTTAGTTCTTTAGTTATTTGATTTATTGTTTTCCTTTTATTGATGGAGTGTGAACAATTATTTTTATTTTGGCGTCACTCTATGTGTAAGTAGACTTTTTGACACTTTTAATATTTGTCATAAAAGGGTCAAAAAACAGTAAAATAAGGAGAATATTTCTTCTCTATCTACATAACAAATTCAAAGTTAACACACGCCAAATAAATAATGTTTCAGTTTTTAGTTAAGTAATCCGCGCTCAAAATTTTTATCGTGATTTTTCTATTAATTATGCATTAGTTAATTAACAATTTTTTCCTACTTGAACATAAACATTGTAAGTGCGATAATTGTTAAATAACAAATCTGAGATTTTTTCCTTTTTTGAAGCAAATTCTATACGGTTGGAAAAATTAAAAAAATTGTTATTTTTCACTTTCTTATTAACAATTTACTTAGGTTAAAAATTAAAAAGCTTGATTAATCATTGAAAACAAATTTATATTACTATTGATCCGTTTTTTTTTTTTTTTTTTTTCATTAGAAGCAACAAATAATTTTTTTTCCTAAAAAATATTTCATGGTTTTTTGTTTCACCACGTAGAAAAATAAAAAAATATATGTAAAAAAATTAATTTATTATAACAAATTGTTTATTAAATAATCAATGAATATTTAAACAAAAACAATTTTAAATTAAATTATGAAAAAAAAATGGTTCCAATAATAAAGTGGAAAAAAATTGTTAATTAACAACAAATTTTTTTTAAGGAACGATTTTTTTTTTAATCTAAATATGCATCAAAGAATATGTTTCAAAAAAAAAAATTTAAATTACCTTATCAACAACGCATTTGTTTATAATAATTTTTTATATAATAGGAAATAAAAAAATTTAAAAGTCAATAGTAATACCTATAAATAATTTTTTTTTCAATGATTGATCAAGCTTTTTAATTTTTAACTTAAGTAAATTGTTAATAACAAAGTGAAAAATAACAATTTTTTTAATTTTTCCAACGGGAATCTCTTCTAACACCGTTCAAAAATTGCTAAAAAGAAGACAAAATCTCAGATTTGTTATTTAATAATTATCGCACTTGAAATGTTCCTGTTAAGTAGGAAAAAATTGTTAATTAACTAATGCATAATTAATAGAAAAATCGCGATAAAAATTTTTTGACCGCGGATTATTGTTCATTCATCTATCCAGTAGCCGCCTGAATTTTTTTAATTCGTAATGTTAATATTTAATAGGTTTAAATAATATTTAATCATTAAAGGTCCACAGTGGGCGTCTTACGCAAGCCAGTCTCCGTTTTCAGCCCTATTTTCAACCCTATTTTTAACCCTCTGGAAAAATGATAGATATTGGTCCTACAGTTTCAGGAGGTAGTACTTTTTGGTGGGAAATTTCCTCCTCTTTTTGAATCTTTTTTTTTTTTCAAAAATCATTTACATGTTATTCCGAATCGAATGACACCTAGTTCATATTTTTCGGAGGCGGAGAAAAAAGTTTGACCCAAAAAGCACTTGTTAACTAGACTATATCTCAAAAATATGAAAATGGAATCAAAATATCCCGACCACCTCGCCCCATAGCTGATATGGAGGGGGTGGTATCCCCAAAAAATTTTATTAGAATTTTTTAAATGAATCAGTTGAAATCTACGATATTTTCTATATAAATACTCTTATGCTTCGGAATTGTCGGTTTTCTTGTTTTAATCTGACAGGTTAAAACGACTAAACCGACAATTCCGGAAGCAGAAGCGGATGATTAAAACGCACCTGATATTTTGCTTGCTGCTGTCAGTGTCACAGTTTATTGCTAAAGAATCAGTTAGCTCACTCGAACCAGTTGAAAGTTTCAAAATAACATCCACTCCAGGGATACAAATTCAGGATACGCAGAAGACTGCTGTTTTATTATAGGCGGTTGTCATATATTGTATTATGCGAGTTGCACAGTGTATAAACTGAAACATTGAGATCAAAAGTGCCGACGCAGAGTGAGCGATCTGATTATTTAGCTGTAAACTGTGTCACAGGGTTCAAAATGGCCGCGCCCTATGTTGGGCGTGTCAGACCTCTCTCTTGCCTCGTATAGTAATCAAAGTATGTGGTGAATATTATTTTTGAAGTCACAGTTTATTGCTAAAGAATCAGTTAGCTTACTCGGACCAGTTGAAAGTTCCAAAATAACATCCACTCCAGGGATACAAATTCAGGATACGCAGAAGACTGCTGTTTTATTATAGGCGGTTGTCATATATTGTATTATCCGAGTTGCACAGTGTATAAACTGAAACATTGAGATCAAAAGTGCCGACGCAGAGTGAGCGATCTGATTCTTTAGCTGTAAACTGTGTCACAGGGTTCAAAATGGACGCGCCCTATGTTGGGCGTATCGGGCCTTTCTCTTGCCTCGTATAGTAATCAAAGTATGTCTCTTAAACTAAAAATGACATTAAAGTCAAAACTAAAGGTAAGTTTACGTGGTGATCGCAATGTCGTCACAGTTGGCTTATCCCCTTCAAAAAGTGGTATTTTTCTTGAAATTTCAATTTGATATCTTTTTTTTTGTTTCCGAGTTGATTTTTTCAATATTTCAAATCTCCTTATCTCTCCATTTTTATTTGTTTATTTATTCATTCCCTTGTAGAGCTTGATTTTTATTAAACTTTATATTATGTTGGTATGCTTTTGGTTTTTGATTTCTATTTTTTTTATTTCAATCCCCCTTGATCCCTATTTTATTCAGATTTTGTTAAAATCAATATGTTTGATTTTTGCCAAAAATTTCAAATTGATTTTATTGTTGGTTTTTGAGTTATTTCATCTACCTTAATCCTATTCATTTTTTTTTTTTAATTCAATAGCTTCATTTTCTTATGGAGCTTAATTTTTACTAAAAATTTCATGTTGATATCGCTTTTCGTTTTCGATTTATGAATTATTTTATTTCAACCCCCCCAAACCCCCATTTTAATTATAATTTTTTAAAATCAAAGAGCTTCTTCCCTTATAGAACTTGATTTTTGCTACAAATTGATATCATTTGATTGTTGCTACAAATTGATATCATTTCTTGTTTTGAGTTTTTTTTAAATAGTTTTACCTCTTCTGTAACCCGCCAATTTATACAGATTTTTCCGAATCAATAGGCGTCATCTTCTTATAGAGCTTGATTTTTACTAAAAATTTCATGTTGATATCATTTTTCGTTTTTGATTTAAGATTTTTTACTTTTTCAACCCCTTTAACAATCCCATATTTATTTAGATTTTATCACAATCAACAGGCTTGATTCTCTTATAGAGCTGGATTTTTCCAGAAATTTTCAAATTGATATCGTGCGGATAAAAACATGACATCGGACGGACGGAACTAAACGCATAATACTCTTCACAGACCATTGTGTGAAGAGAATAGTAATGTTTTTGTCTCAGAAAAAGATAGCATAAATGGTGATTTAAAATAAAACATTTTAGTTTGTTGCTCCGTACCATTTTTGACATATTTTACTTTACGCACTAGTGCACTTTAGTAGAAAAAGTTTATAATCGCACTTTCAGTACTCGAATTTTCTATAAAATCATATTGGTAGCTGGAGATAACATTGTAAGTTTCAAAAGAACAGTTAGGCTTACCTTCAGTGCCTTTTCAAATATTTTTATTACATTGCTTAGTAATGAAACCGTTTATATTTATTTACTTATTATTATTTGTGGTGACAATAGATTGCAGTATGATACGTATTAAAATAATTGAGGAAAATGATTTGAATTCGTATTTTAATTATATATTTATTGTTGTAATTGCAAGTACATTAAAACATTATTCAATTAAAGATTTATTTTTCAAGTTGTAATGTAATATTAAAACAAAAAACAACGTATGATACACATTTATAAGTGTTTTTGAAGGTTCTTCACTCATAAACTTGTAATATCATATATATATTATAATTCCCTGGAACTTTTATACCTCATTCCTTATTCATAAAACAAATATTAGTTTTTTTTTATATACATAATAATTTACAATAGTTACCGGCGCCGCAAGTCTTCATGCATTCACCATGTTTTAGAATCGTATTTAAATCGCCCAGCACATGTTAAAATACTTTTTGCAGCCATTATAAACCATTTATATTCCATGTAAAGACGACACCTCCGGTCTTTTATTAACGTTTAATAATTTTTTACCTGACCAGAACTCGTAATCGTTAGAATTCATGAATGGCGGGTTAGTGACAGATTCTCTAATGTGGAATTTACAATCTTAAAATTTAAACCGCATTGTTTACAAATGAAGAAATTATTTTTATATTAAATATACAGGGTGGCGCATCGAAAACGAAATAGAGACATTTACTGGCAGCTAAGTTTTTTTTTGGAAAAACGCTCAAATCTGTCGATTTTGTTTTCGAGGGGGGGACAAAATTGGGAAAAAATCACGTAAACACGTGCAGCCCCCTAGGCGGGTGTGGCACCATGCCTAAAATCTTAAATGGAAAGGGGTCATTATTTGAAAGGTCTTTCAATTTCCTTTATAATGACGTAAAATTCATGTACTTCAGTTCAGTAGTTTTGGAGATTTATGTATTTAAAGTCAAAAGTAGACTAATAGGTACATCAGGTTAGTTTGTGTTACTTTCAGAAGAAATTTGAGTAAAAGCATTTACTTAATAAGTAAATGCTTTTCTTCACTACGCCCATGGTTTGTTTATTATGAAAATAACGATTGAAGCGTTTTTTGTGGCAAAAAAGTTGTTTCTTGAAGAAAAATAAGAAGGGAATGCCTCGTACTTATTTTAAATAGGAATTTAGTACATAGATTGCGTTTAATTCGATCAAAATTTGTTGTTAAAATACCTTTTAACGCTTTATACATTAACCATGGTATATTTCACGGCAGAAAGGGTTGAAATTATCAAAATATTTTTCGTAAATAATCCGTGCGCTAATAGAACAAGCACAAATATTTAATGAGCGACATGAGAACAGTAACGTGGATCGAAAATATGTTCTAGAACTTGTAGCTAAATTTCTGGAAAATGGATCAGTCGCCAATAAAAAACGCATCATTGAAAATCCCATAAGGAATGAAGCAATAGAAGTGGTGGTTTTAGGGCAAGTTTATGTAGATCCTACGTTAAGTACCCGCAAGTTGCATACTGTGTGTGGTGTTAGTCGACGTAGTATCCAACGGATTCTAAAGGCCCATAGTTTTTATCCATATAAAATTCACCTTGTACAAGAACTTAATGAAGACGATTTTGATCGGCGATTACAATTTTGTGAAGATATGAGTGAACGTATTATAAGCGATGAACAATTTCTATTCAACACTTGCTTTTCCGACGAATGTTCCTTTTTCTTAAATGCCGATGTTGGCCCGATTCTAATCTAGGGATGCGCACGATATATCCATGTTTAAAAAACATCGATTATTCGGTTTCGATTATCGATGTTAACATCGATGTTTTTTTATCCGATGTTATTAGTTAACATCACGTTTTTTTTATTCGATGCTATTTGTTAACATCGATGTTTCAACTAATGATGATTTCTCATTTCGATGTTTTTTGGTTTTTTTTTTTTGTTAAGCGTTACGTTTTAAAATGATGGTCTGAATTCCTTTTTGTTAAGCGTCATTCTTTTTTTTTGCTCTTCAATAAACGTTTTTGGAAAACATATGTTTACAGACACATCGATGTGTGGAGAAACAAACATCGATACTTAGATAAATCGATATTTTCTATTCCGATTTTTTTTACAATATCGATAGTCTGTACTCGATGTATCATTTGATGTCAACATCGATTTTTAAAAAAAAATTGCTCATCCCTATTGTAATCCCAGAATTTATCATCATTTATCACACACAGCAGCCACAAAAATTAAATGTTTGGGCTGGTATTTTTGGCGATCATTTAGTTGGTCCTTTTTTTTACCTGGAAATTTGACCGGTGAAATGTATTTGGAATTACTGCAAGATGCCATAGATTCTGCACTAACAGTCATAATTGAAAATCAGAATGATCGGCGGTACATTGCGAATAGGTTGATGTTCCAACAGGATGGTGCCCCACAACATTACGCATTACGTGTTCGACATATTTAGATCAGACGTTTCCAAGTCGATGGATTGGTAGAAGAGGTGCCATTGAATGGCTCCCTAAATCGCCAGATGTATTTTTGGATTTCTTTTTGTGGGGTCACTTAAAAAGCAAAATCTAACCTACTCAGCCAACATCGTTAGAAGATTTGCGACAAAGAATTGTGCCTTCAAATTACTTCTCATATATTCCAAAATGTGCGTCAACGTTTTCAGCAAAATCTTTATTACTGCATAGAGAGTCGTGGTGGTCATTTCCAACATTTACTTGGCTGACGGGTCAGTTCATTCTTTATTTTTAAAATACTTTGCTCCTAAATGTATTGATCTCCACTAATGATGATGTATTAAAGTCTACTTTAAGCTTTAAATCAATAAATCTCCAAAACTACTGAGAAGTACATGAATTTTACATCATTATAAAGGGAATATATAGACCTTCCAAATGATGAATCATTCGACCCCCTTTCCATTTAAGATTTTAGGGATGTTGCCACCCCCGCCTAGAGGGCTGCGCGTGTTAATGTGATTTTTTTCCAATTTTGTGTCCCCCTCGAAAACAAAATCGACGGTTCTGAGCGTTTTTTCCAAAAAAGAACTGAGCTGCCAGTAAATGTCTCTGTTTCGTTTTCGATGCGCCATCCTGTACAATTTATTATGGACTTTGTTTATTTGTTAACAACACGATATCGATATTTCAAAAATAATATTTGGTTATTTGGTATCAACTCATATTTATTTATATCCATTTCCATTATTCCAATATTTTTAAGTTTTAATGAAAGCAAAATAATTTTATTCAGATTAGTTTTTATATAAACAAAAATATTTTGATAGATCTAAAAATGAATTGATAAAATAATTACTTTCGATTTTAATTATGGATGCACCAATATAAAAAATAAAAGTCCTGTGATAGTTTATGTAATAATGATCATAAATACATTTAAAGTACTTACAATTATAATACAGAGTCTTCAACAATACCCGTATCCCACATAACCAATGTAATCGACACAAATTCCCGAGAATGTTGACTATTGGAAATAAAACTTTTAACAATATTAAGACGTAAGACGAACGAGAACAAGAGAAACAACGATTTTTTGAGACAATTTTCATTCCCATTATCGCATCGCTACAAAACGGTCTGCATCGTCTTGCTTTTATCTTTATTTTTGAGTTAAATACAATTAAATTATCTTTTATATTCTTTATACTATAATCATAGTTTTAGTGTATTTTTATTTAGAGGTAGTTTCCACCAAAGTGATGTCACCATTTATTGGACAAAAGCAAAATTAATAACTTCAGCAGAAGTAACTCTCAAAAATGCTATTTGACAGAACTGACAATTAAGTAGTCATAAGCGTCTTTAGAAAAAAATTCCATTAAATTTTTTACCAGATCACGTGGAATACGTAATGCGTTTGGTACGTTTGAATATCCACATCCGATATCCGATGCATTTTTACCTCTATCCAAATCGGACACATGTGCTCCAACTAAATTTTCGTTTGTTTCTTTATTCGAGATGTAGCCTGTCCAGATTCCTTTTTTTACATCTGGATTTGAAATGAGAAATTGATAGTGGCGAGTGTCAAACTTGTTTTTATTTTTGTTGAATTCGGCTATCGAATTATATTCATTCATTTGGCTCAATGCGACCGTGTTAGCAACATTTTCGATGTCAAAGAAGGCAGCAGAGCAGTGTTGCCAGAATATATTTTTGTTATGTACCAGATTTGTCTGAGAAATGTACCAGACTCCATTTAAATGTACCAAATTGTTTGAATTGTATCCTATTTCTCGAATTGTGATGGTTTGGTTCATTGAAAAGCAAAAAAGCTCTTATCGAGAACGAACACAAACAATAATATATTTTACCCGTCGTCCAAATGGAAACAGGCTAAAAAAGAAAAAGTACTAGATTTTGCTTCGAGTGTAAAATGACATAATAGTTTGTTTTGGATACGAAATTATAACGGATTTATAATTATTTTATAAGCAATACCATCTACAAATATAATTAAAACAAAATAACAACAAAATATAATTTATTTCGTAAAATTTGTGGTTATGTTTTGTCAAATCAAATGTCAAAATTCGCAGCGACGAACGAACGGCCAACGACTATATAAATTGGGTCCAGCACGAACTCACCAACTTGAACTGAGCGTGAACTGAACGCCAACTGAACGAAGTTTATAAATCCACCTTTAACATATTGCTAATTATATGAAACAACAAAGATATACCTATTGTCAATAATATTTGAAAAACTCATTGAAAAGGCTTTATCCGATTACTACCTCAGTTTATTCAAAATTTATTACAGTTAATGAAACGTTTTTAAAGTAAATCGTTAAATAATGTAAATTTACTAATAATTTATTGTGGCTAAATACGTTTTTTTGGTATTTAAATTTATTTCTGTACGCCTATGGGACGAACATCTGATAAACAAATTTCCGAGTCTAATTTGTAAAATGATAAATGAAAAAAACCGGTTTACAACTTTTAAAAATATCGATTTTCTTATTGCGCGATTGTTAGATTTCACATCTCGTATGCGAACAATTGCATTACTACTGTAAAGGTACCATTTCGGTAGGCGCGACAGGCGACCGCCGACGCGACAGACGACCGCCGAAGCGACCGAGAAGTGTCTCTTCACATCTAAAATACATACAATTATATGAAACACATTTCGCACGGCACGACACGAGAAATGTCGTCAAGACGACACTTCTTGACGACACTTCTGGATCTGTTTCGGGGCAAAGCGTTGCTGCGTGTCGCACTCGAGGTCACTGTCCTCAGGCATCGCTTCTTTTTGGAGATAATTAGGTTGGAAATTTCTTTCGATGTAGGCAGTATTGCCAGATTTTGGAACAGTATGGGTGAAAAAAAAACCGTAGATCTGAACAGTAGATTTTAATACAGGGGGAAATAATTAAAATTTGCAGTGTAGTAAATAAAAAAAACAAGTATATAAGAAACGAAAAATAAACTTTTTTTCTACCCAAATTAGAAGGTAAACAAAGAATAAAAACAAATAATAACATTTTTAATATATACTTAACGTACGGAAACAAAAAAAAACAATGAAAAATAATAGGTACCTACTTCTTTTAGATCAGTCTAAATCAGGTAATTCAAAATCGTAGTGTTTGGCATTTGCATGTTATTTTTATGATGTCCTATTAATTCTTTGTTTCATTTTAAATATAAACAATGATTATCTTGATGTTTTTTTATGGAGCCAACCTACAGTAGTAGATGCATTCTTACGCTGCTTTTACTGCAGAAAATTTACTAGAGAAAGTATTCTTTAACCATTTGCTGAAGAATGAGGCAAACTTAATAAATTAAGAACAACATTTGCTAGAGACAAAAACAGTGGATCTACGTAAAAACAGTAGGTCTGGCAACGCTAATCGTTCTCTCGAATGGTTATCCTGTAGAACAGAAGTAAAAGTTGGAAATGTTTTTGCCAGTTCTCCCACTTTATACACATAAATTGACAGGTTGGCAGCGGATCTCACCGAAGTGGACGCGATACATTGGCGTACAAAATTATTTTATAGATATTAATAACAATTTCGAGTAAATAGTTTAATAAATTGTGAATAGCTGTTAAAATTTTGTAAAATTATAATTTGAATATTATAATACATGTTTAATAATTATTTATAATCCATAAATACATGCGATTGTCCGGTTCCGCCGATAACAATTTAAAATTACTTATTCTATAAAACGACACTGGCAGGTAAACATTACTGTGAAATTCTCGGAGCCACCCGACGTGGTTTGACGTTTACCCCCTCTCTACCTACCAAAAGACTTTTCAACTTTTACTTTCTCTATAAGTGTCTCGCGACCCGTCTCCAAGCTTCCGAAATGTATGGAGTGTAACATTTATGCATCTGTCGTCGTTGAGGTCGCCGGTGGTCTCCTGACCCTCCTACCGAAATGGTACCTTAAAGCTACCATTTCGCAAGCCGAGACAGAGACCGACTTCAAAACGCGCCGCGACACTAAACGGTCGCTTCACGTCTGAACCAATGTAATTATAAGAAACACATTTCGGTAGTGGTGACAGACGACATCAGATTTACTATGGCAATATTTGCCGTGTCACTAGTGTCTCGGTCTCCTGTCGCGGGTCGCGCGTTCCCAAATGGTACCTTAAAGGTCATACTAAATCTGATGTCGTCCGTCGCCTCTACCGAAATGTGTTTCTTATAATTACATGGGTTCAGACGTGAGGCGACCGTTTAGTGTCGCGGCTCGTTTTGAAGTCGGTCTCTGTCTCGGCTTGCGAAATGGTACCTTTAAGAACACCGTATACTTAGCTCAATATTCAATCAGATATTTGTGTTTCTGCTGAAGACGCTTAGCGTTGGCTTCAGAAATTTTGTAAACAATCCTATCTGTCTCGGTTATACATCTTTGGGTATCCCCGAGTTAAAAAATCGTGTGTAGAACAAAAATTAAAACGATTGATTTCGGAATATACAGTATTTTAAAATCGCTACCTACACTCTACTGGATAAAGAAAATTATTCGATTTCTGGAATCAGTGAGATATATATTATAGAAGTCTACCAAACATGATTTTTAAAAAAGGCGATTTCCTTTGGACAAAATTCCACTCTCTCTGGATTTAAGTGAAAACAATTAAATAATAAATAATTAATAACACTCACCTAATGTATCTATCCGGCACCATTGGCAAACATATCAGCACATCACACACTAAATACATTGTAAAACAATGTTATTAATAATAAATAAACCGAATTATACAAAAAAATTATATCGCACGCGCACTTCCAAAATATTTTTCGTTTGAAGGTGCGAGAAGTACCGATTAATTTTTAATACACTTTAAATATAAAAACCCTTTACATAATAATATTAATGATTCACTAACGGTGTTCATTCTGGACGATATCGAAAAAATAACTTATACTGATTGTCCCAAATTAAATACTTTATATAAAATTCGAGGACTATAGGTAACATTTAAAAATATAAGATTTTGATAAAAAACACGTTTTAAAAATCGAATATTTTTAATGATTTCACGTTCAGGTTTTTCAACTATATTGTTAAATGCGGGTAAGCCGGAAAAAACAATATAAGATCCAGAATTTTAGCTTAGGTTGTGTCGGATATAAGAAAAAAATATCCGAGTACCGGATACGGATACTTACACGACTAATTATGCAATGGTGCATTTTGGTACAATAGTTTTCTTTTTGGAAAAATATCCTTTGGGGTGCCAACTTCACCGACCTCTAATTTTATATAAAGTAGAATTTTAATTTGGGATATTCGATATGATTTAATTTGCGATATCGTTCAAAATAAGCCACCATTGGTGAATCATAAATATCAATATGTAAAGGGTTTTTATATTTTAAAGTGTATTAAAAATGAATCAGTACTTCTCGTACACTCAAACGAAATATATATCGGAAGTACACGTGCGATAATATCAGTTTATTGTTGTATATATAGTTCGGTTTATTTATTGTTAATAAAAATTTTAGTATGTGATGTGTTTGGCCAATGGTGCCGCTGTTTCTAAATGGACTAACAGATACATTAGGTCAGTATTATTAATGGTTTATTATTTGTTTCCACATAAATTGAAAGAAGGTCCATAACACTCTAGTGTCACAAAAAATAGAACTATTTTGAATGTGGTAGAGACCAGTGTTGCCAGAATATATTTTTTCTAAAACGAACACAAACAAGAAAGAACCCAACCATATATTATTTTACTCGTCAAATGGAAATGGGCTGAAAAAAGTTAAAGTTAGATTTTGCTTTGATTGTACTAGAGTACCAGATTCTTAAATAATGTACTAGATCTAGTACAATTGTACTAGACTGGCAACACTGCAGCAGAGCACCTAGGCAATTTTGAGTTGAAACCTATGCCATACTTTTAGGCTATTTTTATACCCTATTCAAAAATTTTATACTCCTCGTTTTTTGCAAAAATTAAGGTGCTCTGCTAGCAAACGAAGTCAGCAGAGCACCTTAGTTTTTTAAGTTTTTTCCAAAATGAAACGACACCATATTTTTAGGCTCCTAAAATATTATAAAACTTTTCGAACCAATCTTATTTTTTAAAAAATACAGGGTGCTTTGTTGGAACAAAGTCTCAGCAAAGCCCCTTGGTTTTTTAAAGCTTTTTTTCTAAAAAACAACGACACCGAATTTTTAGGCTATTTTTAGGTTTTTCAAATATTACAAAATTTTTCGAAAAAAATTAGTATTTTTTTAAAAAATACAGGGGGATTTGCAAGCTTCGAACGAATCCAGCAGAGCACCTCGGTTTTTTAAAGCTCTTTTTTAAACAACCGCACCACATTTTTAGGCTATTTTTGGGCTCTTGATATAATATAAAACTTTTCTAAAAAATGCTATTTTTAAATAATACAGAATGTTTTTTTGAAACAAAGTCAGTAGAGCATGTGTTTATTTTTATTTTTTCTGGAAACAACTACTTATGTCACATGTTTAAGCTATTTTTAGTCTCTTAAAATATTATAAAACTTTTTAAAAAATGAATATTTTTAAAAAATACAGGGTGCTTTGCTTGCTTCGAACGAATCCAGCAAAGCACCTCGGTTTTTTAAAGTTTTTTGTAAAACAACCATACCACATTATTAGGCTATTTTTAGGCTCTTGAAATATTATAAAACGTTTCCAAAAAAAGTGCTACTTTTTATTATTACAGGTTGCGTTATTTTTTAAAGATTTTTCCTAAAAAGAACCACGCTTCATTTAAGGCTATTTTTAATCTTTAAAAATATTATAAAATATTTCAAAAAAATTAGCCTTTTGTAAAATATACGGCATGTTTTGCTAACTTTAGAACAAAGCCAACAGAGCACCTCGATTTTAAGTTTTGTTTTTTTCTAAACTAAATCACGTTTTTATGCTAGTTTTATGCTCTCGAAATATATAATTTTCAAAAAAAAATTGTTAAACTGAGGTGCTTTGCTGACTTTGTTCCAAAAAAGCCTGTATTATTTAAAATTAGCAAAAATAGCCTAAAAATGTGATGTGCTTGTTTTTAGAAAAAAGCTTTAAAAAAACTGATGTGCTCTGCTGGATTTGGTCAAAGCTAGCAAAGCAAATACTATTTATTTTCGAAAGTTTTATATTTTAAAAGCCTAAAAACAGCCTAAAAATTAGGCGTGCCTATTTTTAGAAAAATAGCTTTAAAAAGCCGAGGTGCTCTGCTGATTTGTTCCAACAAAAACAGCATTTTTTAGTAAAGTTTTATATTATTTTAAGAGCCTAAAAATAGCCTAAAAATGTGGTGTGATTGTTTTTAGAAAGAAGCTTTAAAAATCGAAGTTCTCTACTGGATTCGTTCGAAACTAACAACGCTTCCTGTATTTTTTAAAAAATACTAATTATCTCGAATAGTTTTATAGTATGTAAAGAGCCTAAAAATAGCTTAAAAATGGGACAAGAAGTTTTCAGAAGAAAAAAATTAATAAAGCGATGTGTTCTGCTGACTTTGTTTCAACAAAGCACCCTGTATTTTTTAAAAATAACAATTTTTTTCGAACAGTTTCATAATATTTTAATAAAATGAATATATCCTAAAAATATGGTGTCGTTTTTGGAAAAACTTCAAAAAACTGAGGAGCTCTGCTGACTTCGTTTGAAACTAGCGGAGCACCTTGATGTTTGCAAAAAAAACGAGAAGCATAAACATTTTTAATAGGGTATAAAAATAGCCTAAAAGTATGGCATAAGTTTCAACTCAAAATTGCCTAGGTGCTCTGCTGCCTTCTTTGACATGCATTTTCGTGAAGAATAAGCTCGCATAGTCTTGCTGTGTAAACTGTCAAAAGTGATTGTTTAGTTAATAAACTTTTAATTATAATTTTTACCACGTGACCAATACTTTTGGAGCATTTGTTTTTTTACATCTCTACATTTTAATCTAATCCTGAATCACTTGATAAAAAAAAGTCTCACAACATCTCGGATGCATCGACGTGGATTTTTTAGTAATGCAGCAATTGTAGTTATTTGAAGTTAATCTTTTCGAATCAGAAATTGTGGTCGAGACGTAACCGAGTTACCTACAAACTTCTAGACGATTTATTTAGTCAGTTAAATAAAGGTCTATTTAGAGTCAGTTTTATAGGTTACGTTAATAATTAGGGTTGCCACCTGTCCTTTTTTGAAAAGGACAGTCCTTTTTTTGAAGCAAAATGTCCTTGTGACTTTTTAAAGCTTAAAATGTCCTTTTTACGGCAAATCTCCTCTTTTACGACACATGTTTTTTTTTGACCGACAGCACATTTTTGGTTTGTACATGGTTTGTACAAAAATATATAAACTTTTTTTTTAGAAGGTCGATATGACGAGGAGGAGGATTTCTTTAGTTCAGTTCGACGACCTTTTTTTTTCACTTTTCAAAAAGGTTTTCAACCCTATATAAAATAGAGTTTAAAATTTGTAAATACGAATATAAGTGGTAAAAGTATAGTTCGAATTCCTAGAATTTAAAAACATATGTTTCTTTTCAAATGTACAACTTGACCACCCTGCCGTTGTGTGGACCTGTCTCGAAAAGATTTTACGAGCTTGTGTACGAGCAGTGGTTTATTTGTAATATAGTCAATCAAGATTTAGATATTGTAAAGGAAACATGAAACAATAAAGTAATATTTTCAATACTTTTTTAGTATCTTGAACTCGCCCTAAATATAAGAAAACGGTGTCAAATCCCCAAGAATAGTGAAATAACATTTAGATTGTAACAAAAGTTATACCAGTTTTATATTTTCGGGGTCAAGTTTGCAAGTTGCTTAAAAGCATAACTCCTAGTTCCTGCAATAACTTTAATAATAGAGCCTCGAATAAAGCTATGCAATTTATTATCAAGAAGATTTTTCGTTAAATTTCTGCTGATATAATCTCCGAAAGTGCTGCAATTAATTTTAATTTGTTATTTATCACATTAAAATTTGTATAAGATTTGTTTTCTTTTACCATACTATATTACCTAATACCATATGTTATGTCAATTTTTGAGAAAAAATTACAAATTTCAGTTTAGATTGCTTATACCTAATAATAGTTTGTGCAACAAAAGTGCAGGAAGACGAAGTTTGAGCACGACTCCGCAAGCGGAGTGCGCTACGAATAATTCACTCAAGGTGCACAGTATATTTTTGCTACGACACATTAACAAAAAATTTCAAATTTTAAACATAAATTTGGAGGTTAATAAAATGAAATAACTATTTTTAAAATAGTTTATGATTTTACTAATTAATAAAAGAATTAAATGAGCCTAGATTTGAACCCTGATCCATTTGCGTGACAAATCAATTCCCTACCTCTACGAAAAGTATACAACTAATTTTTATTTTTTAATACTTATAATTAAATTGGTTTTAGACAGTTTTATTAAAATTTGCAATTTATTTGTAAATATAGACAAATATCTTTGTGGAATGCTGCTATTATTTATTGATTATTTGCAAGTATCACTTTTTTGTATAATCGGCTTTTTTACTGTTTTCCGGCACCACTTTAGGAACGGCACTGTTAATTAGAACCCAACAGTGAATGGCCGAGTGAGAAATCCTACTAATGCATTAGGATCACATACTTTGATTACTATACGGTGAGAGAGAGAGGTCCGACACGCCCAACATAGGGCGCAGCCATTTTGATTCCTATGCCACAGTTTATAGCTAAAGAATCAGATCGCTCACTCTGCGTCGGCACTTTTGATCTCAATGTTCCAGTTTATACACTGCAAATTCGGATAATACAATATATGACAATCGCCTATAATAAAACAGCAGTCTTCTGCGTATCCTGAATTTGTATCCCTGGAGTGG
The DNA here is from genome assembly GCA_927349885.1 of Psylliodes chrysocephalus. NCBI lineage: Eukaryota > Metazoa > Arthropoda > Insecta > Coleoptera > Chrysomelidae > Psylliodes > Psylliodes chrysocephalus. The sequence goes on from OV651818.1 coordinate 66,619,094, forward strand.
ATGTTATTTTGGAACTTTCAACTGGTCCGAGTGAGCTAACTGATTCTTTAGCAATAAACTGTGACTTCAAAAATAATATTCACTGACACTGACAGCAGCAAGCAAAATATCAGGTGCGTTTTAATCATCCGCTTCTGCTTCCGGAATTATCGGTTTAGTCGTTTTAACGTTTTAACGTTTTAAAACAAGAAAACCGACAATTCCGAAGCAGAAGCGGATGATTAAAACGCACCTATTAAAAATATTGCGCCAAGATATAGGCAACACGTAATAAGAGATCAAAATAGCCTTGTTTTCTATCTCCTTTTAAAAGGCACTCAGAAAGCTGCGCAGTGCGACCATTCTCCGTATAGTAAAAGAAAATCAAAGTATGTGATTAGGATTAATATTTAATTCATTATTAAATAAAAATCATGTCACCGGGGGATTAGCACCTGTGACCCTTCAATCTCAAAGTCATGACTTTAACCACTGAGCTGATCCATCCCCTCACTCCTTTTTAATTATATTATTCTCAATAACTAAAAAACATACTTATAATTAATTTGACAGAATTGTCACTTATTTAAAATAAAAAAAAATAGTTGTGCAACAAGAGTGGATATAGACAATCCACTCGAGTTGTACAGTATATTTTTTCTACAAATTTAAAAAAATATTTTACTTAAAATATCTAATTTTAAAACAATGTATGAATTTTACTAATTTATAGAATAAACTAAACATAAAAAACATTTCTTTTTATCTTCGTACTCAATCACAACCACTCTCATATGGCTACCCTCACCCCTTCCTCTTAAAAAATATTTTATTTAATTAGTCCCTAGCCCAGATTTGAACCTGTGCCTCTCGCGCAAAAAACACACGCTGTGTCCTCACCTCCACCGCCACTTTTAAAATTTTAGTTTTAATACTCGTAATTAAATTGACTTAATATAATTTTATTAAAATTAATGAATTTAATTATAGTTATAGATAAAAAATATACTGACAGAATTGTCACTTATTTAAAATTTTAAAAATAATAGTCTGGTGAATAAAATACAAACTATGATTGGTTGATATAATTTTTTTGTTGTATTCTCAGTACCTAAAATATATTTGTTCAGTTGAAAGCAATAGCATACTTTTTAGTTTTGTAGTCTCTGCATAGATAAGCTAATATCCATGTGAGGATTGAAAAAAGTTAAATTAAACCATTGTTGTGATACAAATTGATAAAAGTTTTAATAATAAAATTACAAGCTGCGCAGAAGTATGTGCTGAGATCGCCAATGACGTATCGTCAGCAAATAAGATGACCGTATTTTCATCTATAGGCAGCTGCTTGGGTCGATCTGCCTTTTCTAAAGCTCTGTTGCCTCTAACAATATGAAATTAGTAATCCTATAATGTATTAGTTTTTTAAAATTTTTTAAAAAATACTTAATATAAGTATTGGCCGATAATTGGCAATATTATCATCTGCATTTTTCTTGAAAATAGGTATAACGGTGGCCATTTTTATTACAGATGGAAATTTACCAGATAACAATGATATAATATCACTCACAATATAATAATTTTGTTCCATTTTGAATACAATATCAAAATTTCCTAGAAAACTTTTATTTTACTAAATACTGATTTTATCCTTTTTTGTTTCAGAGAAATGACAGCGTAGTTTCTCCCATCTATCCACCAAAATTATAGTATGAGCACTTCTACTGTCGTTGTTTTGCTGTTGACAGCCACGACCCTACTAGCGCCTTCTATAGTCGCTGACAACGAAGAGGATTTCGCATTTGAAGTCGCGGAAGATTTAGAAGTTGAATTCGATGGGGACAGACTCGTTAAGTGGAATGAGAGGGACTTAATTGCTTATGTGGGCAGGGCGTTCCATCTGGCCATTCCTAAAGATAGTTTTAAAGGCGTGAAAAGTTTCGAGGTATGTATTACGAACATTATTATAACTACGAAACTGAAGTGAACGAGTACTTCTGTGTGTCAAATTATTTTAATAAAATTCGGCTGAGCGCTTTCGGATAAAAGCCCTCATGAAATCCTTCCGAAAAATATTACATTTGAATGAAGAATTTAAAATAATCGCAAGGTTTATTTATTTTTTCGTCATACTATTATCTTACCATAATAGGGGCGTTTGATTTGAAACTCGATCGAGCGAGCGTCGAGGAGACCGAGAAGTGATGACGTCACAATAGAGCATTGAATCAAATCAAATAAAACAGAGTAAAAAACATAACCTCGCTTTTTGTGATTGTCAAAATCACAGGTCAAAATAGTGAGCAAAAAGTAAAGAAAATGGAAAAACTTTTAATAATAAGGGGTAATGGCCCTGAAATGCAGCATATACCACAAATGCCCGCTTCGCTCTCATACTCCATGCCTGTGATTACTGGTGATTAGATCTGGACAGAGAAAATGTATTTTCCAAACAAACATTTTGTGTTTTTTATGACGAACAATTTTAGCTATAAGACAAAAGCGGCTAAGTAATTTGTTGACTTCTTGTCTGGTCTTTAATTTTGAGATTCAAATTTGTTTGTAAGTTAGTTAAAAAGAGATAGATAGAGACAAAGACAAATTTCTCCCTCTTCTCGATCCATCTGCTCTGAGAACATCGAGCTCGCTCTATGTTCTCGCTCCAAAGCAAAACAAACACTTTAGGGATCTCTCGGAGTGTCAATTTAAACGCGTTTGCAGCGCTCGGAGATCTCCGATGATCAAATCAAACGCACCATAAATGAGCGAAATTGATATCGAAAAGGTGCATTTAACGGCCGCCGGCCGTTAAATAAAATAACGGCCGCGCACCACCTACAACAATCACAACAATCTAAAGTTGCCTAGCAACCACATCAATATACTATAGGGACCGTGCGTGAAATATAGAGGCAGCACTACTGCCGAAGTTAGCCCTCTCTAGTGTTTAATTTTAGAATTAAATGGGGTAAACATTGCAAGTAAATAATAAAGAATATTTTTTAAAATATTAAATATAGTTAAATATAGATACCGGCCCGTACCAAACAATCGGGTACATGGTCAAAATGATATAAAATGTAAAACATTATTAAAATCTGGACATGTATATACATTTTAAGCAAAAAGATTTATATGGCTAATTGACAATAAATTGTAAAGTTGTACCTTAAACAAGTGTATCCAATGTCAAAATATCGTTATTTAGTAACACTGAATTTAAAAGTATTACAATAACATTTCAAAACTGTAAATTAATAAAAAAGATTGGGAATAATAATAATTCTTTTTAGATTTATGTTAGTCGAAATGTCATTCATCCACTGACGTTTATGAGACGCCCAATAATATACATATTATAGATTGCTCACCCATCTATAAAAAAATTACGAAAAGCGGGTTGCAATGTGCCTTTCCTAGTGCTCACTAAAATAGAGCCGTTCTAGCCCAAATGTGTTTTAATATAAAATTTCAGTATTTTAATCTTTAGAAAAAGAAAATAATTAAAGTTTTACTTCAAGACACGTTATTATGTATTTGGAAAGTTGAGTTTCCATGTAGTTAAATAATATTAAGATATCTAAACAATTTTTAAAACAAATGGATATAAATAATTTTAGACTACTCTCATTTCAGAAATTACACTACATAAAATACATAATTGCAATATGTAATACAATTTTGAAAATGAAATGTAAACAACTTTGATATGAGATATAAACAACTTTGGTGAGAGTTGTAATTGGACACATCTATTATTCTGAATAATGTTTAATGGTAATGTCACTAAAAAAATTTACAAAAATCACTGGATTTTTAATATTTTAAAGTTTGCTGCAGTCTCTTTTGATAGTACTTGTAATGTACGTATTATTTATGATTTGTTTATTTTAGTAATAAATGAGAAATAGTTAATAAATTGTAAAGAGGGCTATGATATTTTTGTCAAATTGGACATACTTATTTCATAGTAACATTCTACGTTAGTTTTAATCAACAGAATAAACCATTAATTATCTGTAAAATTATATTTATATAAAATGTTCATTTAAATATGTAAAAATCTTAATGACAATAAAACACTAAAGACTCTAATTTCTAAACCGGTTCTGTAAATGTTCAAGTGCTCAAAATTGATACAAAGCTAGATAAAAAAAAAACTTTGCCCAGTGAAATACGCTTTTCGTCATCTGGTTTACATATGGATAAGCAATCTATGTAATGTAATTATGTATATCATTGGGCGTGAGACACAATTCTGCTCTGTGAAAATTTATAAAATTTCTTTACTATTGAATGAAATCCAGGTTTCCAAAGTAATGTGTTCGTACATCCACGGATGCAACAAGTTTTTTCGATAATGATATTACGAAAATAATTCGACTTTATTTAATTAATAATTATTAAACAATAAATGCCATATAAAGTATTAATAAATAAGTAAAGTTCAAATTTTTTTCACCAGTTAGCGTTAAAGTCTTGACGCACGGTCCCTATACAAACATTGTAAGTTTGACAGTACTGTTTCTTGTTGAGTGATTATAGAGCGGAAAAGATCAAAGATGGAAGAAATTTTCGAAAACGATATTCCCTCCGATGTACTGGAAGAAGCAGCTGCGGCAACCAAAAATTTATTTCCGAGTACAACCCAACAAAGATATCAGCAGGAATACGACAACTTCGTGAAGTGGCGTCAGAATAAAAACATACATAGTGTAAGTGAAGAAGTACTGCTAGCTTATGCAAAAGGAATGTCTGAAACGTATTCTCCTACATCACTGTGGACAAAAATATCAATGCTGAAACTTGCGTTAAGAATACATGAAAACATTGACATATCAAGGTAAATTACTATACTATCCGCCAACATTGAACTAACTATATACTCATCGAAATTATGTTTGTTTGTAGATTCGGTAAACTATTCTTGTTCCTGAGGCGTAAAAATTAAGGTTATACCCCAAAGAAAGCGAAGGTTCTATCGGAAAATGATATACTTAAATTTTTGCTGGACGCGGATGATCATAACTGGCTACTGGAAAAGGTTGTGTTAGTGCTCGGTATTCTAGGAGCTTGCAGGAGAAGTGAACTTACTCTCTCTCACCATTAACAGTTTCGAAGATACAGAGAAAAACATCCTCGTATCACTAAAAAAATACTAAGAATAAAAAAGACAGAAATTTTCTTATCCCAAAAACAGGACTTCCATTTGATGCATATGGTTTATACAAGAAATACAGTAATCTGCGTCCTCCTAGTTTCAAAAATCAGAGATTTTTCGTTGGTTATAGGAATGGCAAATGTGTGCAGCAAGTCGTGGGCATACATACCATCGGAAGCGTTCCTAAGAAAATTGCCACCTTTTTAAAACTTGAAAATCCCGAACTTTATACAGGACATTCATTTCGTAGAACATCAGCAACTATGCTCGTAGAAAATGGTAGTGACTTACTGTCATTAAAAGAACTGGGAGGATGGGAATCATCAACGGTGGCGGAAACTTACATAGAAAAATCGGTTTCTAAAAGAATGAAAATAACAAAACAACGTTTTCCAAATAATCCGGAGAATATTGCATCTTCAAGTACTGCAAATAGTTCACATTCTTCAGAAACATCTTCCTCTGTAAAATCTAAATATCCTTGGGACGGGTTGCAGATTTCAAATAACACCAATTGCGAATTCAATTTCCACATCCATTACAATAAGGAATAAATTGTTTTATTCCGTACATATCTTTTAAGAGTTACGTTTAATAAAATTTGTTCTTAAATTAGGTGTTTTGTTTTTGTAGCAGTATGACGAAAAATCTTGAACGAAACACGGCCGATAACAGCAAATAACGGCCTTGGCTGTTTATGATCCTCGGCTATCGCCTCGGATCACAAACTTCAGCCCGGCCGTTATTTGCTATTTATCGGCCTTATAACGTTAATAACTATAACAGTTTGTTTAGTTTATTTCCACTAAGGCACTTATTTATTTTATAACTCAATTTATTTGTATTAATTACAACACTAATTTATATCTTCTTTACTAATTATTTTCATTGAGCTTATTTATTTGATCATAAGGATATCTTATCTAGGACTTAACTTAATCGGGAAAACTTCAGGCATTCCAAACATGTTCTTAATCAGTTTAACACGTTAAGCGCCACGCGTAATATGCTAACTATTCCAAAAAGTTATTTTTTTTTAAATTAATGAAACATATCGGGGCAATTGTTTGATAAAACTACCCCTAAACTAAAAATTCTCATTGTTTTTTTTTTCAAAAACTGAAATGGTCACCAGTGAACGATGTGGGAAATTTATTGACGTACATAATATCAGTCTCACTACCTCGTGCCATCTAAAGGTTTTTTACATATCGTCGCTGAGCTACGAAAACCTCGTAAACGACACAAATATCTAAATGGGGTTTAGGTGTTAATTTGATCAAAAAGCTGTCTGGCTTGAGATGCGAAAAGCTCATAACGCGCCGACCAATAGAATGTAATAATATACATTCTATTGGTCATTTCTAAAAAAAGTTCCTGGTCCTTTCTTAGCGAAATCTTGAAAAAAAAAGCTTCTCAAACCAGGTCCTCCTCATAGTACTCCTTTAGTATTTTTTTTTATTATGACTATTATTTTCGCGGAGCCCCCACAGAGGCTTTGCGGAGCCCCAGGGCTTCGCGGAGCACACTTTGAGAAACACTGATCTAGTCTATTCTTAAATATTTTCTATGTTGGATAGGTAGGTTTTAGTGTTTGGTTATGAATTATCTGCTAAGGTGAGTTTAAATAAAATAAGACTTGGAACGATTTGGTTTAATTATCTAATTATGGAAAACGAAAATTATATACGATTTTTAAAAATATGGCATTTCAAATTTTGGCGGACGGTTGCCGAACTTTTGGCGTTCCAAACAAAGTAGGTAGCGGAACTATGTTATTCCTCTACAATTTAACTGTTTAATTGCTGTTTAACAATGGTCAACTGTCCACACCGCACAATTTTGTAGCAAATTTAAAAAAAATATGCTCTGGATTTTTGCGTTTTTTAAAATTGTGCCAAAGAGTCTCTACAGGAAATGCAACCGTGGGAAGATGTTCATTTATGTACTGGTATTTCGCAGTCCTGCAACTACTCGTATGTTTGAATATTATTTCATTTATGACCCACATAATGTGGTCGAAACAATTAAGAAGGAATTTGTCACAATTTGTGTTAGTTTCAAAATGTATTAAAGCATCTAATAGAAAATATAATTTGTTTTCCAAAAACCGTGTCTTTAGGGTGGGCTACTTAAAATGTCCACTCACTCTTTTAGTTTTAAATGCAAACCACAATTTTTCAAAAATTCAAAATTATTGAACAAATTTGGATAGAAACCATTTAAGGAAAATGCTCCTTTAGCGGCCAAAATGGCTGCCACACAGAGTGATCCACAAAAAATTATTCAAAAGAAGGCCTTGACAAAATTAATGTATGTCGTGGCGTACAATTCTTCTTTTTAAATGTCAGTTTGGATTTAATTCAAAGCCGTGCTTAGTTACTTTAGAGACATTTTTTGCGGATCACTCTTTATTTATTTCTAAACGTGTTACTATCAACTCGTTTAAGGTATAAACAGAAAATACCAAAACTTCTTAAATGATGCTCTTCGATTGAATATATTCATTAAATCCACATTCTTAAATATTAAGAACGTTTGGAATTATGTTTAAATAAAGTCTGTGGTCATTTTGAAAATTGTAAGTAAATTGTAATGAATTATTTTATTATTCTTTTTTTATTGTATAATTATGATATTCGTTTTGTTGTATGTATTGTTCCCTCTTTTCCATTTTTTTTTTATAATCTTGTTACATTATTTTATAGAGGGTGGCCCATCGAAAACTAATAATATAGTAGATATAAGAAAACGCTCAGTGACGTCGATTTTAATTTGGATGGGGACAATATTTTGTCCATCCTGCAGTACCGTTATTTTAATTCTCGCGATGTGAGCTGAATATCCCCTAAAATTTGAATAGGAAATAGAAGTGAACAACACCACTACATCCAAACCAACATGCATACACCCCAGGCAGATCTACTGATTCAGCCCTTCACCTAGTTGCTGACCGGATAGAAAGATCCCTGGACAATAAGGAGGCCGTTTTGGGTGTTTTCATAGACATAGAAGGTGCTTTTGATAAAACCACCTTCCCAAAGATAATACACTCACTAATCAACAGGAATGTTCCAAAAATGGTTAGTGGGTGCATAACATAACATGCTCTCAAAGCGATCAGTAAACATAAGTGTATAAGATCTAAATATAAGAGGCTTGGTTGCGAGGGGATGTCCACAGGGAGGGGTGCTATCACCTCTACTGTGGAATATGGTCCTCGACACCCTTATCAGCCGCCTCAATAATGACAGTCACTACACAATCGCATATGCAGATGACCTGGTCATTCTGCAAACAGGGAATTTTGAGAACATACTCTGCGAAAGAATGCAAGTATAGGTCTAAAAATTATAAAACAGTGGTGCAAGGACCATTCACTGTCCATCAATCCTAAGAAGACATAAATGGTCCTTTTCACAAGGAAAAGGATGAAAATGGAATTAAAACCTCCAGAACTCCTAAACACAAAACTAAACTTTGCGACAGAGATGAAATACCTAGGTCTCACCTTTGACAGCAAGTTAACATGGAACTCGCATTTAGAAAACAGAGTTAAAAGAGCATACATTGCTTATGAAAAATGCCGCCGAACCGTGGGATGCACCTGGGGTTTCTCCCCCAGAGTCGTCGCATGTACTTACACGGCTATCATAAGACCTATGCTAACATACGGTGCAGTTGTCTGGTACCGAAAACCCAAAAATTAACAGCTATCCATAAACTAGAACAAATTCAAAGAACAGCATTTCTCAACATAACAGGAGCCATGAAAACAAGACCGACCAGAGCGATGGAAGTCATTCTTAGTCTCACTCCCCTTGATATTTACATCAAGGAGGTTGCTCTGACGACAATGACACGCCTCCGCATGGTTGAAATAGAACCTGATGTAGGATCTGGTGAGGCGAGACGTCACTTTTGGCAGGAGGAGCTCGATACGCTCCCACTGCTTCAAGCGAACATGGACTCCATCTCACCAAGATATATCTTCCATAAGCCATATAAAGTTATAATAGAACAAATAGAAGAGCCAGAAGTGGCAGGTACGATTCATATCTACACCGACGGTTCTAAAACAAAACAAGGCTCAGGATGTGGAATATACTCCAGATTCTTAAACCTAAACATAAAATGGGCTGTGAACAATAGTGCAAGTGTAGTTCAAACAGAGCTAACGGGGATTCTCATAGCAGCAAAAGAAATAACCAGAAACAATATCACAGGAAGGAACATGCTTATCTATACAGATAGCAGCTACTCACCCTGAACGGACCATGAATTTATTCAGGGTTAGTACTAGAATGTCGCGAAGCTTTAGCAAAGTATCCATCAACAATGTGGTCACCTTAAGATGGATCAAAGGTCACGCCACATCGAAAGGTAACCGTCTTGCTGATTCACTAGCCAAAAAAGCAATCAACCAAATACGTTTTGGACCTGTCCCTTCTATTGGCCTGACAAAATCGGTAGTGACAGACCTAATTAAAGAACATTCCTTTGTGAAATTCAAGGAAAGATGGGATAAAACAAGAAATAGCAGAGCTGCCAGGGAGCTCGTAAGTTATCCTGATAACACTGCAGCAAACAAATACTTAACTATGACTAGACAGAATCCGCGCCAAGTCACAGGCATTCTGACTGGTCATTGCCAAGTACGGAAGCATCTCCATATCATAGGTCTGTCAGAATTCCACACTCTGCAGAGGGTGCGAACAAGAAGATGAGACCATCGAGCATATCTTTTACGATTGCTCGACGCTCTCATTTATTAGAAGATTTGTGTTCGGCTAGTATCGGCTAACACCGGCCGATATAAGAGAAGCATCTCTTGGCGACGTTGGCAACTACATTAAATCTGTAGGCTGGCTCACAAGCTAGGAGGTGCCTATCATCTTAGGAGGAAGCACAATGGGCCTAATGAGGCTTAAGTGCCGTGGGGGTAACCCACCCTCCACACGTTACAGATACAGAGATACAGAGGGGTGGACTTACATATCGTTTGAAAGTCTATTGAATTCTCTAAACAATTCGAAATGCAATATATTAAATTCACAATTTTAATACTCACGTTTACGTCTCTTAATGTACATGGAAAACTTAACTCACGCAGACGAAGATATGGGCTTAGTATGCATAAATGCATTTCTCATGTGCACCGATGCTGTCGAGAGGTATTTAAAGATTTGAGAACGAGCCTGAACGCCGCCGTTTGGCCCGGACTAGCACATCAAACTTCTGTCTAGGAATCTTGACTGTCGTGGATGATCTAGTGGAAGGGGCACTTGTCTAGCAAACAAGGACGTCTGGGTTCGATCCCCGGCTGCGGCAGGCTTTTTTTCACATCTCCAAGTCTTTGTGTTTCACCTTTAATGTTAGGGGATAGTCTTAATAATTCGTAGGGGGATTTTTGAGATCTGAATTTTCAAATGGTTAAAAAATCTCAATTAATAACAAAGATAAGAAAGGTGGAACTTTTAAGTGATCACCCTTTTTCTTAGTGTTCTAGATGACTAAAAAGTTAACAAATTTTGAATTTCATATTTTATCAAAGAAGAGGTTCATCTGATTTTTTTTTTTTTTTTATTATTAAAAGGACATTTTCGATAATAATCAAATACGCGAGTTTTATTTGTTAAGATTGCTCAATAAAAAAAAATAGTGACAAAGGAGCAAATTTCCAAGAACTTCCAATTTTATTGAAAAAATCAAAATGATTCAATTTAAAATATAAGCTGCTTACAACAGTAGTGATGCGTTCTTTTTTTTATTTAGTTATATAGGTATCTTGTAAGGACATACTTGAAACACACTTGTAATTAACATTTTAAATTTTTAATTCAAATTAATTCCTGCTAAATTAATAACGTTACTAATCAAACAATGACTAATTTTCAATCTGTTGCAATATGCAATATGGAGATATTTAATCTATTATGTGGTGCATTGAATTAGTCATAAAATTAGCTTTTAAATGAAGAATCACACTTTACAATAGTTACAGTCTTTTATCAAGCTAGAGGGCGCTAAAATCAAAAGTAATATAAATCGAACAGTGTCCGAACGTTTTTTTTACCTTAATACGAAAAAAAAAAGCTGGTGGAAAGTTTTCGGTGGCCCAGTTTATATATTGTTCTCGAAGATTCTAGACCTCTTTCGACTAAAAATAGACACCTGCAAAAATTTTCTATACAAGTGCATCCACCATAATGTGTATTTTCGGTATTATTCATCGAAGGGTCCAGTACATTCCAGAATTATGATTTACCTCGGCTGGCGGTATACATGGGCAGGACATAGGGGGTTTCCGAAGTTGATTTATTTCATCGAATATTCTGTGTAACGGTAGAAATGTAGGCCGTAAGAGGCACACATAAGGCAGAACGGGGCTTAGGAGATTAGAGCATGACCGGACTAGTCGAAAATAGATCGCATGATAATACACTAACATACTGTTTAACCGTTAGTTAAATGCTTTTTTCTACTTCCGAATGCTGCTTTCAATTAAATTTAAAATTTATTCATAATAAATTGTCATCTAATACTTCTAAAATAGTCAAATTATACAGTGCCCTTTATTGGCTTGCAATCGTTTAGAATTTTTTGGAATGTCCTGTATATTAGATATATTTTTATATAATAGCTCTACATTCCTATTAGACTCATCTTTTTTAATTAAATCTGTGACCATCATTGATCACAGGCCATGAAAGACAACGCCATTGTGAGAGGACCCTGTATATAGTTCGTATGGATTTTTATTAACTGTTGACTTTAGCGTTAACCAATTTACTTAGAACTACACGATTTTGTTTTCCATAAATAGTTTTGAACGTGTAAACTTCACAATAGTGGTTTCCAATTTCCTACAAGGAAATTTTGCAGTGTTCTGCAGCACTCACAAATAAGAAACATCGATAGTTTCCAACAGTAATGGCCGCAATAACAGTTTTCCTACAACGGATTTTATGTGTTTCGCCGCAAAAGTGACATTTTCATAGTCTATAAATAAGACGTTCATCGCGATATAAATTCGAATATAAGACAGCTAAAGGAAAAACGATCGAACCACTTTCAAGTATTACTACAAAATTTTAGAAAAGCATTTTCTTGGATGTTCGGACTCATCATCATAATATTTAATCAGTTTGTTTTAGGTTAAAAAACGTTCAATGGACACTCGGGATCTCTTAAATTATAGGAGGACATGTTGGTAAATTATTATTAGCTTACTACAGAAAGCAAAACAAAAACTCAATATGCAAACATATTCAGTGGTGGGACAAGACCTAAATTTGATGTGGGCAAGATAAATTTTGCGAGGCCCTCTGGTGACGCAAGAGGACGTATTTTATTTAGATATAGAAAAAAATTTAACTGTAACATTTGTATTTATAAAAATGCAAATATCTTCACTTTAACTTACATTATTAAGTAATAACAGATAGTAAAGCAAACATAAATGTTTCTTTTAGTTTAGGGTGACCATATTTATTTCGTTTAACCCATTGCTGAACTTCAAAGAGGTGAAGACTTTTTTACCTCCCAAAGATAAATACAAAAACTGTGTTAGATCTCATCGATAAATACAATAATAGAGAAGTCATGTATTATGTTTTGGTCTTATATGTTACGTTTCAGTAAATTATGAATAATATTGCTGGACAATAATGGCGTTTTGCTGGACAAATTCGATGATTTGCTGTACGTTTTGCTGCACAAGATCAAATGCTGAACAGACTTTGAAAATGCTGTACGATACATCGAAATGCTGTACGATACATCGAAATGCTGTACGTATGGTCACTCTATTTTACTGATCCTAATAACTGTATCTGCTTTATTTGATAAAACTCCAAAGGCTGTAAGTCTTTGCTGACATATATACTTTTTAAATAATTTCTATTATTTTAATTTTGAAAAGCTTCTTTCAGCGGAGACTGTATGATATTAACACGCGATAATATATCATACCTTAAATGTAATATGATAAATTCGAAGCTGAGCATTTCGTTCAAAACCAAATCACATTCACTGAGTATCTGAGTCGTCCCAGCATTTATGTGAAAAAAGCAAATACATTTTCTAAATGAGACCAAAAAATTTTTTCCGCAGAAGAATTAGCTTCACATCTACCAACAGCAGATTTAAATTATGACACTCGCGGCTACGTTTTTTAATGGATCTAGCTAAATATTTTCATGAGGTAAAGAAAGCTGCATAAACCTTCGAGAAGCGAGGCCCTTAGAACCGCGAGGCCATAGGCGGTGGCCCACGTCGCCTACGCCTTACGCCGCTTCTGAACATATTCTAAATACTCTATTATTCTTAGGTTTACAGCACATAAATTGATTAAAATAACAGCATAACAAACATTATTGCAAATCGTTACAATGTTACAAAAATATTCTTCTCGTTTCTCTAGCCCTCTCGAGTGTTTTTGTTACTTGCCGTAAGGTGGCAGTATGAGGTTATGACTTGATATACAGGGTGGACCGGATTTAATTTGCGTATACAGAGATCTCGTAAACCGTAAGATATACATTGTCGGTTAAACGGGGAAAAAGTTTCGTATTTTGACGGATAATACAATGGTCCATAGAAGTTCCAGATTTTCTGACTGGTTCCGGAGATATTCGATAAAATCCGAAAAACCTCATTGTCGTTTTTTAAGTCGTGCGTTGTTATTATGAAAGATACAAAAAAAAGTATACTAAGTTTTTGTTATAAATCAAGTTCCCTATAATCTGCTATGTCAAAATTGTTATTACAACGTTTCGTATTTCCAGGGCCACCTTCAACTAATTTTTTTAAATACGGACCTGGATTTTTAACTGTAATATTTTATAGCTTTTGTATAGCTAAATACAACGATATGTTACACTTTACCATTTTACTACGTTTCGTCTATGAAAATATCATCAGCTATGTAGCTTCTGATGATACCGATTCTTACTTGATTAAAACAAGATAGCTAATTAAATAATAATTAAAAAACAAAAAATGCTTAAATGTGAAATTTTATAAATATTATTTGAAACATAATACAAGAATTATTTAATTACAAAATGGGTTACAAATAAAAAAAGAAATTTGAAATTATCGGACAAAACCAAACAGTATATAAATATGTAGAAAATCAACAAAACATCTAACACTAATTAGCACGCTTTTATATCCATAGACCATGAACCAAAAATTGTTAGATTAAAATCATCAAGTTACAAAGATAATTAACAAAAATCCCTAGAAGTCGCCAGAAAATCTAGCCTCTGCGCGGGGTTTGTTGGATTAGTAAAGTTAAGAAATCATTCGTTCGGTGCAACGCCTCCGCATTTAAGGGTCACTTATGATTTAAGGGTTACTTAACTATACCTTTCTTAAAAAATTGTCTTTGAAAACGGCCATACGTATTCCTTTTTAATTCGTTCTCTACTTTCTGTTCAGGGCCGCCGAGAGCCAGACCGGGCCCCAGGACAATTCTCCAGATCGGGCCCCGCGACACGACAATTTTAATAACAAAAGGTTTCCAAGCAAAAATTTTTCTTTCTCTACTTGAATTTCTCTAAAAAAAAAACTAAAAGGCCTTCAAGCAAACATTTGTCCTCCTCTACTTGAATTTCTCTAAAAAAAATAGGTCTTCAAGCAAAAATTTCTTCTCCTCTACTTGAATTTCTCAAAAAAAAGGTCTTCAACTAAGAACTTCCCTCCTCTTCTATCAAACTTCTGAAAGTAACAAACACCACCGCTACCGGGCCCCCATTTAAGTCCCCATTTGAATCTGGGCCCCGGGAATTAGTCCTGGCTGCCCCCCCCTCTAGTCGGCCCTGTTTCTGTTAATGTATTTTTCATACGTTTAACTATATGATGTCCGATCAATAGCATCCAAATCTGGCATCCCCCTCTACTCCCCATATCATTTAGAAGAGTAGGGGGAATCAAGTTGTTTTGTTCAGAAAGATATGTAAGAGCTCAGGCATTGACAACACTAATCATGAATTTTGTGGAAACAGTCTTAAACAACTAAGTCGTCGATTTCCGTTAAATTGATCTGGTTACTTTATATAGAAGTCACTCGCGCCCTGTGATCTTCTTTCAGGTAGACAACACATTACACGAGATCAAATGATCCTCTTCAATTGTTGGACATGATACTGATTGTCCTGAAGCGGAACTTTTCTGCTTTCTTCTTTTCTGTATTGTGTACATGGAGCGTTCACTATGTTGCGTAATACTTTGTTCTAAAAGGTTTGAATATGCTTAATATTTATATCTCTGGCACATCGCCATAATTGAATGCAGTAACGCCAAACCTTAAGACTTGGTGGATGTAGATTAATATTTTTATTTTGTACTGATAGTTTTGAATTTAAACCGAGAAACTAGTAGTGGATTGAAAAATTGAAAAAAATTTGATTATTCTGTCACTGTTTAGTATTTAAATTTAATATGCTAATTAACAACATCTAATGTCCTGATGGCCGAGTTGGTAAGGCAGCGTGTGTAAAACGCAGGTCTGAAGGGTTCAAATCTTATCTTGGGATATATTTTGTTCAATTTTTCAAATTGTCAAATTGTTATCACTTTAAGATTCAAAAATAATTTTCAATTTGTCACAAAGAATATTTTTGTTTTCAGGCGACAAGACACTCAGGCAAGGGGTTGCCATCGTGGCTCCTTTTCGACAAAAAAGGAGGTATATTTTGGGGTGTACCACTAAGTCAAGATGTTGGAGTACTCAAGTTGAGTATAAAACCAATTGGAGGTAAATCTAACCAAGAAGATATCACAATCAAAATTATAGAACCGACAGAAGAAGCCAGCGGAGCAGAAAAATGTCAACAAAATGAAGACAACACAGTTTTAACGTTGCTATTGGACAAAAACATAAAGGCTATTAAGCCAAAGCAAAGAATTATTGCTATTAACAATATTGCGAAGTTTTTCGGATTGCCGTATGTAAGTAGCGCATTTTTGATAACATATTTTTTAAACTATAAAAGGAATTATTGCTTAGTTCGACCTTATTTTCAGTTTATAAAAATAATGCACACCCTGTATTTTTATATTGCTTGACAACACCGCTTGCAAGATTTGTGTCTGGAGTTGGGAGCAGGTGATTGTTTAGCCAGGAGTAGGTCCCATTGTTCATTGTGTTCTGTTTTGTATCTTATCGTTAATATTAAAGTAAGTTAGCAAAGTCGAGTAGCTTTTTAATTTAATTCCCTTTAAAATAAATATAATACAGTCGACTTTAATCCCAAAAGGGACACATATGTTACCAACCATTGTTGTTCCAATTAAAACCGATTATGATTTTTTTTTCCTAAGCTCAAACAGTACTTACTTATCTGAATTAGGATGTGATTCAATATCATACTGATATTCTACGTCTAATTATATCCCTACCCGTTTGTACTCTACCAGGTAAATAACCTTAATGTATATTCAAGAATACTGGTATGTCTGATAGATAGGGCTTTTGCGTTTTCTTCGGGTTCCAGATATTGTGCCGTTTTCGTTCCCATTTAAAGGTCGGCAGTGATTTAATGAGTAGGAGTTTCGTCCTTCTCTACATAGGGAATCGTCAGAGATTTTATTGTTTCATAAAAAAGTTTTGTAAAGAGTCCTATTACGGAGTTTTAGCCGTTAAGTTTTTCTGTTATTTAGATGGATCGTATAAATATTTGCACTCTCTGAGTTCAGGAAATTTCAAACTGTGTATTCTTGATGACCAAGGAGAAATTTAGAGGAATAGAAGTACAAATTCTGTACAATGGATATAAAGAGAAAATAACTACTATATATTCCTTCGAATTCAAGAATAGCTACCCGGAGCTATGGTGTTCTCTATTTACCTCTACCTTTAAGATAAATTTGTGAATATGGTGTACCACATATGTGTTGGATTCTACTTAGAGGTTTTAGTCAGCTCCCTTCCTGGATAGAATGTCTGCTTTCTTGTTTCTCAACACTTTCTCATCCCGGCAATTTAAGAGTGATCCAGGGCTTTAAGAGACTGTGGATTTTACCTAATTCTAACCTTTGCTATGCTTTAAGGCCTGCCTGACTGTGATAATAAAAGAATCCCTTATAGAGTCATTTAAAATTATTATCTGAGCTGTTACCTTATTCTAGAAAACTATTGTCAGTAACCCCACCCCGTTCAGGGTTAGCAATTATTCCTAAGTTCGTAGTAAAATATCATTGAACCGTTTGTATACCATACCTATTCGTTTTATATTTTCCTATCTTTGCGGATTTTATCCCTTTCCGGTATTTTATTCTATTTTATTTGCTCACAAATAACCTGCAACAAGTACTCATTTTTTATTGTTAGTGGATACTTTGATGGTCTGTAATACCATGCCAAATATTTATTAATTTAGCATTTCTATATTTAGTATCATTCGATATACTCCTTTGATTCAATTCAATTATTTATTGCGATAATATTTTACAGAGTGCCTTTACGTTGAAACCTCAGATAGAAAAGGACGACATTACTGATAGTTCGGTAGTACTAGCCGGTCCCGGAAACTTACAATCAAGAACTTCCAAAGTGACATCTCTTTTGCAAGTTGCAGTAGGCTGTGATGGAAGATTGTGGCTTTCTACAGCCGCAATGGTTCACCAATTGAAGCAACAAGCAAGAGATGGTACTATTACTGAAGTATTACGCTTACCTTTGATCGGCTGGAGAGTAAAGACTGAAACTAAACCAATCGTGAGATCTAAAAGGGGTGCTACGTCTGTTATCGAAGATGATTTTGGTAAGGTTTCATATATAAAATATTTATCATTAAAAAACGAAAATCTACCTACAAAATACAATAAACCTCTTTTCTTTGAGCTATTTTACCTATAATTTCAACTAAATTATTATTGAAATGACATTCAAATTAAATTAATTATAAGAATATTTATTCTTTTTCCACATTTAACTAGTTTAAAAATAAGACAGAATTGTGAAATTAAGCATACTAAAAAAATAGCTTCTATTCTTTTCTTCCAATCATTGGCGGCCAGATAATTTGACTAAATAAAAAATATGTGTGTGTATGTGTTTCATTGGTTCTGGTTTCGCAAGCAACTTGAAGGGATATATACCTACATTGATTATACACTATTCGTTATTCAAATTAATTTTCGCGTGCTTGTCATTTGTCAGGATATTTGTTTAAAGAAATCCACCAGAGGTCGGTAGAAGGTGAGGTACCGCAAATGAAAACTGCGAACTGTCAGAAAAATTCAGTTAATTTTATCTTTATCAAGTAAAAAATACGTCTGTATCCAATTTTATTTAAAATTTATTTATTTCTACTAATCATACTCTATGTAACAAACGAAATGAAAAGTGAAAACAACGAGAAGAAAAAGACTACCACATACCGATAATAATAACAAACAATAACAAAGTGAGGACATTACTATTTTTCATCATTTTTATAGTGTAACTTTTGGGCGGGCTTTTTTATTTGTGACTTTTTTTAGACGTGTTATTATAATGAATTCGACAAAATTAAAACACTATCATATAAAAACAACTTACCTTTAAATGAACAAAAATCTTCTTCTACGAAATGCAAAGAACGCATTAGCATTAAGGTAGTAAGTTGTTTTCCGACATAATAGAAGATTTACTGTGGTGGTTGTAGATAAATAATATTTGACGACATTACTAATGACGATACAAATGTTAGTTGCCCAATTATGAATAAGTCTCAGTTAGTAATCTATTAGTCTAAGATCCGAAGTAAGGTCGACCTTCACCCATCTGTTTAATGGATAAAAGTTTCTTTTTATTAAATAAAATGTGTTTATAAATATATCTATCACAAATGGGTTGCCTAAGAAAATACGGTCCAGACTATTTATTTTCTTAAAGTAAAAAAAAAAACGACACCCTGTAAAATATTCCCCAGATGTTTCGACTATGCCCAAACTTTAATCAGCTCACCGTAGAATAAATTAAAGCTTAAGTTTAAAATTTAGTGTTTTTCTCTTTATCTGTTTTTGAGTTATCTTCAAAATTCGAAATTTGCACTTTTCCTCAAATATCTCGAATTAGGTCCATTTTAGGGAAATCATGTAGAGGGACAAAATAATAGAGAATGACATCATAAGCAACTTCTATCATGATTCCTATACTTTCCTTATCTGTACACAGAAAGGAAAGTAAAAAATGGCTGTAACCGTATTTTCCTAGGCTACCCATTTGCGGTATATTTAAAAACATATTTTATTTAATAAAAAAAACTTTTATCCATTAAACAGATGGGTGAAGGTCGACATTACTTACGGATCCCGGACTATATCACCTATTTTAATTTCAGATTCGTTTATATGATTTACCTTACAATTTTAAAATGTGAGGATTTTATAATATAAAATTGTGTTCATATGCGCGCTACTGGGAATACTTCGCGATGTTATGTGTGTCGAGAATATTAAGAGCTTTCAATTTGTGTAACAATAAGGCAGCACTCTACACAAACAAGAAAAAATGTGGAAAACCCTCCCATTTAAAAAGTACTAGATATGTATTATAACAAAAAGCAGTAAATTTTAGTAGACTTAATACAGAATAGCTCGTAAATGTTTTTTTTTTAATCTCTTATATAAAATATAAAAAAAACTTTTCCAAGGTTTACAAAAAAAAAAAAAAATTCCACTATTGTTATTATTGATACTGAAAATTTCACAAAAATCGGACTAAAAATAAAGGCTTTGAAGAAATTAGACATATTTTAGATGTTCTGTGTGCTCTAAACGATTTTCTGATTAGTGTTTGAGATATAGACTCCAAAAGTATAAATTATTTTTAGGTTAAATTAAAGAAATCGTTAGTTACCATCAAGTATTTAATCGTCGAAACAAGTAGATATCCCAATAAAGCAATAAAAAAATATAAAAACTAAACAAGCATGAACCAAAGTTTTATATTGGCAGATCACGTTATTAGGCATTCCAACGACCTGTCAAACAATAGCTACCAGTGGGAACGTCTGGTATATCTGAGGGGGTAGCGACATACTCTTGCATTTTGGACGCTGTTTTTATACGAAATAGTAGTCGCCAAGCCTGCCAATTTATGAAAAAATGTATATGCGGTTTTTTAAATAATGTTTTTATTGTGTTTGACAGAAAATATTTAAATGTAATCCATTATTTATGATTTTACGTATTGTAGACAGAATACATCGTATGTCACAACCCTTAGATAAACCAAATTTTCCCACTGGCAGTTTATTTGTTTGGAATGCCTAATTATTCCTGCGTTCTTCGTTTCCTCACTTTGGTGTCGTCCCAGAGGCACTTGGTGACTCGTCGGGTATCCAGCCACCTTACGGGAACCAGGGTTAGGATGTTACATGTTTGATTTTTATTGTAATATAGTCTCAATGTATGTTTTAGAAAGTATCACACATAATATATAAAGTATATTAATATTTAATATACCCATTTTTAAAATTATTAGGACATAAACTAGTCGACGACATAGGAAAATAAAAAGATTAACTAATTGGCTCAATAAAAAGTTGTTATAAAATTGATAAAAACAAAAAATATAATATTTCTTTTTCAAACTGAATATAATAAAATAAAAGACGGCCCTAAATGGCTTGTATAAGACGCCCCTGGCTACCTTATACCTTCATATCTACTTTTTGAAGGTATACTACTTTTTCGGACATTTCCGTTGGCATGTCTAAAAATTACTTTTCCTTAAAAATCCATCATTAATATTTTTACATATTTTAGAGAGTCTAATTATTTAACTGTTTTAATATGTACATGATTTTCACTAAGGTCCTTTTTATTAAATTTCTTTAAATAAAGATCGGATCTACATTCTACTTGCATCATATCGTAGTATATAACTGCTTACCGGACATTATCACCTAACAAGTCACATTAGTCTCATGGAATTGAGTAACTTTTCTCCTTTGCCATCTTCAGGTAGCGGAGATTATAACGATGAAGATGAATACTATGATGATTATGAAGATTCCTATGACGGAGAGGATCTTGGTGATATAGAAAAATCACCTCCGTCTGCAGCTGCCCCAGTTACACTACCCACTCCTAAAAAGACCACCACTACCTCTACTGCAGCTACTACAGTTTCAAGTGACAGTAGCACCCATCAACATAGACATCACCATGGAGAAATT
The DNA here is from genome assembly GCA_927349885.1 of Psylliodes chrysocephalus. NCBI lineage: Eukaryota > Metazoa > Arthropoda > Insecta > Coleoptera > Chrysomelidae > Psylliodes > Psylliodes chrysocephalus. The sequence goes on from OV651818.1 coordinate 66,640,415, forward strand.
AATCCCAGTATCCCTGTGAGTATTAAATAACGAATATAATTTTTAATATTTATTCTAATTGTTGTTTTTAAAACTATATATTTTCAATTCTTATACAAATATACTTATAGTAACTTTGTAGGTAATTTTTTAAAGTAACTCTTTTGGCTGGATGCTCAAGATTTCAAAAGAAAAAAATACTTAAGTTTTTAATGCCTAGGCAGTACTATCGTTTTACTGTAAGTGTTACTTACATGATCGAGAAATGTCACTACAAGTTGACATTTAATGTCAATCGAAGAAAAATATTTTTTTTTCTTTATTTCACTAAAGCAAAGAGATATTAGACTTCTGTTTGAATTATTATTTTTGAAACAAGCAAAAACTTTTATGAAGAATAATATTTTCTCTAAAAGTTTTTTTTTTCGGTCCATCTGGGAATATATCAAAAGTATACAAAGTAAATTTATAAGGTTTTTTATTCAAGATTGGGTTTTCATTAGCTTATTTTTTTAAATATATTGGATGTATCTTATAGTGGCACCCGATGTTTTTTTCAAATAACTTGACAACCAGGTGACGGATCGCCATGTTTGTTAATGTTTTAGAAACGTCAGTCCAGTACAATTTTAACAATAAACCACCTTACACCACAACAACGTGCTGAAATTGTAAAAAAATATTTTCCAAAAAAACTTGCGTGCAGTGTTCCTAAATTGATTGATATCGAAATACGGCGATTTCGACTGACCGGCTCATTCACCAGATTTTACCGCACCTGACTTTTTCCTGTGGGGATACCCGAAGGAAAAGATTTATGCCGATGAACCAGCCACTCTCCAATAACATAATTCCAACATACGCCGAGAAATCGCTGGCATTCAACGGAAAATGCCGAAAAACGGTGTTTGGTGTCCGGAGGTGGCCACTTGGCCGATGTCATCTTCAAAAAGTGACCAAATAAATTGTAATGGATCGAATTTCAATAAAAAAAACATTTATTACAAAAAATTCACTGTTTAACAAATTATTTAAAAAAAAATTTGGATACAAATTCAAGATACATATTTAACTTCGGCTTAATTGAGGCATGGCAAAAGTGGCCCAAGCCCAAAATATTTATTATGAAGAAAAAGCAAAAGAAAATTATCAAAATATTTGAATATTAATCACGTCATTATTAGAAGTGCTTTTAAGAGTATTTAAATTTATTTAAAGTCAGGTAAATGTTAGGATATTATGCATAGTGTTTTTTTGATAAATAAGATTTTGAATGTGGCTTGGGCCACTTTTACGTAGCCTTTTTTGTTTTTTCACTGTCTTTGGAATAAAAAGAGATTTTGAAGCGAAATAATTTATTTTGAGGTAAATTATAAGACAATTTAAAAAAAAACTTAACTGAAAGTCTTTTATTCATTTTCTTCTTCCCTGTTATCTTTAAAAACAGCCGGGTCTTCTTCCACACGTTCATTGTGAACCAGTTTTCGATAAAATTCTTGGTTTACTGGTGGAATATAGTCAAACAAAGATACAAAATCTTGGTATTTCCTTTCTTTTATGGGCCTGGGTCCCTCAAACAAAGGAAGAAGTTTTGCCATTTCTTGAAAAGTTTGTTGCCCCGTTTTTTTACATTAACTTTGTTAAATAAAACAACTTCGTTATTGAAATACTTATATTAGATAATTCCAGGTTTTTCTTTCTCATACCGCAGCGACTGTATACGTAACCACTCAACTTTTTCATCAGCTGCCGTTTTTTACGATTGGTTATTGCTTTTTCTAGTCCGTTTGTTGAGAAAAAGTCGCTCGATGTCATAACTACTACTCTGAATGGATTTTTTTCTTGGTTTCAAGAACCACTTGCACCCAATCATTGGAAACATAAATATTTTTGTAATGTTTTTTGTTTTATTTAATTAGACCAAAGTTCTGGTCGTTAGGAAGGTAAGAATGACCAGATGCTAAAAATTTGTGGTCAATAATGTCAACTTTGTAGTCGCTGTATAAGGTAATGTAAGTACAAAGGGCAGCCATTTTAAAATTTCTATTTGGACCACCGCACTGATCGCTGTACATTATTAACTTTTTTGTGGAAACAAAGTTCTTAATGTTTTCATTAAATCAAATAAAATTACTGTGATATCAGTGTCCGATTTTGCAGCTTCAGCATCGTGTCTCATGCCTTGCCTAGCAGCTTCAGCTTTCCTCTGATGCAGCTCTTGTTCCGCTTTAATTGCCTTACATTCCTGGCCATCTGCCATAGCTGCCTTAATTTTAATATCAAATGCATCACATTTTCGACAACTATCGGATAGTGGTGCGTGAAACTTTAAATTAAAATCGTTTTTAAATATTTGACGAAAAACAAACAGTGACACGGGTTGTTCAGTTTCATTCTTATACAAATTGTACATCTTGGCAAGGTCTAGTTCTGGAGAAAGATATCTGACATTTGGATTTTTTTTAAAGAATAATGGGACTCGTACGCCGGTAATTTATTAATAAAACCTTTTACAGCAGTGACTTTTTCCAGAGACGTTTTATTAACAGATGTTGATTTTCCACGTTTATCAGGCTGTGGTGTTCCAGTAGTGTTTTTCGATTTCAATACTCTAGTTATGCAGAGATCCGACACATCCAACGATTGCTTAAAAAAAGATTTGCAAACTTTTCTGTCTTCTCCTTTTTCATCTGGCAAAAGATAACACCTACTGTGTTCCTTTGGTTTTCTATTTTTCGTTGTATACGTAAGTTCTTTTTCCAAAAATATAAGAACTTTGCAAAGTATGAGATCCAAAAATATAAAAATTTTTAAACAGAGCCTCACGCCACTTCTGCGAAAAATGTTCATGACACTTCTTTGAACACGGGCAATCTTTGGCTTCAAAACTCTTAGAAGGAATCACCGTCCTCCTGGTGTTAACGTATTTTTCGCCAGCACTACGCTTTCTTTTTCTAATATTTCTCTTCCACTGTCCGTCATTTTTCTTTCTTTATGCTCCCTGACTAATAACTGGCTCGGTGGAAGTGCCTTCTATGTCTGCAATATAAACAAAAAATCAATAGAGACAAACATAATAAGGAACTAAGAAAAACAAACTAACCAGAGAGACTTCACTGCAGTTATCAGAAGGAACAAACTCAGAACCTGAGTCCTGAAAAGGCTCTTCCATATCTGTAACAAACAAATTTAAGTGCAAAAGTGGCCCAGACCCAGAACATTGAAACACACTATTTAACATAACCTCCAAATGCGTCTTTTTATGCAATAAAACTATTATTACTACTTTACAAGCAAAAACATCATAATTTACTTACCAAAGCCACTTTCGTCACTTCCGGGCATACTTCTTTTCATTTTTTACATACACTTTAATGTAACGGATAAAAGGTATGCTAGCACAATAACAACAAACACGCGGTTAAATATGCGTCACCAATCATTGCGTTCGGTCTGCCAAGTTCCTTTAACTCCTTTAACACTTTTACTCCAAACGACCCTTCTAGCGTTCGGTTTAGTCCGATTAGTGACAGTTTAACACGCTTAAATGTCATTTAAAAGCACCCTAAAAAACTCCGCTTTTGTCCCGCTCCAGCCCCTGACTATCCGAACTCGCCTACTGAATGCAAAAGCGGCCTACAATCTAGAAGTGGGTTGGGCTAGTCTTGCTTAAGCAAATAAGAACCAGATGTGCGTGCAAAAGTGAATTTATGTGCCATCTTGTGATGAATGGTCAAAATAGGCTTGGGCCGGTATTGCGTAAAGAAAATGTGATTTATTTGTGGGGCATTTTTGTTGTTAACTCAATTTCAAAAAAATGTAGATTGGGCCACTTTTGCTCTAAACGCCTCAATTCTAACTACCACGTTTAATCACCGATGCTAGATAGATACCAGAAGTTTATTCTCAGGCAGAAAGCATGAACTAATTATGGTTTGTGTAGCAATCACGGACGAATAATGCATGCCGATCATGTACATTTTTTAAAGACAGCTCTGAGGTGCCACTACAATCAAAGTGAACTGTACATTGTTGAAAAATTACCTTTGTAATCCTTTGCTGGTTAAAACGAATAGCATCCATGTTGCATAATGTTGTGGTTTGGCATTTTTATAGTATAATTAAAATCCACATGTTACTTTTTCACTGTGTTTTAATTTATATGATTAAAAAGTTCAATAATTAAAAACACCAGGAAATAAATTTACATAATTAGAACATTGATATTTTATATTAATAATTCAACTGCTCATAACTAGTCTTTATGTTGATTAATTAAATAAGAAACAAAAGAAAAATGACCGATTGCCTACCCCATATTGAAAGCGTTCGTAACGCTGTACAGCGAGTCGTGAGTCTAAAGACAATTGCGAGTACAATCTGTTGATTTGTCGACTTCGCTTGTATATTTAGGCTTGTTCTAAAACTCGGCAATCGTCGCGTGATCGTTCAAAATGTATCTTATTGGTCGAACCTATCACGTCATGCCTAACGTCATAATGTATAACGCTTGGGTTATTAATTAGTTCAAGAGCAGAGCTGGAATCTGATTCGAAGCATGTTGGATGTATTTCCAACAGTTTGAATGTCACTATGGGGATAGTGGTTAATATGTGTATTGTTCACATTTCATATAATAAAAATACTTGAAATAAAAAATCGGATCTCAGGAGAAGATTTATCTCAAAACAGTTTGAGGTTTTAAGGATTTTTTTTTAGAGAATATATAGTTTTTATAGTAGGTTTATGAATTATGTATTTGTTAGTTTTAATAATGTGCACATTTAAACTCTTTTTAAGATTTATTAATAAATATTGATTTGATACTATTTTTTTTTTTTTTTTTTTTTTCAGAATCTTCATCACCAAACCACTCATAAAAACTTTATAGTCGATGAAATTGCTCCTGTAACAATCCCACCTACGGTTTCTCAAGCACCTATTTCGACTACTTCTACCACTACCATTAAATCCGTAGCATCAAACTCGGGACGATCAAAATCTACGAAACCTGACGATATTCTCAACTACGAAGACAATTACGACTACGGAGAGTACGACGATGAAGACGACGATATAGAAGATCCCGTTGAAAGTGAAACTATTATCCCAGACCTAGCTAAGAAGAAGCAAACTTTCGTTCCTACTTTCGAAGATACCGAGAGCATCACGACTGAACAAAGCAATTCGAAAACGACTACCCGAATTGAAGCAGAGACTGAACCAATTCTTATCTCCAGTACAACGCGCAGTACTACTACGACTACTACTAGCACCACTCCGGTTAGTATTGAAACAACCCCAGAAGCCATTCCTACCACAGTATCTACTACAACAACTACAACAACCACAGAATCTCCGATAACACCGACGGTTGGTGTAGATATCGATTCAGAGGTAAAACTTTTAATTTTAGTTATTTGGAAAAATTTTGTTTGGTATTAATCATAAAGATTGAATAAGTTTATAAAAAATATTAACCGTTAGTGGAGACTGGAGACAGTCCAATGAAATTTATTCTTGATTTTTTCCACAATAATTTTATTTTATTGTAATAATTAGTATTTTACTAGTGGTTTTTTTGGGATTTAGGTGTTACTTTTGGTACCCAGTTTAGACCATCTTCTGAACTTATAATTGTTTATTTATTCTTAGAGATTTTCTCTCCACAGTGAAAACGGTTCTTAAAAGTGACGCCTCAGACACGAAAACACTCGGGCGCCAGTTTTGGTAAAGTGGTTTGCTCCAACCCTTTGATACGGGGTCAAAGTGTTTATGAAACGAATTTAAAAAGGCGACACTAACAGGTTTTAATTGCTAGTGCCGCAGTAGATAACTTCCGGGTGTTGTTAAAGAATAAGAATTGTAATAATATATTGCCAACGATATTAACAACAAATACAAATAATAAGTATTTTAAAAGTCCCCCTTGTTGAAACAGCAAAATAAAGAAAAACCAAAATATTCTATCGGTAAAATAACGACTTAATCAGACACGGTAAAAATAAAATAAATCACATAAATCTGAGAAAATAAATACGTCAATAAATAAGTACCAAATATAGCAGGAAAACTATCTTAATTAGAAACTGTCTGCCTTATCTTTACCCGTATAATACGCTGTTAAAATATCTATCTCTAAATTAGCCACTTAGCCATCCTCAACATTTTCGTATTTCCTTCTCTTGTTCATTTAATTTCTTCCAGTATAATATTTTTATTTCGATACTTCATCTGCTTGCAGATAACGGTTGCGCACCGCAACAATACTTAATATAAAAAACGACTTTAATTACGTTATTCAGCTTCATTGTACCTTTGGGAGGTCTTTATAATAGCTTTCCTGCTGTTATGGCCTTTCCAATTATTTAAATTTATGATCAACTCATTTTAACTTTAGGTAAATAAATTATTACAACTTTTTCTAATATCCTCAAATTCTAATAGACGATGTTGCAAAGAAAATTAAAGTTGTTTTTACAATAGTATACAGATCATCTCCAAAAGTTATATAGAAATGGGAAAGAAGTTTATCTTACATTTCACAAAAAATATTCTCGATAAGTTCTGCGTCATTTGGAAATCAATAATTATACATATAAATGGGGCACAGAGAAAATAAAAAATGTTTATTTTGCAGCCTGGTTACACAACTCAAACCGAAAAGTCTTCCTCGACAACTCCAGAACAAACACCTTATGAAGAAACAACTCGAGTAATATCTGCCACTTCTTCAATTTACTCGCTTCTTCCTACTAATACAAGTAGCGACACAACTACAACTGTCACTACCACTACCACTACAACAACTTTGACGTCATCTACAACTCCTGATACTCCAACGACTCCCGAAGACTCGACCACAACCATAAAGGAGCAACCTACTACCCAGAGGTTGACAACTATTAGAGAAGTCACAGAAATTGAATATCACGAAAACTTCGATCCATTCATCGAGAATAGACTTCAACAAATGTCTGTGATTTCCGGAAAAATATTTAGATTTGTGATACCTATAAATACATTCAAAGATTTCGAAAATGAATACGATCTGACATATCAATTATTAGATTCTAATAATAGGACTGTTAAGAATAACAGTTGGTTGCATTTTAATCCTGCAAGAAGAGAACTTTATGGGCTGTGAGTATTTTTTATATTCCTAGATTTATATAACTATATAATATATAATTTACAGGTAAATTAATATAATCAAAATCGATTATCTTTTACCACTATCTTGTAGATAGATCTCTTACTTTTTCTGTTTGACAAAACGTGAAATAAGCCATAATACTTAATTGCTATTTATAAAATTCCTTATTTTATGTAACGATTGAACGCAACATAAACGAGTTACGTTAAACGGCATTTCGTAACGTGTTACATACAATATATATTTTTTTAATTTTGACTATTAAGTTCTCGCACGAACGCCACTGGCGAAAGTAGAAATATTCGGACCCAAAAAATGCACATTTACCCCTTCAAAGCGTTTTGAAAATTTTGAGTCAATATCTTTAAAACTCTTTAAAATACTCCCTATTTCGAAAATGAAGCATATTCCAATCTACGTTTATAGGAACTTTTTTTAATAAAATAATTTCTTTAATCACCCCCTAAAATCTTTCCCACTATTTTTACAAACACCCTGTATATTCAAACAGACCATACCCGATACCCATAAAACCAAGAATAAAACGGCGTCCTTTTGGACTGTAATAAATAAGCCAGTTAATGAGTATTATGAAGACTAGATATAAGTAGGCGAATCGGCAATGATCAAATTTAAAATTTATGTCCTTTTTTTATAAAGTTAGCTAAATTGACTATAGTTGGCAGGTCAAACGTCACTGACGTTCATTTTCTATTTAAGTCAATGTAAAATGAAGTGATTTTTAAAAAATTGGTGAAAAGAATCAAAATAATATGAAAAAAAGTACCTGACTATTAAGTTGTTCTCGCACGAACGCCACTGGCGAAAGTAGAAATATTCGGACCCAAAATATGCACATTTATCCTTTCAAAGCGTTTTGAAAATTTGGAGTCAATATCTTTAAAACTCTTTAAAATAATCCGTATTTCGAAAATGAAGCATATTCCAACCTACGTTTATAGGACCTTTTTTAACAAAATAATTTTGTTAATCACCCCCTAAAATCTTTCCCACTTTTTTTACAAACACCCTGTATATTCAAACAGACCATACCCGATACCCATAAAACCAAGAATAAAACGGCGTCCTTCTGGACTGTAATAAATAAGCTAGTTAAGTTTTATGAGAAATGAGACGAATCGGCAATGATCAAATTTCTCTCCGCAATATTGCGCCAAGATGTAGGCAACACGTAATAAGGCATCAAAATGGCGGAGTTTTCTATCTCCTTTTAAAAGGCACTCAGAAAGCTGCGCAGTGCGACCATTCTCCGTATAGTAAGAGAAAATCAAAGTATGTGCCGCGCCCTATGTTGGGCGTGTCAGACCTCTCTCTTGCACCGTATAGTAATAAAAGTATGTGACATATGCGCATTTGCCTAATTTTGAACCTTTTTTGATACTTATTCAAGTACTTCGAGTGATATTTCGAGTACCTCGATAGGTACTTCGATAGGTACTTCGAATACTTCGAGTACTTCGTCAGATACTTCGAGTACTTCCAGTTCTTCGACAGGTATTCTGAATACTTCGAGTACTTCGATAGATGTTACACTCCTCGCCTTTTTTGCTTTCTCCTATGCGATTATCGATAGTCCAGTCGTATTATATAGGATTAAATCTTTAACAAAAAAGTACTTAGGTAATGATAGAGAGCTATAATAAATATATTATGTAGGTATAACAATTTAGCAAGTCAGTCTAAAAGTAAAAACAAATTACGAATGAATAATAACACTAATTATTTTATTACAGACCATTAGAAGAAGATATTTCCAAATGGGTGTTTTGGGTGAAAGCATTCGATAAAGACGGTGGATCAGTTCAGGAAAAATTAAACATTCAAGTTCAACAACACAAATTGGAACTTGTAGTTAATCACGAATTCAGCTTACTAATAAGAATCGAAAAACAACAAGAATTTCAACATTATGTCGATTGGTCGTTGAAAGTATTGAGGGCCCTCGGAAAGATTTACAATACCAATATGTCTGAAATAACTGTCCGAAGAATTAACTATACATCGGAACCAGTTGTTTTTACTTGGTCAAACGATTCAATTCCAACAAATTATTGTCCCAGAACTGAAATAATAGGACTTTTCCAGGTAATAAACAAAAACAAATTTAGTAAACTCATATTAGACTAATAAATTATTAATAAGGATATCAAGACGACTATTTTATTCATTTCACATCAACATAGTTACTAATACGATAGATAGTAAATCAAATTTAAGTATTATTTTTTATATTTATTGAACCGTTATGCAAATACAAAGTCATTATTCTACATAATAGCCTGATTTAGAAACACATTTTTCCCGCTAGATAGTTGTACCAGTCACTTCAATTACTGACAAACTCAAATTGCGGTACAAACAAATACTAATAGCAAGTATAGCTATCCTAGTGTAGTATAGAATAATACTTATTTTTAGCAGGCAGCTGAATAGAATCAGACAACTATCGATGAATTTTGACCAGAGATTCGTCCCCAAAAGTTTTCCCCCTAATATTGGTTAGCGATTCGAGCCAAAGCCCTCTGTCCTCCCTCTCTGCAATTTTATCAGTGTTTCGGACCAAAATCATCTAGCACTTTGTTTCCTACTCTGAATTACCTTTTTAAATCAATTAATACGTGCTTGTTCATATTTATTTGATTAGTTATATTTTTATTTATATTTTAATAAGTAAAAAAAAAAGAATACGAAAATATCAAGCATTCCAAACATAATATCGATTGTGGCAATGACTTAGAAAATAGAATGGTTTTGCCTGCATTCGTCTTTTGTTATTCATGACAAAGAGCGATTTGTGGGAATAATTTTCAAGCATAGTTATTCATCTCGTAAGTTTCTTTTACCAGGCAATGCACAGTTTAATTATTTCTATCAATACAGTGTAGGTTTTTCTAATGTAACAAGACTAAACTTATTTATCCCTTTTCTCCTTTATATGCAATAGATTTCTCTTTTGTTTTTCAGGTTTTAACTGCAAACGATAGAGGCGATCCTTCTAGAGAACTGAATACAGCGCTATCTCCAGAATTGAGAGTGAAAAAAGTATTCTACCGTGAGTTAGGAGTTTGCGAACAGCCAATCACTCCGGTAACACCACCAATGAACTTCTCTCCGATTCTGAGGAATCCTATCGATAAAATAAATGCAACAGTTGGGGAATTGTTAATCTTTAAAGTTAGAGATGTAAGTTCTATTTTAGTATCTTTTAGAGATGTTTACACCTCTTCAACTTATAATTACGGTTTAGCTAAGGTATATCTTGACTTAAAGAGTTCAAGGTTGAACAAACAAAACCTTTGCTAAGTTGGGGTACGTCTTGGCAGTTAGTCTAAAATTTTTGACTAATCACTGTCAACCTCATATGTTTAATTGTCATTTATTTTATAATTATTTTATGTTGGGTAATTGTAAATGATTTCGATTTATTTCCTGCTTTAACAGTTTAACTTCAAGATGCAATCAGTGTCATCGTCATATATAAATACTAAAACTAAGGCCAATATGAAAACAATCATGAGATAAAAATGCCGTGTTTTAGTTATTTAACCAGCAAAAAAAATCAGTGGTGCACCTTTTTATGATCAATAAAATTTGGTTAAAAAGGACAGCAATATAGAAAAAATGTATGTGGTTTTAGAGTTGACATACATGGTAATCTATTGAGTACCCGTGTCGCAGTGCATAAAATAAGCTCAGTAAGTTGCATTGCATTTTAAAAATACTGATATTTAAAAAGCAAATTCTAAAAATCAACAGCTATGTTGCTCGCCTAATTTAAATTGGGTATAATGCTACGGGGTGTTTTATTAACCCCGTCAGCGTAGCCACTAACTACCAGAAAGGGTTGGAGGAGAACACAGAAAAATAAGAACACTTACAAAAAAGCCAATTATATTTTCCACTATCAAAAATATAGACATAATAAAATAAGAACAATCTACTTACATTCTTTTGAGGGCACCCTTTGTTCACTTATTAGACACAACCTGACTTTTTACCTAATTTCACTTAACCCCCTAGGCCGACGCCCCAAGCCAGCATGACCCCGTATCCATTCTTTTCTCGCATTCCCCACGGTGTTTTTAATATTGACCAATTGTTTAGATAATAATAAATTGCTGATAATTAAAATATTTTGTTAGATGGATTTTATAATATACTGGGCGTCATTTAATTTATTTATTTATTTAGATATTTATTAATTATTTTATAACGTAACAATAATATAATAATATTTCTTTTTAATAAATCATTTTCAAGTTATTTGTACGTAGTTACATGTTTTTTTTAATTTTATTATTCAAGTTAACATAGACTTTGAATATCAACTCCTTTTTTCATGATTAACGTAGATATAGGCAACACATTATACACTACTTACGGCATCCTATAAGATGTTTCAAGGATAATTGACCCAGATAGCACAAATGCGTCTTATGGACGTTCTAAAAACGTCCTGCTTGGACATTAAGGACATCCTTAAAACGTCCATTTCACGGACGTGGACGTCTTATGGACGTCTTTGGAACGTCCATTGTTAATGATCAGAATTTCTTAAGAACGTCCAGTAGAACATTCCATGGACATTTTCAAAAGCTCAAATAGGGAATAACAGGAGGTTTAAGGAAATTAGTAAAAATAATGAATAATTCCAAAAATTTTATTTGGAAGCAAGTAACCTATGAATAATAAAATTATTAAAACTTTTTCGTCAAATTCATCCTATCTCTTCTCTACTTTGCTTTTTTCAACCATGCCTGATGGATTGACAGCAGTTGTTTTTTTTTTTCTTGATTTGGCCATATTTGTCTTCTCAGCTGAATCTGAAAATAATTTAATCGCTTATTCAAAATGAAAGGCTGATCAATATGAAAATCCAATCTGTTTGTTTTGCTAGACATTATGAATTCACTAACCTTTTTAGCTTTGTAGTATTCACTGAAAAACTCCTCTACTTTGCTCTTTTCAACCATACCTGGATTGACAGCTGTCAGTTTTTTTCTTGATTTGGCCATATTTGCTTTCTCAGCTGAACCTGAAAATAATTTAATCGCTTATTCAAAATGAAAGGCAGATCAATATGAAAATACAATCTGTTTATTTAAGTTTGCCCTGCTAGACATTATAAATCTACTAACCTTTTAGCTTTGTAGTATTCACTGGAAAACTCCTCTACTTTGCACTTTTCAACCATGCCTGGATTGACAGCAGTCAGGTTTTTTCTTGATTTGGCCATATTTGCCTTCTCAGCTAAATCTAAAAATAATTTAACTGCTTATTCAAAATAAAAGGCAGATCTTGGTAGGATTCCCTACTCGACCATTCACTGTTAGGTTCTGATTAACATTTCTTATTAAAAAAAAACCTGAGTACTCCTGAGCCCTGAGGATATTTCAGTGCTTGAATCTAATAGCGTCTTCGAATCTACTGCACGGCTTGCACTAAGTACATACGAAAGGTGGGAGATATGTCAATACCAGTTACTTTTCAATCTGAAATGTAACCGGTATCGATATATCGCTCATCTTTTATGTGCACTCCGCGCAGGCAGGGCAGTGGAATCGAAGACGCTATAAATAAATAAAAATAAAAAATAAAATGTCACTTGTCAACAATGTCCCTTTCTTGCAAATTACCTTCTTCGTTTTTGTCTATTTGGCCTTTATTAAATTGGATATTGGGATAATGCCATCTTTAATAATTATTTGTATTGTCTCATTATATATGTTTTTTATATAATATAACCAAATAATACAATGCGAATGTGAATCCATGGAAATATAGTAAAGCACGTAGAATTGACGTTCTGCGGATATATATTTCCTGAGGTCCCGAGGATTTACTAAACTGGACATACTTAAAACGTCCAGAATTGGTCCTGGATGTACAGACGATAAATGGACATGTAATGGACGTCCTTAGGACGTACTGTGCTATCTGGGGAAAGAGCTAGAGAATGTGTGTCTGCCGATTTACTTATATGTGATAAAAATATAAAACTAAAACATAATAATTTTTTTTAGGATACATTTTATGATCCAGAAGATGTAGATCCAAGGATGCTTAATATATCTTTACTCACCGGAGATAGACATAACATACCCGCTGATAACTGGTTACAATTTGATAACAAAAACCGGGAATTCTTTGGTATTCCCAGGAAATCTGGAAGAAGTGAATATCAACTTGTTTGCGTCGATAGCGGAGGGCTTCCGGCCACTGACAGTTTGGAAGTTGTTGTGTTTCCAGCCCAGAAGAAGGCGTATAATGTTGAATTCAGTATGAATATTACCGAAATACCGCATGAGATATTCATTAACAGCGCGTCATTGCAAAAGAAATTCGTCGAAAAATTAATGGTAAGTATCATTTTAAAATTAATAAATAATGTTAAGTGGAGGACCTTTTCTGAGGCCCAAAGTAGGCTCAGTTTCCGGGCCTCTTTTTTTTTGTTATCAAAAATACTGAAATAGTATATAATAGATACACACAAACAACAAGAAAATAGGGATTACATTTTAATTTTTATAAAACATGTTTCCGAGTCTTCTTTTTGCCGTTCTTGTTATAACGTCTTGAAAATATTTTCTCTTTCTATGGAAAAAAATCTGTAAATTTATTATTCTGTCTTAGTTCAGAGCTGTTGATGTCAATAAATTTTTAAATAATTGAAGGTTTCAAGGCACTGAAGATACACAAATTCTTAAAAATTACTGCGCTGTTATATGTAATAGCTACTTCTGCATTTTTATTAGAGGCAGTACCTATTTGTGGTCGAAATCTTTTTCTTCTTGCACCACTTGGCCTTATTAAATTGTTCGCCAAAACATTAGGTTGAGATTTCATCAGTTGCAGAGAATCTAACAATTTTCTGATACATATATAATTTGGTTTTGAAATTTCAAGCAAATTAAACAATGAACCCTTTATATATAATATGTGACTCATTTTCGTAGATTTTCTTTAATAAACACAAATATAATTCATAATTTGTTTTCGTAGTATCGATATCATATAAGGTTCTAAAACAGATATCTTTTCCCTCTTTTGATTCCTTTAACAGCCTTTAAGATAAATAGACTTTTGTGTATTTAACAGATCAAACTTGTCGTGTACCAACGATCTAAATACCATTTTAATGAAAGTCGGCGTATGTACGCCCAAACAAACTGCTCGCTTAGTTGCATACCATAGTGGACAATCGTTATATAAATGGTATACCGTGGGGGATGCCATCTTTTCGGAGGCGATGTAAATGCGTCGGTCGCGAGTCCATAAATGTTGGGCTCGTTAAAGATCTCTACCTCTGGTTGGAGCATCAGGGGATTCGGCAAAATTTCTGGTAATTAGGGGTAACGTGCTCACCAGCGTCGGTATTTAAACCTCGTAGTCAGAAATAGGCCGACGTTTAAAACGATTTAAATATGTCAAAAAAGCTTTGCCACGTTTCTATTGATCCTAAAATTTTGGCAAATCAATATCGGTGTTGTTTTCTTAATTAATTCAAACGCATGACTCGTATTTGAAGAACCTAGATTCTCTAATATTGCGTTTTTTTATCTACTTGCTTCCAATTTCGATTAAATAATTTTAAATTGTTTATAAGCATTTTCTATCGCCTTTATCCTAGTTCTATTTCGATAATAGTACCTTAATTATCTTTGTCTGCTACGAATATTTCAAATCATATCCGTTTTATTTTACTTATTTCCATTTCCGATTCTGTTATTTTGATAATTAGGTACGTGAAATTAGATTAAATAACGTGATTAAATTCTGTGACTATTTATAACAACGGGGAAATAATATACTGAAACATTTATATCGCTTAAGAAGGAAAATGTGTTCTATGCGACTTTTAGGGATTGTAAGCTGGTATGCTAGTATCTTCCGTGCCTGCACATAATCATCATTTACTTGATATCTATAGGACTTGAATCTCTATCCGGCTCGAAGGACCAAAAATGTTTAATCCGTAATGTCAGAGAATAGTGGACTCTATATTTAAAGATTTTCTTATAGTGTATTCAAAGTTCTCGTGAAATCTCAAAATTACTTTATTCATACGGTATTTGTCACAATTCATATTGACATGCAAATCTACAACTGCAATTTTTTGTAGTGGCGTGCATTTTAATATTTATCGATACAAATTTACTTATTTACTCAATCATTTTGCAATAATTTTTGGGTAAATCGTTCTACACAATCAATCATTTATATACAAATTTCATCATTTGAAATATCAATGTTTTCTTCCTATTCTTCTCGTGTTTTATTTTGAGTACCAAAGCTTATAACTTTCTTGACAAATTTATTACTTTTCTCAATAATAGTATATATGAATAATCAGTTTTATTAAACTCATTTAATATATTTTTTGCGTCTTTTTTTTTTTTGGAAAAATATTAAACATTTTTTTGCAATTTTTTTCCAAAGTAGTGTTTCAAAAATGTATGGTCGTTACTTATTGACTGTCTTTTAAGAGGTCACATATTTCTTTTATCATGTTCTAAAGACAATTTTTTTTAAATAGTGTTCTAAAAATGAAATTTCGTTGTTCATTGATTTACTTTCAAATGTACACATGTCTTATTGTAACATGTTCCAAAGTTCTGCACTCTCTGTCACGTTCATGGCACGGTCCATTGCCACGAAAATCCACAGAAAATGGTAGTTTTGGTTTGTCTTTACCTTCTCAAGGCACTTTTTTTAAGGTTCTCTCGACTATGAATCTAGACAATTGTGACACTCCCACAGTTTTTTGCACTCCGGAAACTTGTTTAGGAAGTAAGTCTGACGAATATTCGTTTGAAGGTATTTTTGAGCCTGTGACTTAATTTATTGACCGCCAGTGATTTTGTTAATAGAAAATAAAATATTAATAAAAAAAAATTGAACTAAGAAAATCCAATTTTATATTTAATTTGAAAAATGTTTTTCAGCATCTATTCAAGGAACAATCGCCAAGTAACTTCCACATTCTTCCATTCAAGAGGTCTTACGAATCAACCATTGTGACTTGGTTTAATAAATCATTGCCAATTAATCGATGTCCACATGAAGAAATTAGACGATTAGAAACTGTTCTGCACAACATGAATGATAGATCGATCTCTCAAAAGGTAATACAAAAGTTAAATGTTTTCTTATTGAAATGTATTCTACTCAATTCAAGAGTACTATGAAATATTATAAAATAATATTAATTTTGCTTAAACTGCAGCATTAGATGCTATATAATTTTTTTATAGTTTTGTATGTAATTTTTACTACATACAACAATTATTGTTTTTAACTTGTTTATCTTATTTATTTGTTTAAAATCAATAATATTTTAATCATAATCTGTAAACATGTCTTTAGATAATCATTTCTGGAATAACTTTAATTTGATTTAAAAACGTTTCTCCCTATATTATATAAGGGTTTAAAATAAACATTTTTTTGTAGGTTCACTCAGTAATGGAACCAGAATTTAGAGTGTCGACTATCAAAGTCCATTTAATTGGTAACTGTAAGTTAAGATTGAGTCCAGAATCTCGACCAGAAACTATTATCCCTATTGAGGAAACAACGCCTCAATCTAGTAGCGACGAATATCTCCTTACCTTTATCATACCTGCTGTGATTGTTTCAATTATGCTTTTCCTAGCTATTCTAGCAGCTGTCATTTTATATCGAAGAAAACGTATGGGAAAAATGAATGTCGAAGAGGATGGAAGACAGAGTTATGGAAATAAAGGTAATATAATCGCTTAACTGGAATATTGCATGTTCAAAACGTTGGTAAAATTTTGTAGTTTATAAAGATTGATTTTTTATTTATTTTTCCAAACGTAGTTATTTCTAGTTTTAATACATCCAAAGAATAAATCCAATAAAATTGTTATAAGATTATTTTAAATGAAACAAAAATTAGGAAACTTTATAATGGTTAACATTTTTAGATTTATTTTATATTAATTTCCTCAATTATGCATTTTCTCTTAACCAGGGTCGGCTAACTTCATTTTTGTTCTCTAAATTGATAAATTATTTTCAAGTTATAAAGTTTCCTTGATTCGTTTCTATTATTAGCAGTATCCAAGAGTTGTGACACTAGAGTATGAAGTACTTACCGTGCTAACATTTGGAATTCCAATTATATTCTCATTCATACTGTTATCTAAAATACTAGATGATTAATCCTACCGCCTTTGTCAACCTTAACTGTTTTCCTTGATTTTGGAAACTGCATCCCAAATACTTAAACGTGTATTTTTCTCTGCAATTCCATGACTACCGGAATTTAAGTCGCTCACTGATTTGCCAAGTAATTCTATATTATCCACAAAAATGTTCCTTTATCTACTCTGTGAGTTCATGTATGTATTATAAAATTAGTATACATTTATCGTCTCAGTAGCGCATTGTGTAGAACGGCCGTTATTCATTTACGGAACTTTTAATGGTTCAGCGACACTTGACTTTAGGTCCTAGATCAAACCATGTGAATTTTAAATTCATTTACATGGTTCGTTGTAGGATTTGATGGGTGCCGTATTAGCAGTAATTTAATTTCTTTTGATATGGCATCCAGATTACAAATCGCAGTACGTTACCGCTTCGATTATGGTGGTTGGGATTTCCAGGCTTTTCCTCACGAGTAAGCCAAATGGCACCATTAATCATCTGTAAGTCTCCCCGGAACGCCTCGGCAAATAATAATAATAATAATAATAATAGCTGTTCCTTCCTCGAATAAGCTCAGTCGGCTTCAGGGGTTAAAATTCACTAGTAATGAGATTAATTATAGGAAAGGGTATTATTAATATTACATACTTCTATGCGTTTTAGTTTCCAAACTATCTGATCACCCAATAGTCCTTTTCGAGGACCCCTAGCATTCAAAGCTTATAGTGTCACCTTTTGAGGATCATGCTATACTACTCATGAGTCTAATAAACTTTGAACAATTTTAATGACCCCAATTAACTACAGATGCAAATGCAATAACCTTTATTGAGCTTGGTGTATCTGTTAAACTTTGACAGATGTTTAGAGTCATCTGAAGTTCATAGAAAATATACATTCTTAAGCTCTGTCAAAGTTAATCAGGCTCATAAATTTTAATGTACCTTAGCAACATAGCAACCAGCTGCAACTCTATGGCACCTTAACTTTTTTTAAACTCGCATTTGGCACATTTTCCTTTTGGACACCAATGGATTAATCCGTTGTAAATGTTCTCTTGTGCCTTCAATGATTTTGTTCACCACTCTAGTTTCACGGTGTCCACATCACGTTCTTATTTCGGCATTTTTAATTCATTACTCACAGTACCGGGGAGAGGCACGAGAGAAACATGATTTACATTTTTGTTAATGTTTATATTTGAAGCAAAAACAGAACTGAAAATAGTTGAAAAATTAATTTATCAATAAAACAATTCTATTTACTATTTACGTAGAGATACGAGGCAGAGTCAAATGAAAACTTTAAAATAATGTATTGAAGAAAACATTTCGTTTTTAGATTGGCAAAATAGCTATTTATGTGTCAAGGGCGTAAAACAGGCGTTTATAGACCGCAACGTGTAAGTAAGAGCCCGATAATGCTAGGCGAAGGTTATTAACACGTAAGATCTAATTTCACAATTCATTTTGGAACAAATAAATGAAATAAAATATTGCACAACTCTTTTCTATTATTTAATTTAATAATCGTAGATAAAATTTAGTATTCTACTCGCGGGTAATAGCTATTACTCAGTCGGGTAATTACACTATTCCCCTGAGGCTCGTAGTGCAAACTTCATCCTCGTGAGTAATGGCTCGTTGAATACTATACTATTACTTTATCGCCCGGCGAGCGGTATAGTTCGCGGGCGGTAAAGTAGTCCGCTGGCGAAAAAGGGACACTTTACACCCGCTAGATGTATTTATAATCTGGGACTTTATCGCCCGGTCGGGAATAAATATTATTTTTGAGATTTAATATATCAAAGCTATAATTAGAAATGTCAATACAGCGTTAATATACAATTCCCCTAAAGAACTGTACTAGACAGAAGCATCGGGTGGTATATTACGAGGGTCGTTCAACAAGTCCTTAAAAAAATAGAAAAGCAAATTACTTTAGGTAGATTTTTTTATTTTGTACATAATCTTCTTTTCTCCATACTTTTACAAGCGTTTCTCCAACTTTTTTAAGCCATCTTAAAAGTAATATTTCGGAAGGTCCTCAGAACCGTTGTCCGTTAACTAATTTTTTTAAGTTTGAAAATAAAAAGTCACTCATGGTCAAATCCGGTAAATAAGGTGGATGTTGTAATAATTCCATGATTTCGGTCATCAAAACTGTACAAGTTTGCACCTTAGCATTTTTCTAAATAAACAAAAGTTTCTTGCTTCAATCGACAATAAAAATGAAATCATGTGATAGAAATAATTAATTGAGTCTGTCAGCTGTTTAGTGAGTAATGATGCTTAATGAAAACAAACATTTTCGATGCTACGAGCGCCATCTCTTAGATTTTCCAAGGACTTACTGATTTTCGTATTTTTTTGTACATTAAAAACTTGTAAATTCACATTTGTCGCATCAAGTGTGTGAAAAAAAAACCAATTCAAAAAAGGATAATTTCCGAAGCTAATATTCCTTGACATGGTCGTGCAAATCGTTTGGTAACCGTGAAACAATGTTTGCAGTTGAAGACTAAGAATAAAATTCAAAGAAGAAGAAAATTATTAAGTTTATCCATGATTAATTACGCTATAGTTTTAAATATGAGTAAGGTTCTGTACATCAAATTAAGCTAAATGCGCTAGTTCAGTGATGATGTAATTAAGGTTCCACTGACAATTAAAGTGACAGTAGATTTTTTGAGTGCGTTTTCATCATTTTGTTTACCTAAATTATATCATTTTTTTCACTTTTATAAATATATTCCTAAAATAACTAGATAGCATCAAATATACAATTGTTTAGTTACCAATTACATACCTTTAAACTATTTTTTATGACCTGTAAACAATATTTAGAAATAAACTAAAAACAGTAAAAACGTATATGTCAAATTTATTGATGTTTTTGTTAAAAGTTTGGTTACAATTAAATGTCAGTGGAACCAAAATGACATCACACTGAACTAGCGCATAGTCTCCATTCCTATAAAGTGGGAGATATTTGTGAAGAAAATAACTTTTGTGACGGTATGAAGAAGAAGGCTATGCCTTTCTGGTGAATACTGACTGAGGATGTACTTCGGGTACTGTATATCTAAAATCAAGGTAATAAGTTATCGCGTCATGCTTCTTTATTAAGAACCAATTGTATAGACATACAATACGCTACTTATTTTCGGAACAAAAATTATGCAAAACATATAAATAACGGTTTTATTTACTACGCAATTTATAATACAGGGTGCCCTCTTTGACGATTTAGTAACCATGGAAGTTTACTCGGGAAACCAGCGTGCTTTTTGCATACGCACCTATGATCGTTATGGTGCTTCAACAGTCACAGCTCAAGCGAACTTTCACTTAATTGGTCGTAAACAAACAGAATTGTCGCTAATGGACCAACGAAAATCTAAGACAGAAACATGAAAAACCAAACTACAATATTGTCCAAAAGTTATTGTGTCGATTGTCATGTCTTGTGAAGTCCTTTTTTTAAGATCGGCGACGGTGATCACTTACGGTAAACAGTAAACGGTATTGTGACATGTTAAGGAACTTTTGGGTTATACTACTGCAGGAGTTTGAATGTTTTATTGTAGAAACATGGTTCCAAGAAGATGGGGTCACTTGCCATACCTCAAACCAATCGCTTACGGTTGTCAATCAACTTTTCCCGGAAAAAGTGATCTCTTGTCGAATCACCATCAATTGGCCTCCAAGAAGCTCCGACCTTACACCCTTTGATTATTAATTATACCCTAAAGAAAAACCACGAACTCTACACTGCAATTGATGCACAACATCCGCACCGAAATGGCCACCAGAGAGATATGTAGACGCACGGCGGCTGATTTCCGTTATCAAAAGAGATAATTTTGGTTGGAGGATGACTTATTCTAATGGAGTTACTGTTACTTGTATCTCAAAATCAGAACTTTTGAAGAACTCTCTCAATCCTTCCATCTGAATTTAAATATTCCGGCTTTTTGTAAAGCCTGTATTTTTTTTTAATGAAGGCAACCATTCCAGATTTGAATGTAGTTTGAATAGTGACGGGTCGCTCGAAAAAGTCCTCAGACAAGTCCGGTGGACTAGTCTGAAAAGTTGACTTGTTCAGCACATTTTTCAAAAGTGGAAATGTGTATTGCGCATGCGCGAAATTAAATTTAATAATTTTGCTTACAAACAAAATATAGTTTAAAAAAGAAGAAACAACAAATGACTTCTTTATGTTTTAATGGCTTTTTCGAATTTTCGTTTCATATCTTAACGAAAAAATGTCCAATCAAAAGTTTTTAAGTCCTTTACATATGATTTATATAAAAATCGAAAATACAAACGCAAATAATGTTTGCAAAGTGTTTTTGAAAATGCATGGACGAAGAAACATTGAACTGTGTTTCTTCTATCACCAGGGGATATCAAACAGCAGTTTCTGGGAACAAAGTCAAAAGACACAAAGAAAAGCGAACGAAATATTATTTCCATCAGTGTTACTAGTGATAGGTATACGTTATAACTTTCTATCAAGGTATTTCAATGCCGACTACTTTTCACTATTTTTCCGGACATGTCCGTCGGACTAATACAAAAATTACTTTTCATGAAAAGTCCTATCACAAAGTTTCAGTCACTACCTTATTCTCCATACACCCCTGATCTCGCCCCAAGTGATTATCATATATTATACAGTATGTCCCCCTAGGTTGGAATCATATGGAAAACTTTTTTATTATTAATTTTAGGAAAACAAGTTATTCTTCATAAAAAGTTCTGCATTATCTAAAACCTAGAATACAGTCATCAAATATCAAATTTTTTCAGTGGTATACGAGGTTTGTCAAAAAATATGAGTTTTACTCAAGAGTAAAGTACCTTTATTCTTTATACGACTGATAAAATTTAATATTTGATGATTGTATTTTAGGTTTTAGACTATGCTCGACTTTTTATAAAGAACAACTTTTTTTCCTAAAATTAATAATAAAAAAGTTTTCCATATGATTCCAACCTAGGGGGACATACTGTATATTTAAAGAAGCAGTAAGTGGGGAAGAATTTCAGAAAAATAATGTATGCAAAATAATTTGCAAGGCTTTTAAGGTTTATATTTAACTCTGCCTGAATTTATTGATAATAACAATGTTTTTTGGTCTTATGGAACGTAGCTTTCAACAGTACTAGATATTGAATGGTCTGTTTTGTTTTTACTTTAAATACTAGATAGATTGTTTTGAACCAGAGGCGCATATAGGGAGGGTAAAGGGGTATTTATAAGTACTAAAATGTATTATCATCAAAAATAAAGAATATTTCTACTAACTCCCCAGACTTGAACTATATTACATCTACCCCCCGATCCATTTAAAAAATACAACTCAATAGCATTTCCGATAAAACCATTTGAAATTATATCTAGTAGGTTTTTCCTAAATTTGATCTAAATCGCTTCATAAATAGAAACCCTGGTCTCATTGTTACCAGGTATGAATAAAGCTTAGTAAGCTTTGTTGTATTTCTTTCCTCTATATTTTTAATATACCTAGTGTTTAATGGTAATTTTTTTGCTGTATTGTAAATCAGTAGTTAGTGCATGTAAATAACATGTATTGTTCTTTTGAATTTTAGTTTAAAAGAACTTATTTCTACCAGGTATCCCGGTCATCTTCCAAGAAGAATTAGAAGAAAAACCCGAACCTGGTACCAAAGCGCCAGTGATATTAAAAGACGAAAAACCACCTTTAGCACCGCCGGAATACAGTAAAAGCGGATCCGTCAAATTGACAGACGATTCAGAACCCTACCAACCGCCTCCACCCTTCACCCGTACGCAAGACAACGGAAGACAATCCCGACCAAAGCCTACTCCTACATATAGAAAACCACCACCTTATGTGCCCCCTTAACAATTACATTTCACTTTCTTTCAGCAATAATTTTTTTTCGTTAAACAGCCAACAGATAGGGTTGGTCGATGAAATTGTATTCGAATAAACTTTTGTTTGACCCGGCAATTGTCAGATTTTAAGTTTAATTTTGGGTCGCCATTTTGATGCCAAATTTTCACACCCACAGGATCCTTTTTTATATGTATCGTATAGATTTTCTACTGGAATAAACTAGTATTTGATGTCTTAGTTGCACAAAGAAGTAATTAGAAATTTATGAACACCTACATCTAAAAATATCTCGGAATAGTAACTATACAAAAGTGTATATTTAAAATTAAACGAACCAAAATTTCTGCTCTTTATTGTAGAAGGTTCACTCTAGTTTTCTAACTGTTGATAGTATAATATCAATAAAGTATACAGGGTGTTTAATAAGTAACGTATTTTTTAATAACGACAAAGAATTCGATAAAACAAACAAATTTTTCTAGTAACTTCTTTTCACACACTCTTTTACATTTTAAGTACGGATCTGTTTCGTTTGGAAATGTTCATAATGCTAAAACCGCACGTTTTATTAAATGAGTCATCGATAGAAATATCAATCAATTAAGTAATTTATTGTTATAGAGTGATTTCTCTATTTTGCAGGTATTTTAAATGTTATATTATTACTGTACGGAAAGTATTGTAGAAATTCTGCTTCATCTAGGATTTATTTTAAACATTTTTGTCTGACACATCATTGTACGCGTCGTGTATTTGTGAGATTCGTTTAAAAGGCACGAGACACTAAAGAATTAGAGAAAAACGTAGCGAATGTACAGGAAGGCCCGGAAATCGTAGAAATGGTCCCGTTGAAAAATAAATTTTTGATCTCGTTGAAAATGATTCAATGACAAGTACCCAACAAATTTATAGTTAGCCACACAACGGTATGGTGAACGGATGAAATGTTTAGAGGGAGACCCGAAAGAATTTTAAAAGTGAGTATAATTTCGAGCAGTTTCTCTGAAGGAAACAGAAACGTACTTCAAATTTTAAAGATGAAAAAAGCAAAGGAAATTTTATTCCTCACATTTTAGTACGTCAAATTTGGTTTATCTTTCTCCAAATACGAACATACCTATTAAAAATAAATACCAACTTTTGAAAAACCCTGTATAAAAAATAGCACCAAATTACAGTGTGCAAAAGCAATTGTGTTAAAAATTTCAATTGTTAAATTTAAGATACAGTTGCTTATTTTTTGCGAGTTAAATAGTAGTCACACGAAGATATTTAAAGGTGAAGACTAACTCAAGTTTTCTAATCATATTTCTGATTATTTGGATGAGAATTTTTCCGAGATACAATTTATATTTTGATTACATTTTTTGACTCATAATATAATATGAAAATACAGGGAGTCCTTGAAAACAATGCATATTTTTCATGTACGGACAAAAAGTGTTAATATTTTTAAATAATTTAAACTTTGTCAATTATATCTACCTTTGGAAATGCAACGAAAGTTTGTAAGAGCAAGTTACAAGGTCAACATAAAACATGATTTTGAAACATTTAATACTCGAATGATGTGTGAAGCACACAAGACATGAAAAATAATAATACTATCTTTTGTCTCTTTATTATTTCAGACTTTGCAACTAAGTAATTTATGTGTTTAAAAAATCTGATCAATTAGGTTTGAAATGTGAGCGTGGGTATAGCTGTCATAGCACCTTTAATAATAGACCTGGAACGAGAGTATCATTATCATTTTCATTACTTCATTTCGTAAGAGCTGGCTTTTTACTTTGTCTCATTTTTAAGCATCGACATATATTACCATTCTTCTAATATTAAATGGAAAACAAAATGTTCCAAGTCACTGAATAAAAGCTGTTATTGTTTTTTAAACCAGCGTGTTTTACTTTTAATTTAAGTTATTCCAGCCGCATACATTTTATTATTGGTTTTCAAAGTAGGTTATACCATCTTTTTTCCTTTGAAATTCCGTTTATTACCCATTCCACACAAAAATATACAAAATACCATATTTTTTTCGACACTGTCTCTTCCACCTCTAAACTATCATAGCAAGATACGAATGATGATTGAGAATATACGATACAATCATTACAAGCGCATTGCACCCAGGATACTTATTCACTAACTAATGAGAGTGCTCGCTCCTACACGACTGCTCCATCTCCAGTGTTGCCAGATGACCAAAGTCAAATTGTTGTAGAACGCTGCAGAATTTTTTTTTATGATTTTATTGTACAAAACTGACCTTATTAACGTGACGTTATCGGAGGCTGGTTAATTTAAGAGTTTATGGGGTTAGGGTAATTTATTGAATAAACATAAAAAAAAACATTAAAATATAACACTTAACCTATTCTTGTGCAGCTAAAGTTTCAAAAATAATCTTCTTCTTGTAATCTTTTCTTATTTTGATCTTTTATTTGTAGGTTTGAAATTTACACATTCATTTTCCAAAGGACCCCTCACTTTCCTTATGTAAAGTGGCGACCGGTCAAATTTTTTGAAACTTTGGTATATTATTATTGTACTTAACCTAGTAACCAAAACTGTCAATAGGCTCAACTCAATCTTATGACTAGTTTTCGATATACAGGGTGTTAAAGTTGAAAATTGCCTAGTTTTTCATAATTTTTATTTTCAAACTTTTAGGCGACTATCATAAAAAATTACATTTTGCGGATTTATTAACATCCCTAAAATGTCATTTTTTTAGACGCATTTACTTTACGGCCGCTTTTTATAAACACATGTTTATCATACTTATCGTTATTAATTCTGTACAAATTTTATTAATTAACGATGAATTCCTATTCGATCAATAAACATTTGAAACAATTCTTGCATTTAAGCCTCTTTTCAAAAACAAGAATGTTAAAAAATATTGTCTCCACTTGATGAGACACACGCCTAAAAAATGTGTGCGCCTCGTCCGCAAATTTTTGATTCAACCAAAAAAGATGAACTTTATGGACACAAATAGGTATTAGATGTCGGTTTGCCAGCTATAAGTTTTAATAAACAATTATTGAGAATTGGGTCACTTTAGGAGCATGTTGTTCCTTTAGGAATAAGTGATTTTCGAGGACTTCCTGTAGAAACGCAACACATTATTCGTTACATTTCTTTATGCATCATAGACTGTACATCAATCACAATAAAACTAGTCATTACATTCATCACTGCAATTTTAAATTTTAAGTAATTAAAAATAATGGTCAGAAGTAATTTATTGAATGTATTTTTTATTCTTTCTCTGTGATAATCACTGCTAATTTTATTTAGTCTTATTTTTATTCTTTCATCATAATTTTTAATGATAAAATACATTATATTTATAAATCTAAATATAAAGGTGGCAAAAGAGTCTGGAAATTGACAAGAAATATGTAAAAAATTGCAACTTAATTCATTACTAGTAATTTTTCCTCGAATTTTATAATAAATACTCATTATGTGCAGCTCTAAATACACAAAATGAGATAAACGACATTGCTTTTAGCCTTTTTTAATGTGTAAAGGTTTTAAATTCTGTCCTTCCATACATACTCATCGTTTTAAAATCGTTTGATTTTCTTGTGGGTGAGTTCATTATTTAAGGTAAACGCTAAAATTTTAAATGTACCTAACATCGCAAAAGCAGATATTTTACTGTACACAGCTTGAACTCGTTTATTTTCGCCAAATCTACAGTCATTCGGAGATTTATGGTATTTTTATTTACAAAAGTCTTTTGGCTGTCAATTCGGCTTTATAGTTTATAAGGAATTGATGAGTTTTGTTCATGGTATTTTCAATCAAAGTAATTATTGTAAATTGTCAAAGAAGTTTGCTTCGACCAGTTTTTATTGCATTTATATCACAAAAAATTTATTTCGTAGAATTCGATAATTTCTTTGATTGTAAATTAAATACAAGAACTACTGATAGAATGACACTTGTATTAGGAATTATGCTAAACGAAAGTGATCTTAATATATCCGAAGTGTAAATATAAATTATGACTCTCTGTACATAAATATAATTATGTAACTATTTATTTCTAGTAAAAATTAAATTTAAATTGGTTGAAATGGGACATATTTAGGTATGAAACTAGGTCTCTAGTTTGTATTTATTTTGATTAATCTTTAAGATATTATTTTCTTATCGACTATATTATTGTTTGTGAATATAAAATTAATTACTATTCAAAATTGTGTACTTATAGACAAGGTGACAAAGATAAAGTTGTATGCTTTTTTTAAGAAAACAGCTAGGCCATTTAAATCGATTAGATGAAAAAATAATTATATAAGTACTTACATATGGAAAACTTTTTTTTTTTTTTAATTTGGTATCATCGGCATCGACTGCTAAGGTCATTAGCCTCGTGTTCTGTGTGGGCTTTGTTACTGTTTCTCAGCGCCACTTTAGGAACAACACTGTTAATTAGAACCCAACAGTGAATGGTCGAGTGGGGAATCCTACCAAGGCATCAGAATTAATTTTAAATAATTACATTAAATAAACAAATCCTGGCGTACGGTGGGATTTGAACTTGGCACCCTTGGATCCACAGGTAGAGACTCTACCACTGAGCCACCTACCCCATGGGAAAACTTTTTTATTTTGTTTTATGAAACGTATTCTTCATAAAAAATTGTGCATGGTCTACAACTTCAAATACAATCATCAGATGATTGTAATTTTATGAGTAGTATATGGGGTTTGTCAAAAAAATCATTTTTTTTTTACATTTATTTTTGATAAGAATAATTTTTATTGCTAAAATTAATACCGTCTACATAATATTGAAAACTATTTTATTATTAATTTTAGGAAAAATAGTTGTTTTTTATGACTTAAAACCTAAAATTTAGTCATCTGATACAAAATTTCTTTGAGTCGTATACGAGGTTTGTCAAAAATAGAGATATTCTTGACTCTTGATCAAAATTTATATTTTTGACGCACCTCGTACACGGCTCAAAGAAATTGATATTTGATGATTGAATTTTAGGGTTTTAGACTATGCAGAACTTTTTATAAAGAATACACTTTTACGTTTGTCAATTTCAAAATGGTATTTTCGATGCAATATATATTATATTTTTTTAGTTTTTAAACAATCGAATATTTCAGCTTTTTCCACGCCGTCGTGGAAAGTTTTTCTAAGCGACTAGTTATCTAATACAATGACGGAACCCAGTTCAGAACGCGAAATAGTAAATTTCAAATATATTTTCATCTGTCTTCGTGATAATTCCCGATAGTTCGCGGTTTAAAAACATTGAGCCCACCTTCAACAAACCCGGTATCATGGTAAAAATAATAATTAATATACGATGTTATTTACCCGAAAGTGATTTCAATTAAGCAGAAATCCCTTTTAAGAAAGCATCTCTATGATTTTTAATTTTTAAATCTTGTCAAGCTTTTGTAACAGTGTACCTACCTTTGATTAACTCGTAATAAATGTTTTTCCTCATTGCGTTATCTACGAATTTCCTTTTCATATATTTTCTCTTTTTCTACTTTAACAAAAATGTTTTCACCATATCTACTATATAACCTGGAAAATGTTCGGGAAAACCATTGTATACTTTTATATTTAAGCTATATTCCGCTTTTGAAAAAATAACCCGTTTCGCAGAAGGGTTTTAATACAGCTGGTTCATTTTTAAAAAGTTCAGAAGAAAAACAAAATAAAAATACCGCGTTCTACCTGTTGCTGTACACAGCCAAGTTTAAGACAACAAATTGAAACAGACAGTTTAGCATTGATGTCAGATGTACATTGTTTTACGTACATCTCGGTGTTATTTGATTAAAAAAGTTTTCTTAAATATGATATTATAGTTTTAATACAATAATTATGTATTTTAAACATTTTATTTGCATAATTTTTATAAAGAAGGAAATTCCTCTTTCAATATATGGCAGCTCCTGAAGTTTTCTACTATTTTTAATTAAAGTAACGTTCTTTGTTTTCCAGAATTACTAAGTTAATCATTTTTGTAAATAATTTCTTCATTAAAGATAGAAACGTCAACTAAAATAAAAAATAGAGTTAGATGATATCGTGATTTTACAATCACTCTGTAAATCGTTATACTGTGATTAGTAAAATTGAAATAATATTCTTCAAAACATCAATTAAATATTCGTTAATATCTTTATGGAAAACATTTATGAAATCGATAGAAGATGAAAGTAATGAGGAAAAAAGTAAAATTAATACATCAGTGTGTAAAAAATAAATT
Source organism: Psylliodes chrysocephalus (assembly GCA_927349885.1). Lineage (NCBI taxonomy): Eukaryota > Metazoa > Arthropoda > Insecta > Coleoptera > Chrysomelidae > Psylliodes > Psylliodes chrysocephalus. Next base: position 66,669,906 of record OV651818.1, read on the forward strand.
CTTTTGTGAAATATTATTTTCGGCTATACAATCATCGTTGTTAGAAAGGGGGTACTTCAGGGGTGGTCCCATATAAATTTGGTCAAAAACGAATAATTGGGTCCATGAGAAAATTCTCAAACTCTTCATTTTTTATGTATGTGTAGCGATAATGCTTTACCACCTTGTCCGATTTATATGATTCTTTTTTTGTTAGTAAGGAGGTACCTCAGGGGTGGTCCCATATAAATTTGGTCAAAATCTAATAATTGGGTTCATGAGAAAAAACCTCACTAATTTCTATGATTCTTTTCTTGGTGACGTCATCCGCACGATTTTGAAGTCGGTTTTTTAAAATTACTTTTAATTCTTGTCTAAAATCTATTAATTTTTTCTTAATATAAAATATTTTGTCAAATAAAAAAAAGAAAGTTATGTACAATGTCTGTAAGTACGCTATTGAAGAACAAATAATTTTATTTTATGAAATTGAACATATCAAAAATTGTTTATCATTTACAATTATTCAATTAGACATATCATGCTTTTACTATCATCGCATCATGAAGTTTATTTACTCTCTACATAGATAATTAAATGTCAAATGGTGTGGAGTAAAAGTTTCACAGTTTGTCCATTTGACAATAATAATTTTAACATATCATTGAGCAACTCGGTTCCTTTAAAACAAATTACGTAACATTAAATAACAATGTGATCCCTACATAATCGAAATGATTTTCTAGAATTTAATGTGATATAAAATATATTGAAAAATGAACTTCAAATTATTGTATATAAAATTTTAAAACAGTTCGGATATTTGATGAGATCACTTTCAGTTTTTTTAATTTTATTTTGTGAAACAAGTAGTGCAGTTATTGAAATAAATAACATAGACTTAGAAGTAAATAAGGCTGTTTTTATTTGCAACTAAATGGGTTATTTCGTGATCATGGAGAAAGTACTTACAGGCACAACGTATATTAAGTGTTTTTATTTTTTATTTAATTATTCAACATGATCATGAAGTACCTGCATAAGAATATATGGCACACTCTGTATAGACAAATAACTTTATAAGTGACCTCTTGAAAGAATGTAACAAAGAAATTTTATTATGTATTAGTATTTATTACTTACCTATATTTTTTTTTTGTTTTATTTTATTTTTCCTGATGAAAATTAGTAAATTATTAATACTAATTTTTAATTTTAATGGCTCTTGGTAAATCTCAAATATTTTGTTTTTATTTTCCGAAAGGGAATTAAAAGTGAAAATAAATGATATCAATTTTTAAATTTATTTATTTTTAACTTGTTATTTAATTAATCAGTAATAGTTCATGAATACTTATTATAGCATCAAAGTTTTAATCATATTCTTACTCACTATCTCCAAATTTTTAATAAATAAAATAAAATTGTCAAGAAAATCTGAATGTTTTTCTTTTCTCAGCAAATAAATAATTTTAATTTACTTATTTGATTATATTTAACATTTTTCATATTTTTTTAGCCAGACAAAATTGCAAAAATTATCCATTCTGTTTTGATACATATAGCACTAAAAATAAATATAAAAAATTACATTATCTATAAATTACTTATTTTGTAGGTACTTAAAGTATTACAGTAAAGTGGATTTAAAGACCATTATTTTTTTGCATTTTCCCTTTTGTTTTGATAGATGTAATTGAGAATTTACCTCGGCCCTAAGGTTATTAGTAATTAAGTTTTGTTACATACTTTTAAGGTCACTGAAAACTTAAAATGTAATTAGTTACCAATAACTTTTTTATAAACATATTTTGGTGTATTTACATGACGACTTTTTTTATGTATTTAACTGTAATAAATAATATTAATAGTCATTTTCGTTTAATATTTAATAATTTAGTTAGATTTTTGGATGTATCATATTATAGTTTCATATTTGTCTCCCATATCAGACGTACATTTTGTACTAACCGTGATTACTGTATTATTCAATACATAAAGTAATAATAAGAGTGTTATTTGTATTTATTTCCTGCAAACTGAATCCTAATTTTTATTAACATCCACGAAATAAGAGGTAAAGTAACTAATCTAACAACATGGAAGAAGTGGCATATACAGGGTGGTCCGTTAATAATGGGACACAGAGCAACTATGAATTGTATAAATATATTGCGATATATAGACCGTCAGATAGTGACAGATTTAGGTGCCTCATCGAAGAGGGATGACAATGTGTACATCGATGTGGAGTAGAATAAAAGAAAATTCGATTTTCCTTAACATAAATATTTTCCAACCCCAAAATTCACTTATCCATTCGGGTCTTTCAAGCCAATATGTTTTTCAAACTAGTAACGATGTACGTTTTTATGCATTCAATGAACTTGTGTGAAAAAATCGGTTAAAATCTCGATTTTTTCTTACAAGATTACGCCCTTATTTCAACTCTTTAGCCACTTGTAACATTAAAGCCTTCGGTTTTTCGAAGCCTAGTTTTATTAAGTTAATAGAGATCAACCGTTCTAATTTCAAATACAGTCCTTGCATTACACATGGTTTAATAATGTATCGAAAATCTTATTTATTTATTTATTTATTTAAAACACTATTTAAAATTTATTTCAGACATACTATTTAATTTATATAATACTTAGACACTAACTAACAATTCTAATTTATTTATTACACTTTAACTTTTCATTATAATGCTCTTAACTAAAACTAAACTGTGCGCCGATACGTCGGCTATTTATATTAGTCCAACTCTACTAGTAGAAGACACCAGAGGCTCTCGAACATTCCATTTCTATGACTAAACGGCACTCTCCGCCCGTTCTAGCCGTTTCTGGTGCGTCAGCGGCAGGCATTCCTGAACGTTCCGTTGCCTCGAGCACGAGTCGGTTGCCATCTGAAGGTCGCGCGCACACAGGGTAGGCTTTAGGAATTTCATGACAATAACATAAATTATATTAACCCAGCTAGCACATAACGATGCCAAGTCGTTCGGCGATGTTGCTTTAAGGGAACGTAATAACATTACTATAAAACGTTCATGAGAGGTTGTTGAGGGAAATCAAAACCTCTAAAACTTCTATTTGTTACCTATTTAATCTACCTGTTATGTTAACACAACGTATTAAAGTAATTTGCTAAAAAAAGTATCCACGAGAAGTATTGTGAACATCACAATCTGAATTTGGAACGTTTATGTCAATTGTCACTTGTCACTTTTTCTTGTGGTTATTTTATAAATATATTTATACATTTGAGTAGATTTGGTAAGGGTCTTCTATAAAAATAGAAAACTATTTTCTAAACTATTGACTTTGTTTCAGATTACAATGCCTGGTGTAAATTTAATATTTCCTTCATTAGGTACCCAATACAAAATGGTTTTACTACAATAAAAACAAAGAATGGCAGATAAATCGTTGTGCACGAGAAGATAAACATTTAACATGTCTCTGCGCAACTGAGATAATTTTTGGTGAGTTATTTTCAACTCACCAACGGAGATGTTTTTATAGAGGTAGGTTACCTCTCAAGAAAGCGGGAGAAGCTTTGTGCTGAACGTGTTAGCTTGAGAGAGGAGTAAGTTGAATAAAATGTTTCATATTTCTCTAACACGTTTCTTTCTATGTAAAGCCAGGAACTTTTCAGCACATCCTCGTATATACAGAATATTTCATAATAAAGTACCATAAACTGGGGACTTGTAGATCATAACTAATTTTTAAGAAAAGTAAAATAATAATTATTCCACACGCAATTTTTTACAAAAAGGGACTCTTGATTGATCTCTGTATAACATTCTATTTTCGAGATTTTTCGGTTTTAGTCCTATTTAAACATGAAATCAATATACAATTTTATCAAGGGCTGATTTCATAATGAATATTGAAAAGGTCCGTTAACTATTGGGACCAAGATCTTATGGACTTAATGATCCCATTCGTTAATTCGTCGGTCCTTAATAAAAATTTGAATTTTTGGAATTTCATATTGTACATAGAGTTGAGTTTGATGTTTGAGTAGGTCTAAGACTGAAAAATCTCGGAAATGGAATGTTCTACAGAGAACCAAGAGTATTTTCTTTGTGACAAATTGCGTGAGTAATAATTATTAATCTTAAATTTTATAAAATATAGAATATTCAAAAATTTTGGATTAAAATTGTTTTCTTAACCCTTAATTCTACATCAATGGCTTATCGAATTTATCGAAATAAAGTGTATTAATTATTAATAGTGATTACTAACAAATATATATTTTTTAAGTTAAAATCTTTACCATAATGGAAGATATTTAGAAAATTATGTATTTATGAAATTCACTTTATCACCCTGTAGAATGAAAACTGGGACGTTTACAGGAAAATTATATTTAGCTTTTCTTAATAATTAGTTAATATCTAAAAGTTCTTTAGTTTACGGTACTTTATTCTAAAACACTCTGTATAAAAACTCATAGATAATATTCATACTATCAAGATAAGGATTTTAGTTTAGCCCTTACGTACAACAGTTATAGCTGTATGAGATACAGCCATTACTGTTATACAGAATGATAATTATATGCAAAACAATGGAAATTTAATAAAAAATCCCGTAAAAGCTAAGCTTAAACCAAAAACATGCTCCTGTATTTTTCCAAATCTGCTTAGTTTTCAAAAGCTGCATATACTCCTATTATATCACATTTAGGAAGAAAAAGGGAATACATTGAACGTACTAAAAAATTAAGCTCCTTTCAGCAAAGACTGTACTTACTGATACTGTTAACAAAATTTGAATGACAATATAAATGTTTGGGTAAATTTCTTTTAAGTTATTTTCTATTATGTATTGGAGCAGATGCTTTACATCTTTAATGAAATCAGGTAAATTTGGGATCATTGTTTGTAAATCTTCATATAATTCGTAAGGTTTGAAATCACTGCTCTGACCCACTCTAGGAACAGTCCACTCTAAATAATTTTAAAGGTAAGGCTTTTATAAACAAATAGAAAAATAATTTAAAAATTATATAAAGAAGAAAAATAGGGAAAAGGAAGCAAAGAGAAAGAGTAAACAAAAACGAAAAAAACGCAACTTCCAAATGATTCGCTCTACATAATCGTATCAGGAAAAACATTTTGGAATCGAATATTAGAAGAGAATAGAAAAAGGTAAACCAAATCGAAACGTTCTATTAAATGTAATATTTCGATTTTTAGTTTTTAATATTTTTAATATTCTTGAATAGAACGATTGCCAATGAGAAGTTTTCAATTAACTCCCTGTATGTGTGTAATAGTTTAATTATCCCACTTTAACAAACAACACTTTTATGGTTCTAACCTTAAAACATTTTTTTTTTACTTATTTTAGTTCAATGGACCGATTTACTTTTTATTTAATATTTATCCCTTTCAGTCAGTGGACCACATTCTCACATCAAAATCTGTTCATAGAAACAGAAACACAAAGTAAGCGACTATATGGCCATTTACAAGATTCTACCTACCAATTTTGCATACTCAGTGAAAAACGATATAATTTGTTATTTCACTACGCCGCCACTAGATATTGAAAAAAAAGCAGATTTTAATAATGTTTAGAATTTGACATTTCTTAGTTAACATTATTTTATTTAATTTTTGCTTACATACGAGCCCCTTCCCATTTCAGTTGGTCCACCTATTGATAATTTCTTTATATAACGACAATAAGAAAGTATTAAAGATTACATGCTTTTTTAAATCATAAATTAATTAACAAAATGCATCAATTTAGAATTATATTAGAACTAGAACTAGAAAACATCAATTTTTTTATTTATTTTTAAATTTATTAACACATGGAGCATTATTGCCTTATTTTAACTTGAATTCAATTCGTTAGAAAATAAACCAACATCAAAGGTAGCTTTGAAAAAATAACAAACAATAATGCAAATAACTGTTACAAGACAATTAACTCTTTTACCGTGTCGTGTTAATTACCTTGAATTAAGTGCTCAGTGGAGTGATGCTGTTGGAAGACGAATTTCGAGACCTTCATGTCATAGGGAAGCTCGCAAACTGGGATTTGGGAAAGTAAGTTTACAATAATTAAAACAATAAAAAATGGATTGAAGACAGTAAAACAATCAAATATGTTTGCTTAAAATTGACAATATTGTTACATGTTAAAAAAAAACACTACTAACTGCGAAACAGAAAAAAAATCGATTAAGATGGACAAAAGAACATATGAGTTGGACTTCTCATCAATGGGATGCAATACAATGGAGTGACGAGGCCCGATTCGAAGTTTGTGTTGGAGATAGCAGAAGTCGAGTTATTCGCAAAAAACATGAAGCGTTCCATCCAGACTGTCTCAAAAGAAAAGTAAAATTTTCCGCATCGGTCATGGTCTGGGGCAGCATGTCATCTAAAGGAATAGAGAAACTGCATTTTATTGAAGGAATTGTAAATACAAATAAATATTTGGACATTTTGGAGGAATCACTTTTACCGACTATGGAATTATATTTGATAACCGGGAAAGATTTTGTATTTCAACAGGATGGAGCAGGATGTCACACGTCAAAAAAGCCCTAAAATGGATGGAAGACTTCGGTGTTCCACTTTTGGAATGGGTTTCTAGTAGTCCTGATTTATCACCAATAGAAACGTTGTGGCATGAGATGAAAAAGGTACTTCGAAAACATCCTGCAAGAACAATACCTGAACTTAAACAAAAACTTTAAGATATATGGGATTCGTTTACACCAGAATTTTGCCAAGGCTTAGTTAATACCATGCCGCAAAGAATTTCAGCTGTAATAAAAAATAAAGGTTACGTTACTCAATGGTAAACTTTAAAATTGATTAACGTTTGATTCCAACTATTTTTTTATTTTATGTTAAATAAATATTTTAATGTTTTCTACATATTTTTTGTGATTAAACGATATTAAACATATTGTTCAACGAAAAAAATTGGAAAGATCATGCTTTATTTATATTTTTAATCTTTAAATACGAATTTCCTAAATTTCAATAGGTGGGCCAACTGAAATGGGAAGGGGCTCGTTTAGGATGGTCAGATGTGAGAAGGAAACGAAATAAATATTTTTCATAAGTTAAAAAAGCTGCATTAAACCTTTGAGGCGCGAAGCCCTTCAGGCCGCGAGGCCGTAGGCCGTGGAACTCAGAACCACTAGGTCAATGCTCAGAACTCAGTTATCATAGCGGACTGCATAATGTTGGGGGTTAAAATATTTTATTATCCTGTATCTACGGTTTCTGATATCTATGAATCCCCCTATGACAAATCTCTGGCTACGCCACTAGTTCAAGAATTTAAAGTTTAGTACCTGTAATTATAATTAAAGTAAATCAAATTTATCACGCAGTCATGCGATTGAAGATTTAATCTTAATGTAGTTCTAGTGTTTTCTTTAATTTAATTACTAAAATTAGAACCTAGTTAATGTTATTGAATAAAGTTATCCAATTATCTATTACACGATTTAAGTATAATTTACGTATTTCCATAAATAAAGGAAAAAAAATATTAAAATATTTTAAATTCACAGTAATTTATAAATCTAATCTAGTTTGATTCAGAAAGAGGTGTTTTTGATTTACATATAATTAATTACCTAGATAATTATTTTGTTTACAGGTACTTAATAATTTTTTTGACACCTTGAATATCTTTAGGTTACAGTTCAGCGGCATTTTTTTTTGAGTTTTAAAATTATTTATCAAATAAATCATTGAGTTTTAAAGTTATTTATAAAATAATTTTGTTCAGGTTTCAAAATCTTAAAACCTCTGTAGCCGTTATAAAAAGGAAATATTCAAGCAATGAAATAATATTATTAAGGGAAGCAGCTTGAATTCAAATAAACCCGATTAAAGCTACCATTTCGCAAAAGGAGACCGAGACAGACTTCAAAACGCGACGCGACAGCGAACGAGACCGAACACGGTCTCTTCACGTCTGAACACATGTAATTATATGAAACACATTTGGGAAGGCACGACAGATGACAGCAGATTTGGTATGGCAATATTTGCCGCCTTACGCTGTAGTCGGTTGTCTGTCGTTTGTCGCGCGTTTCCGAATGGTAGCTTTATTGCTTTATAAAGAACTGCCACAAAAGTAATTCACATATTTTAACCTGGGAACAGTCGCGTTGTTAGATTTCGCCTAGCGAAAAATTGTTAATTTGCACCCCTGGGTAAGATAATAAAAATACTCACTGTATAGAGTGGAGCGTGGAGCGAAGGCAGACATTTTCCGTAACTCGGACACCTGAATTGAGGAATACCCCATTCTTATTCCTTTTTTGTTAACAGCCAGCTAGCAACCCATACAGCACAAACACATTTCGGAAATATTTCAAAAATATTGCATTGAAACATTTGTAATGTTGTATAAATATTACGAAACATCCCAGAAACATTTCTGAAATGTGACTGAAACGTAAAAACGACCTGTAAATATAATATTTCACAGTAATATTTCTGAAATGAAAATTTGAAATCTTTTAAAAATATTAAGTAGTAATATTTCAGAAATGTATTCTACTTTTTTTTTCTAAAATATACTAAAAAAAAAGAAAGGTAAAACTATACATTTTTGTTAGCAGGTAAACAAATTTTTTTGTAATTACTTATTGTAGTGTGGTGTATAGAGCAGCGGCAGTCAAGAGCAGGGGGTGCGGGGAAACGTTTGCGGTGGCAAGGTACCGCCGACACCTCCCCAAGCAGAACGAGGCGAGTCGCCTTGAGTGTCGAGTGTGTGGTCAGATGTGGCTGTAGGCGGTTGATTCTCACGCAATGTGTTCTATCGATAAAATCATATGGTAACTAAATAATTATTTGACTTGATAATAAAATTTAAGATGTTTATTTAAAATACATAAAACTCAAACATTGATTCTTAAACAAATAAATAATTTTTAAACATTATTTCACAAAATATTCCTTTAAATTCACCAATCTGAAACAAATATTTTTTTTAGTAAATGCTCCAAGTAAAGTAACATTTATGATTATTACAGTCTGATCATTAAGATAAATTAGCAATTTTATTCTAATCTAACTTATCAAGGGATGAAAAACGTCATAAACTAAGATTCTACTCACTACTATACCGTAGAGTCTAATTATTTTGTTACACTACCGTTAACGTATAACACTTAACCGCTTTAATGTTGGAGCAGTCGTTGTTGGTGACTACTGGCAAATTTTTCTTTTGCATTTTCAACAGTCTCCACTTTAAGGTCCCTATGAAAATCAGTATTAAGGCATTACCAGGGTGCATCGACGAGGTTCCTTAATACTTTATTCTGGAGACGTAGAATAACTTCAATGTTACTTTTATTGGCACAGCCTCAAAGCTATCGAATCGTTTCATTTCCACCAATTCCTTTAAATGCACTAGTCTGAAACAAATTATAGGTAATTAAAAAGGGTTTATACAAATTATTTGATTAACAATAATTTTAAATTAACTATAATAAAACAATACTCATGCTTAAACAAGCATTATTTATGTAGTTCACACCTGAATTTCTAAAGACATATTCTGCTTCCTATACAACAATAGCACACCGCATAAATATCAAAAACCGACAACTCGAATCTATAATTATTTAGAATATAGGCTTGTTTTTAGTTGGTGGCTGGACAGGGACATAGGATGAAATAAAATAACTACATATCCCCTCTTCTTCTTACAAATCAGAAATTCTTCATTAATTGTTGGCTTTTTACAACATAAGCCGTTTAGTAACCTTTTGTGTAACATGTATACCATGTTTCAGAAACATTTTCAGTGAATTATTTAACTAAAACATTTTAGAAATATTTCAGAAACTTGTGCTTGAAATGTTATATGTTTGAAACGCTTGAAAATATTTCTGAAACACTTCTGAAATAATGTGTGTGTATGGAAATGTCAGTGAATAGGTCAAGGGTAACGGAAATATATATTGATCACTAGGGACGGCTTACAACCGAAACAAAAGGAGAGCCGTATGACAGTTGTTACAAATTAAGTGAAATATACATATATATTTTTTTTTAATAAAAGTAGTATGGGTAGATAGGTAGTCTTGATTATTTTTCGATATTACAATAATTGAATTTGTTAAAAATGTTAACCTGTCATTCGTGAGCATTTGCTAATTGTTCTAAAGCTGGGGTTAAGAGAATCTGCCTTTGTAATATATTTAAAGTTTTCTATTAGAAGTGCCAGCCATGAAATATGAACCGCCCATCTACCACACCCAAATGCCATATTAATAAAAAAAATAAAAATCGTTGGCTATGTTACCCCCCGATTAATACCGGGGTTATATTTACGCAAAAATTAACAAAAGAACGAACTAGGAATAGGTCTCTGTCAAGTAAAGCCGTCGCCTTTTGGACGTATACGGGGTTGAAGTTAACAAAAAGTCATCAACGACTTTCCTATAAAATTCTATTATTTTTTTAACTCTATCAAGATCAAATTCGTGAAGCATTATATTTTTCAAATATGTTTTATTTTCATTATTGGTTCGTTATGTTCATTTATATGAAAAAGGAGAATAGTTTTAACTATTAATTTAATATCAATTTCCTGTTTTTACGTGCGATGTCAACAATTATTATTTATGTTATGTAGTGGCGATTGTTGATTGACGATTATCGATAAAGATAAAATATATCAATGAAAAGGCATTTCCGGTAAATATTTGAAAACCACATAAATTGTTTTCTTGCCCACACAGAGTGGTCCAGTTTATATCGTCAGGATTTCACCAGCTGATGATTTTGCTTCTTCTTCTTTAACTTTATATGGGCTCAACTCTTCCGAATTATTTACCCAGCACTATTTGTTTTAAAATTTTGTTAAGTGGAAAGGCTGCACCCTCGTGCGTCGGACTTCTGTCCTCACTCTTCCACTGTATTTAATATTTAGTTTAAATATTCTTCTGTATTCTTGGCACATATTTTATTGAATTTAGTTTTATATTTAAAGTCGGATGCTCTTTTTTACACTCGATATTTAGTGATTATTTTTGGACTTTACCGATTCGGAGACCGCCATTTCAATGTTACCACGACGATGTCCGAATCTGAAGTTATCTGATGATTTATCAAAAAATAAAGGTACTAATTTTGCTTCCTTATTTTTTGTTTTATCTCAGTAGGTTTAGAGTCGTTCATAATTGCTAGTTTTAATTTTTTCTCAAAAATAAAGTAAAGACAAACACGTTGAATTTTTATACCAAAAACTGTAAACTGTAAAATGCTCGAAATATACCTTATAAAGTGGTCAACAAACTGTAAACATTTCATTAAAATTTTAGATATTAATAAAAACTATTAACAAAAAAACTTTAACACCCTGTATATCAAAAAGGAAATAAAAATTGGACCATGTTTTATCAGTTAAACTACCTTTATTTTTCGATAAACTATCGGCTGGTAAAATCGTGTTGATATAAACTGGACCATCCCGTATATGTGTCAGCCTATAACATTTTTGATAAATATTCTTATGTACATACCACCAATATTTTCATTTTATAATAATTCAAAAAATCAAAATACAACATTCACTTAACTAGAAAATTTTCGTTGTAGGTAAATTACAAAATGTAATGCCTTCTAAAACCTGAGAATAATTTACCGTCAAAATGTTTACTAAAATGCATTTTTTAATTTTTAATTTTTAAAATATTCCTAATATATTAAAGCGGTCGCAAGATGATACAATCGTATCTCCAGTTGCAATTTTGTGAAGTGGAAGGCGGAACCGTCAGGAAATGTCATCCGCAAGGATTTAGTTTAAAATCCCTGCAAACGAGACGTCAGACAACTTAAAGTTGTAAAAAATATCGGCTAAAAAATAAACAATATATATTTGATTAGATAACAACATGACTCGTTAGCTCAGTTTGTTAAGCACCGAACATGCAGTCATATTTGCATTTCGCGACGCGGTTCAATTTACGATGAATGTAATTTTTTTTGTCTAGTTAGTCGACCTTTAAAGTTTTTCTTGACTCCTCGAAATTCTTTTGTGTTTTACTATAAATAGTATAAGTGGATATTTAGGATCTAGGGTTTATTTTTTCTTCTAAGTTTTAACCATTTTATCCGAAAAAAAGAGGTAAATTTAATAGCCTATGGGGTAAATGTGATATTTTATATAATACAATTACCAAGATAATTTTTTACGAGGTAAATAATTAAACAAAAAACTCACAAATAATTGAAATTTCTATAAAATGATACGAAAGAACAACTAAATAATAATCTGAAAAATATAATTTCAAAATACCTACTCTAAAACCACAGATGTGTTGTGAACTTAAAAAACCTACTGAACTTAATTCTTGAATTAAAACGTTACGATTTCCTTGATAGAGTTGGAAATCGATCTGAAGCGAGTGTCGGCGCTTGTTCAGTTTTAGTGGCTTTCATTTAGGGGCTTCCATCTAAACAAAACCGAAAAGTTTTGATTGAACACGTGTGAGAGTCGTTAAGCTAACATATTTGCTCCATTTCTACATTTACCCCAGTTTAAATTACATTATTTTTGTTTTTCCATAATTCATATCAATTATATTGATGTCTATGGTTCATATACATACATATTCGATTAAATAATGAATGTGACATAATCTTGATAGCACAGTTCATAGAGTGTTCTACTTTTTTTATTCCCGATGTAATCAATCCTTTTTATTTTTGTATTTGATTAAAAATAATTTAACGAAATTCTATTTACAATAAAAATAAATTTGACGTCGGTGGGCGTTGGCCGGCCGTAGTTGCATCGCTATACCTTTGACCATGTGGAATATGATGAATCAGCAGGTCATTGTTCTGTATTTTCTCCATCCCTCAGAGGAGTCTTGTAAAGACGAACAAGACTTTCCCATTTTCTTCATTATCGGTTGATGTCTGTTGTTTGCGAGAACATGTTTTGTTATTGAATCTTCTCTTGGTTCTTGTAGTTCTTGGAGTGGTATTTTGATTGGGAATGTTCCTTGGAGAGATATCATTTCTGTGATGGAGCAGTGGGGGTTTAGCTTCGTTGGTTTTACTTTAGTATTCTGGTACTTGATATTCTTATGAACTGAAGTTGTCACATAGCTGTCATTCTGGACTACTTTCGGAGCAAAACTAGGAAGGAGTTTATTTCGTTTAAGGGATCTATTTGAGTAGTAGATGTTGGAGTTTGTCTTGTTTCGTTCCTTTTATCTATATTGGCTTTCTTGTTGTATAATAGGTTCATTATTTTCTTTGATTTTCTCTTGGTGTTGTTCTACGTGATTGTTTAACACATTTTATTGATGTCTGTCAAAAGGGTCTCTCGTGTCCATTTAATCCTTTAATAGGTTTTAACTTCGTTGTCGACTGTATTTAATTATTGTAACCCAGTATGGCGAAGGGCATTTTCTCTTTGATGGTACTGGCCGTTTGAGTACTTCTCAATATTCTCAAGTGAATGAATTCGCTTACTGATTTCGTTGGATTGAGGATTTTCAGGTGTTGTGTAGTGAATTTAAATTTTATGACCACCTACGAAATCTTGCATATCGCCGTTTTTGAACTCTGTATCACTATCAGCAACAATCATCATCGGAAATCCAGAGTATGTGCACCTACTATGTTGAGTGCAGTTGTGCCTTTTAGAGGATGGGCAAATACTATCAATAGTATTTGGAAAATGCATCCACAATTTTAGGAATTTCTGTCCACTAGCTTGAGAGGGTAGTAAGTGTATTTATAATTTTTTTAATATAAAAACGAGTTGGAATCTGATCGTCTTCATAGGATAATATTTTTTATGGGTTATTTTCACCCCTAAATTAATTATTTGTACAGAAAGGTTCATATTAATGTGTAAAATACATATTGTTAAGATTATTAAAATAGTTGTAGATCGGACGCTACTATTTTTCTGATTGGGTGTTTCGGGTAATTGCTTTTTTATTTGTAATAAATATTTGTTGTTTTGTTACTGAATAAATTATTTTTGTTACTATACTACTACTATACATTTTTAAATGCCATCAAATGGTGGAGGTTCTTCGATTTAAAATAATACATATTATTTTCTATCAATTTTACCAACCTTGGTGAAACACTCTGTATTAATGTGAACAAACTTAAAAAACCTTTTGTGTAAACGAAATCAATCAGTGAAAATCAAATCTCTTTAGAGCAATTAATAAGCTATCCATTTACATTTACAACCGATCGATCACTCTTATTTGGTATTATACGAAGTAAGTTCTTTGAACTCCTGAGCGTAAAAAACAGGTGTTTCCGACCATTTTAGTGACATTTAACGATCTATTAGAAAATGTGTTTTATTGCCAAGGAATTTAAAATCATTTTTATTAATCAGGCAGTAAAAGTAACACTAATAAATAACTCTCAATGTTAAAAAGTGGGTATTTGGTGATTCTTTTTCAAAAAGAATGAAAAAATTTTTGTGTAAATCCATAAATATGGAAACGTCAACGTCAATTTAGAGAAAAAAATGAGTTGCACGATGACGTGATTTTTCAGTCACGCTGGTAAAATTCAAATAAATGTGATTGCGTAAGATTTCATTACCAAATTAAATATTTGTTAATACTTTTCTTGAAAACAATTATTATATAGACGATATAAAAACATGTAAAAAATGTCAGTTTACCAAAATTATAATAATTAAACAAGAATGAAAATATATAATGGTTGGCATTCTATATTATACTCTTCACAGTTTAATAGAAACCCCCAATTAAATTAATTTTTTTTCAGAATCAATAGTCTTCATTCCCTTAAAAAGCTTGATTTTCCTAAATATATCTTTTTTGTTCCTAAGTTGTATATTTCAACCCCCTTTATCCACGAATTTTTATTTAGATTTTTTCAAAATCATTTAACTTCGTTCTTTTATAGAGCTTAAAATTTCATGTTAATATTGTTTTTTGTTTTTGATTTATGAGTTTTTTAAATTTCAGCTCCCTTTAACTCCCATTTTTTATCATCTGCTTCATGAAAATTTCAAGTCGATATCGTTTTTCGTTTTTGATGTATGAGTTTTTTTATATTTCAACCCCCCCTTTCTCCTCTTATATCGCCCAACTATATTGGACATCATTGTAATGACGTCTCTATTTTAAGGATTTTCAGGTGGGTACATTTGAAGATGCTTTGTGAATTAAGCTATGAATGTTATAAAAATGTGAATTTCTTATGAAAAATTGAGCTGTTGATTTAATAACACGAAATTCTACTTAACAACCACCCAGAACCCACAACAACTAGAATGATACTGTTACGTTTATTTATTTAAAATAGTTTATTTATTTAATTTATTTTACACTTATATTCAATAATTTATTTACAACTTAACAGTAATTTATCTTAAATACTTATTTTCGATATCAGCAGTATTTATATTTCATTGATCTTTACACAACAAAAATCTGTCTTTAAACTGACTCTGCCACAGTAACCCGGCTTATTTATATAAAAAGAAAGTTTCTCGACGTTTCCACCAAATTCCTCGAATATACATACATAACATTATGGCTCCTTCGTCAAAAATGCAATTTAGTGTCATCGAACATTCTACTGTATTCTAGGCTAATGATTGCATGATTACATGGTCCGACCATTAAGTTGAATTGCGGGGATTGACTCGCCCTAATCCGTCTATAGCGTGGCAGCAATACAGCCTGAGGCTTATTGTACCACCATTTGAAGATCCTACTACTTTTCCCATTCATTAATATACTCCCTTCCCTTATTCACCGTCATTCCTTCCAGGCCATCGATGGTAAAAGGCTAGTCCCATAGTAATACTGTTATGTGAGGCATTTCATTATTCAGTCATGCTCTAATCCTAAAAATCCCTCTCTGTCTTATTTGGCCTTTGAGGCTCAACTTGTCCGAATATCATACATAATTAAAACCCTTAAGACCAAACATATGTGACGGCTATGGCGGAGGCACTTTCGCTAACATTCCTGAGTCAACGTGATAATGTTTCTCGTATATTCCGGATATGAGATGTTTTGGTGGAGGAGCACTTTGTATATAAATACTGGTGGAAGATCAACAAAAATCATTAGTAGATAGACAGTGGTGAATATAAATAGTAAACGATTCAAAGACATTGGAAATATATATAAATTAAAATAGTGTTATAAAATAAATAAGTGTTTAAATAAATTATTAATAAATAAACTATTGTTTTAAAATAAACAAACATCACAATACGAACTGGTTAATTCATAAAACGTTCTACCCACCGTTTCTATTACTATTCTACCAACTGCAAAAAACAATATAGGCGTGCATTTTTTCAATATGATAATTAGTTTTTTTATGATTTAGCATTTAATTTATTAGGTAAAAAGGGCGAGAAAATTGGTTACGATCGGAAAGCGGAGATATAACAATTTTTGAAAATTAGAAAATGAACACTCCAATTATGGAATCCGTCCTCACAACACCAAGGTCAAAATAAAACCAAAGAAAAATTGAAAAAGCTTGAATGAAAAATCCTGCTCCAGCCAGAGATCGATCCTGGATCCTCTAATTTACGGCTTGCTGACTTATCAACTAGGCCAACTTGGTTAGGTGGAATGACCGAATTAAAAATTTAAAGATATCAGATCCCGAATCTAACAAATTATTCACGATTCTATGGATAAAGTATAGCCGTTGCAAAAGCTGTCACAGTTATCAAAAATTTCAGTCTGACAATTCCTTACAAATATAGGAATAACTAATATTACTAATATGCATTTAATTTGGTTATAGGTACATAATTATTTTCTATAACATCTGTAATACAATGCTATTCATTTCAAATTCTTTTAAAACAAAAATTAACTAAAATCTCATATACTAGGTAATTATATTCTTATAACATATAATTTCATTAATTACATGTTTTTAGTAAAAAAGTAAAATAAATGAATTCACAACAAAGACAATTTTGAAAATTACAATTAATTACAGATGAATACTTAAATATTAAAAAATGTAAATTAGCATATTACTTATAAGTCATATCATTTGCAAAAAACTCAAGACAATCAATCTTATTTATTTAAATGTTTTTTTTTTATTAAAATGAAATTAATTCATTAAAGTGACCAAATTTTCAATGGAACCGGTATTTCCCATTTTCGTTCGTTAAAACAGTAGAGATTTATTGGTCGTGGTCTAAAGTTTAAGCAGTATTAAGAGCGAATTAAATAGAGTGTCTCCTTACTTGTGCATAAATACCTGTATGTGCTTGAGGTTAACTTTATTTAGCGGCTTCTAACATTTCATCCATTTTTACGTAGGTCGTTCTTAAATACTACTTGACCAAAAAACTTTAATTCCAATAACTCTCTAATATTAATAGTGCCAATCCTACGTTATACATAAAAAATGTCAACCATCATACTATAACGTAGGCCTGGCAATAGCTGGCTTTTAGTCTGTAACTAATATGTTCCATAAATGTAAATTGACTATCAAAAATGTAATCATCCCAAAATTTTTAATCATCTTACATCGTGACAAAGGGATGTTATTAAAAGTGTAGTCAAAGTCTAATATTGTTTCTCATGCATGTATAAATTTTAAATTTAGTGATATTCATAAATAATCTTTTCCGAGCTCACCATTTTTCAAGAGTGTTTAGTTGAGGTTGGATAAATTCACAGACTTCAATTTATATCATGCAAACTTTTAAATCATATGCGAAGAGCTACTTTTCACCATTTATTTCTATTTGCAAATCATTTATAGATGCTATAAATAAAAACGGACCTAAATTGGATCCTTGCGGAACCCCAGAGGTTACCCAATATTTTTTCTAGTTAAATCCATTATGAAAACATAGCTTCTCCTGTTCTAAAAGGTATAAATCAGTGGCGTCGTCAGAAATTTGCCATAGGAGGGCTTTAATCGACAAAGTCAAATATTTCAGTTAACATTATTTTTATTACAAAAAATCTGATGTGTCCAACACATCACTTTCCTATATAGTTATTATAGGCTTTTTCCGGTTATTTTGCAGCACCTCTATAAATGTTTAGAGGATAAACTAAATATATACATTTTCCACATACATCTACCTCAAAACATTTTTCTATGGATATTCATTGAAAACGAAAATACCGAAAAAATTTAATTTAGCACTTTTCCTACAATTTTTCCATTACGGTCCATTTTAGAAAAATCATGTATAACCAAAAATTATAGAGATCGATATCGCAAACAACTTTTAGTTCAACAATTTTCATAAAAATCAGAAGTTTGCACATTTTGTCAAATTGCTCGAATACGGACCATTTCAGGAAATTTTGACATAAAGCAAAAATTATAGATAATAATATTAGAAGTAACTTTTATTTCAACAATTTTCTTCTCCAAACATAAATAACAGATATATTCCATAAAATATAAAAACGGTCTCCTATAAAGTGGGATCCGGACAGTTTTTCGAATGATAATTATTCGAACGACAGTTCTTCGAACAACATTTATTCGAATGGACAGTTATTTGAAAAGACAATTCTTCGAACTGATAATTTTTCGAATGTACGATTCTTCGAATAGACAATTTTTCGAAATAAGTTGGTTTTATTTTATATAATTTAATTTTGACATTTTGACATTGTATTCAGTCTGATTTTAGTGTTTATAAAGATGCCTCTCGAATTCCGTTTTAATGAAAAAGGAAAAAAAAAGTTATTTTTGAACGGATTTTTATTCGTTAAAGACAAAGCCGTTGATGAAAAAACATATTGGAAGTGCGAGTTCTTTTTGTCTAAGAAATGTAAATCGCGAGCAATTACAAGCCATGATGATGTTTGCAAAGAGACTTCTCACAACCACCCCGCGGATGCAGCAGAAGTAGATGCCATACGTTTTAAGAATAAACTGAAGGACAATGCTCGGACAACAAGAAACACTCCACACTACCTAGTATCAAGTGAAGTGGACAAACTAACAGCAGCCAAACTAAGTAAAGTAAATAGTTTAAAGCGAACAATACGCAGGGAAAGAGTGAAAGAAAACATGGAACCCACACAGCCGAAAAGTCTAGAAGAGTTGTATCTACCTGATTCTTTTAAAACCACCACAAAAGGCGAACCATTTCTACTTTTCGATTCTGGAAACATTAAACAAAGAATTCAGATTTTCAGCACGAAAGACAACCTGGATTATCTACAAAAAGCTGAATACATATACATGGATGGAACTTTTAAGACTGCTCCTATGCTTTTTTACCAGCTCTACACCATACATACATTTATAAACGAGGAATCCGTACCACTGGTATACGCACTTCTACCTGATAAATCAAAAGACACTTACATAAAGTTAATTTCGGCCCTTAAAGATCTAGCACCAGCTCTCAGACCGCAATCGGTTCTAATAGATTTTGAAGCAGCGATGATAGGAGCGATACATCAAGAATTTCCGAATGCAACTGTACAAGGATGTTTCTTCCACTTTTCACAGGCAATTTACAGAAAAATTCAAACAGCTGGCTTTAAACAGCGATATGACACCGACAAAAACTTTGCACAGCACATGAAGATTTTAGCTGCATTAGCTTTCGTACCTACAAAATACATACAGCCATTTTTTAATGCATTAAGCGATGATTTTCCAGAAGAAGCTACCGAGGTTCTGGACTACTTTGAGGAAACATGGATTGGGATGATTCGTCGCGGTCGTCGAAGGTCACCGTTGTTTGATTAGGAAATGTGGAACTGTGTTAATAATGTTTTAAACAGTCAACCCAAGACTAACAACCACATTGAAGGTTGGCATCTTGCCTTCGAAAGCCAACTTTCGGCTAGCCATCCCACAATATGGAAGTTTATTACGGCATTTCAACGCGAACAATCCTTAAATGAAATGAGAATTTCTCAATTTTACTGTGGAACTCCCGCTGTGCCGAAGAAAACGAAGTACTTACAATTAAATATTAGATTACAAAATATCATCACTCAGTTTTCTCCTAAAGACCCTATAGAATACTTAAATCGTATAGCTTGTAATTTGTCTTATAAATAAGTTCCTCGTTTCTTTTGTTATATAGTGTATTATAAATAAGTCATGTATTAAAAAGAATTAATTGGAATAAAATCATTATTTTTATACAAAACGCTTTTTATTTTTGACGTTTTGGTGTCGCACCTGTGTCAGGTTATCAAAAAATTAAATAAAAAAAATAAATTATCTAAATTGAATTTCAGGTGCGACACCGAATGTTTTTTGTTTAAATTACCTACACTTTATCATTCCTCAATAATGTATTTTCGAAAAATGGTCTGTTCGAACAATGGGCCCTTCGAAAAACTGGCCGTTCGAAGAACCATCCGTTCGAATAAATGTCCATTAGAAAAACTGTCCTTCGAAAAACTGTCGTTCGAAAAATTGTCATTCTAAAAACAGTCCTAGATCCGTATCTTTTGTATCACCTCAATGTACTCACATTGTATGAAAGAGGTCAATAAACCAAATTTGATAAAATAACTGGTTACTTCTGTTCAAAAAAGTTGTGATAGCGTCACATGGACACCGTATTGACATCATAGTAAAGATTATAGTGTCAAAAGAAGCTGCTTTATAAATTAACTTGTATTATGTTATTCTTTTTTAAACTATACACAGGGCTAATATTGATTAAGTTCCCATTCCATTGGTTCCATGCAAATATTTTTCTCATGAAATTTTGTCCGTTTTTATAACGACCCTGAATTTTAATTTTCAACTATAAGTATTTACATTTAACGGAAATAGTTGTCCACTCGAAGTTTGAGTCTAAACCAAGTTCAACTTTTAGTGTGCGGCATCTAATTAGTCTTGATATACATAGTAGTGCTATAAGAGCTTAGTTATATATCGATAAAAAGTTCAAAACTGATAAAAAAAATGTTTGTTAATTTCATATTTATTTTCGTCTTACAAGTAGTTGTAAGATGTTCTGAGATCGATATTTTTCCTAGAATGCCTATCACTGTTGAAAAAAGTGAAAATGTTGTATGTTCGGAAGAAAGTAAACAGTATTTGGATAATTTGAACAATTTTACATTATGGGCACATGAAAGTAAGTCAGATCAATTGAATTTTAGTTTTAAAAGAAATCTAAATATTTTTCTACATACCTTGTATATAAAACACAAATGTTATAATATTTTTAATGTTTATCAAAGGTAATCAACATCTTTTTAGAAGGAAAATAAGGTCCATAAATGTATGGAATATATTTATTTTTAGCGTTTTTATGTAATTTTGGGAAAAAAACCTGAAACAATTCAATTTATAGTCCTAATTTAACAATTTTTACTATAGGAATGCTACCCTCCTTTTTGAATCCCCTTTGAAATATAAGAACCTCCTCGAAAATTTTAAAAACGGAAAGGAATCGTGTTTAAAAGGAATTTTAAATCTCTCTCCAGCAATATAAAGTTTTTTTTTTTAATTTGGCGCAATCATAAGTGAGTAAATTAATTTTGAAAATGTAAAATTTTAATAAGGTCTCCATCACAAAACTTTAAAAAATACACTCTAGATATTATGTATTATTATTTGCTTTATCCTACGTAAAGTTTTGTGATGGAGACATCATAATTTTACTTTCTTAAAATTAATTTTAAATTGCTGAGGAGAGAATTAAAATCCCTTTTAAAAAAGGTGCCACATAAACCCCTTTCCAAATTCAGAGGGATTGCCAGAGGGCGGTAATATTTCCATACCATAAATTGTCAAATTCATAATAACGCTAAAAATTAATTTATTCCACCGCTCTATATGATACATTTCTGTATTATGCTTCTAACAATAAGTCTAAAAATTACGTATGGCGAAGTATTTCCAATGAGCTACTATATTAAATTTAATATAAATATTTGTCATGAAATCTTGGTACATACATTGTCAAACACATTATAACCTTTTACCATATGGAATGTCACAAACATAAAAAAAATTTAAACTAAGTAAAATAGTTATTTATTATACAAGGGAAAACATTATTAGATTTAGAAATCAAATATTTTTCCCGCATATCTCCTTTACTTATGTGTATGTATATCCGGGAAAAAAGTACTCACTTTTTCCCGAAGAAACACTTTTTTCCGGGAAAAAAGTAATTTCATAAAAAGTGACATTTTGTTACCTTACAAGAGAGATAAAATGTCAAACATTTTTCCCGCCACAGAAAAAAAATTACTTTTTATACATTATTATGAGTTTATAAAAATACTAGGGTAGGGTAGGTATATCTCGTATCACATCGATATTTTAAGATGTACCTACGCAATATTTGTATATAATTATATAATTATTTTATTTTATAAATATTTGAAACATCCTGTTTATTTATGGTTCTTACAGCTTATGTTTGAATTTTTGTTTTAATATTCTTGGAATGTAGACGTTTTTAATTTTAAATATTTCAATTTTAAATTTTGTTTATTTTAGTTTAAGACAATTATATGTGGATCGTTTCTTAAAAACGAAGGCCAATAATGTGAAGAAATTTTGCGTGGTTTAGCCTAAGTAACACTAATGCTTCACAAACCTGAAAATTTTCCGTTTTTATCTTAACAATTCATTGACTATGAAGGCTTGTTGGAATGTTGTATAAGAAATTACGAATAGGCAAAGTTCTGTCCAAACTATTGTCATAGAAGAGGACGGAATGTTATTGGATGATCCACAGCTGCAGAGTTTAATAGTTTTTTAAATATGCTCCTGGTCATTTGGTCAACAAAATAATAAAGTCTACTACTAACATTGAAGGAATCATATCAAATCTTTCTTACTTACTCAATTTTCGCACACATAATTATTAAATTCAATACTTACGAAATTTAAAAACAAAAGATCTTCTGTAGCCGATGACGTGCCATGTTTTGTATTAAAACAAGTATTAGATGTTCTCTCTGAACTTTTAACATATTTGGTAAATTTATCATTTGAGATCGACAGGTTTCATCAAGATTTAACACTGGGGATAATTTTACCATGGCACAAGAAAAATGATCGTAGACAAATAGAAAACTATAGACATGTTGCTATTCACTGTGGTCTGTCTAAAATTTTTAAATACGCCTTTCTTGATCGTCTTCTGTCTTTCCTGAAAAGGTACAACATTATAACAGGAAATCAGCTGAAAAATCAACAACTGCAATGCTTTCATTTTACAATGAAGTTATTAACCATTCAGAGGAATCTGAATGCCCAGCTGCTATCTTTTGTGATCTCAGTAAAGTATTCGATTGTCTAAGCCATGCGTTGCTATTAAATATATTGGAGAGAAATGGAATCAGAGGCACTGTTTTAAATTGGATCTCAACCTTTTTACTAGCCAAGAAGCAATATATTACTTTAAATGTACAAGACAACAAAAAATCAATAATATTATTTATAATCCACTAGATATTATTATGGAAGTTCCTCAGGGTTCAATTTTGGGATTCATATTATTCATACTGTATGTGAACAATGTTGTCTCATTAATAGGTGATAATCATTATGTAAGCTATGCAGATAGGGTTACCAGATTTAAAAATACAAATTACTCACATTCCTAATAAAAATTCCGGACATTTCTTTATAAATAAATAAATAATAAAACTTCAACATATGAAAATTACAAAACGTTGTATTTAAAAAAGTGCCTACTGTCAAAACTAAAAACAAAAAGAGTTTAATTAAAAATTCGTGAAATTAAATACACAAATACAACTACAACACTGTCTATTAAAAAAATATTTAAATAAAAAATAAATTATGAAAAAATAAAAGAAAAGTTAGCTTCAACGGCCAAAAGAACTCTTTACAATAATAATAATACTTCACAAGTTCCAACGAATGTGATATGGTTCCAGCAGGATGGAGCATTACTGTATTAGCAAAACAATGTCCGGTAATACCTCGACCAAATATTTCCAAATCGGTGGATAAGGAGGCTAGGATCGATAGAATGGCCAGCACGATCACCTGATCTTGCGCCACTAGACTTTTTGTTATGGGGAATATGTGAATTATATGCTACAGAAAACTAAATAGCACGATTTAGCTGAATTGAGAAGAAGAATATAGTTTACGTCGGATGTTCTAAGTATGCATTTTAAACATGCATTGTATATTAAAATTGATGTTTTTTGTTCTTTTTTGTTATTTTTTGTGATCGAGAACGAAAAACTATTAGTAATTAATTGATTTTTTTACTATTAATTTTTGCATTAAATTTGAAAACTACAGCATTTTTGAATAGAGAATGAAGATACCTTTCAAATGAGGTATCACAAGCCGCTACTTACTATTTACAAATTTGGGGATGCTTCTTTCACCGTTCTCATTTTATCTAAAAATGTGGCTTAGCTCAATTCATCATCAATACGTTATTTCGCTCTGCCAGCCCATATGCTTAGTTCTTCCATGCAATCCCATTAAACCACATTATTTATTTTGATTTCTAAATTTTAACTAATTATTTTTAGAATTTTTTGTTTTTTCGGTATAAAATATGAAGAGCAGTTTTCTAAAAATTTTGGAAAATTATTAAATTCATTCAGATTCATTATTTCTCTAAATTAGACAATTATTTTTTTTTTATTTTAAGGAAGAATAATAAATACAAAGTAGTATTCATGTTCAGAAAAAATAATAGAATTTATAACATAAGCAATTAAAAAATATGCAAAAAATGGTAATTATAAGCTAATTCACGCAAATATTGTATTATCCTATCTTTGTTGTTATAATTGTTAATTACACTTGATGTTCATCTGCCTATTTTTTTTAATTCTGTGGAGGTTAGTTTCCTGTAACTAAATAATTGTTCAAAATATATAGATAACATGATTCTTTTTAAAATTTACGCAATTCATCTTTATTGTTATTTCATATGTTGAACGCACAAAGTAAAAAAAAAAACGTTCTGAAAAATTTCAGAAGATTTATTTCAATAATAAAGAGATATTTTAATTTTTTTCTAACATTTAAAAACATAATATGTTGATTGCCTCTTATCCTTTTATATTTTGCCTTTTGCCTTTATATCATTTAGGTGTCAGATCCCTTCTCTGCCTTTCTTTTTGTTTTCACTTTTACCCGGTTTTCTTTTAATTCCATCTCTTTTTTTACGGGTTTCTTCAAAAACTACATTTTTGATATGGTAATCCACATCTTTTGTTTTAATTCTCACTTGCATACGTTAGATTGAATTTCTTTATTTAATCCTTCGTTTAACCGACTTCAAAAAAAGGACGAGGTTCTCAATTCGTCTGAATATTTTTTATTGTATGTTCAGCGATTATTCTTTACCACGTTGTCCGATTTCTATTCTTTTTTATGCTAGAAAAGGGGGCACCTCAAGGGTGGTTTCATATAAATTTGGTCAAGATCTGATAATGGCATTCATAGGAAAATAATAAATTTCTTAATTTTTTATGTATATTCAGCGATAATTCTTTACCACGTTGTTCGATTTCTTTGATTCCTTTTGTTAGAAAGGGGGTACCTCAGGGATTGTTCTATATACAGGATCTTTTCAAAGTTGAGTCATTTATTTTAACAGCTTGTAGAACTCGTTAAAATAAGTCGATATACCAAAAATCACCTAAATAAAAGTTGCATATTAAAAGAAATAAAAAAGAATTTCAAAATTTTAACACTAAAACAAATACAAACTATTTATCCGCATATTTTAATATTCCTGACCACTGCGAAGTTTACTACGACAATTTTACTTATCTAGGTATGGCTATTTTTTGTTTGTTTTCTTCGGTTTTGAGAACGATTTTCGGTTAGTTATTGGTATCAAGCGTTTAGTTCGTATCACTTTAATTTTTTTGATATTTTTTACGGAAAAATGGCCCACGTTTATGGAAACAATGAACTAGTGGACATAATACTAACATACGGAGAGTGCCAACAAAATGCAGCCGCAGCATGTCGCCTTTACGCGGAAAGGTTTCCATTAAGAAATCATCCGGCTCCACGGATGTTTGTATATTTAGTTATTCGAATTCGTGAGACAGGTTACTTGAAAAAACAACGATGGGGGTCACGCTGGAAGACCTGCTCCACCTGAAATGGTAGAAATTGAGGAAAATATTTTTGAAATGTTGGAAGATGACCCAACAATAAGTACCAGAGCCATAGCAACTCAAGTCCATGTTCCCCATAGTAAAGTATGGAAAACAATACAACAGGAACAATATTATCCTTATCATTATCAACGAGTACAAGCATTACAACCTAAAGATCATCCTAGAAGAGTTGAATTTTGCCAGTGGTTCTTACAACAGTTGAACGACATAAATGAAAATTTTACGAAAATAATTTTAGCTACAGACGAGTCCACATTTACACGAAACGGCATATTCAATTTTCACAACAATCATGTTTGGACAGTACAAAATCAGCATGCCGTAAGAAGATCTAATTTCCAACATATATTTTCATTAAATGTTTGGACTGGTGTAGCAAATGGCATGCTTATTGGACCATACTTTTTTCCACCTCGGCTAACCGGTGACATTTATTTAGATTTTCTTCGACACCATCTGCCAGAATTATTAGAAGATGTTCCACTGAATGTTAGGCAGGATATGTGGTTTCTACATGACGAAGCTCCACCGCATTTCAGAAGAGGAGTTGGTGAATATTTAAATGCACAGTTTCCGAATAGATGGATAGGGAGGAATGGACCCGTTTCTTGGCCTGCACGCTCCCTGGACCTAATGCCTTGTGATTTTTTTCTGTGGGGTTATTTAAAACAGTTGGTGTATCATGATGGAGAAGTAAATACTGTGGAAGAACTTCAAGAGCGCATTATAAATGTTTGTGATGTTATTCATGGACATCCGGATTTTATTTTTGAGGCCTGTCAGGAGTCGTGGGTACGCCGAGCAAGACTATGCATTAATCGGACAAATGGTGACAATTTTGAACAATTTTTGTAAAAATGGAATACATTTTACTGATAATGAATGTTTTTAATTTAAGAAAAACCTATAACTCCCTTATTATGCAACTTTTATTTAGGTGATTTTTGGTATATCGACTTCTTTTGACGAGTTCTACAAGCTGTTAAAATAAATGACTAAACTGAAAACACCCTGTATATTTGGTCAACCTCTGATGAGAAAATCAGAAAACTTAATATGCAATGGTATCTGTACGATTTTGGGGTCGGTTTTTTACTTTTATTTTGTGTATGTTCAGCGATAATTATTATTTAGTGTACGATTTCTATTATTCTTTTTTTGTGTTAGAAAGAGGAGGTCCCATATACATATGGTCTAGATCTGATAACTTGTAGCCCAGGCATAGCAGTACTTTTACCTTGCATATTCTGCGGTAGAGGCTTTTAAGGGAGATTCCTATGTAATGTCATGGGAATTCCTAAGCCGTCTCTGTCTAAGAAAACGAACTTCAAGTCTGTGCCACCCGACTCATGCTCGAAACGACGGAATCTTCTAGGTATGCCGCTGGCGCCTCGAGAAACTGCTAGAACGGGCAGTGCGTGCCGTTGAGTCACAGATGGAATTTTCGGGAGCGTCTAGAGACTTATTGTAGCAGAGCTGGACTTGGTATAAATAGCCCGACTTATCGGCGGACGGTTAGTTGAGAATAAAGTGTTGGACAGAAAAGTTAAACTGTAATAAATAAATTAGAATTGTGAGTTAGTGCCTAAGTATTATATAAATTAATTAGTACGTCTAAATAAATTGTAAATAGTGTGTTTTAAATAAATAAACTATAAATAAATTAAACTATCATCACAGTAATTTTAAGCGCTGAGTTCGAGTTTGCAACTTCCCACCAAAATTTCACTTGGTAATGTTGCTATTTTTACAAAAAAGGCATTTTTCGCGCCCAAATTTGGTATTTTGCTCGTTCCATGCACTTAGTCAAAAAGTGGTTATTTTCAAAATTGTAGAGTACAAATTTTCACAAAAGGAATCATGCATCCCTTTGTGAAGTTTTCTGCTCTATAATTTTGAAAATAATCAAAGCGTCAGTAAAATACATTGGAAACGAGTAATAAAGCAAAATAACACCTTTAAACACAAAAAATTAGATTTTTGTAAAAATGGCAACGTTGCCGAGCTAACATTTTGATGGCAACTTTCAAATTCGAATTCAGCGGTAAAAATTACATAGGAATCACCCATAAAAGCTTCTACCGCAGAATTTGCAAGGTACCTAAGTTTATTGTGACCCCAATGCCTGGACTATTGTTTCATAGGATTTTTTTTTGTTGGTTACAGGTGTTATTGGTATTATATTATTTAAACAATTATCGGTCAATATCAAAACACTACATTTGTTAACGTGAAGAGTAGATATAGAAGATAGCTGCTTTACGTATGAGAGTCTTCCCACAATAATACCAGCGATGATCTCATACTTTATTTCAGCAAAATCGAAGATGTTATAAGATCTTTTGTTGTTGTACTTAAGTGATTTTATGTGACAAGTGAGATGGGATATAAGAATAGGACACAGAACAACTGAAGATTCTCTGATCAACAAGGCTGATCAGATGCGTTTTTTCCAATTATATCCCTTTTTATTATGATTACTTTATATTACCTTTAATAATATTATTTAGTAAATTTGTATTTTTTTTTAAGTGCGAGATGCTTCAGCCCCGTCAGCAATCAGTGTATTAAGGGGAAGTGGATTTAATCTAGGAAATCTAGAACAATGCTTAACTGCAAATGCTCCATTTCCAACACAATACTGTCTTGCAGTAATTGTGGCAAATATTCCAAAAACTAAATCGCCGCGCGATATTTATTCTTTAGAATTCGATCCGAATGAAAATATTATTAACAAACTTTATGTAAGTAAACAATATACATAATCAAAAGTTAGGTTAGGTGTTAAATTAGTTGGACATAACTTTGTTATGGTGAAAAAGTAAATAGGACTAAATTTCATCTATACTTCCAAAAAATATCAAACTACTTGAATTTTTTCTTAGTGTGTACCTATTATACTTAACTAAAAACTATCATTTTAGGTTTATGAAGATGAAACAAAAGCACCTCGAAATGTAGTGAGAATGGGTTGGTGTATTCCAGCATCATGTTCTCCAAATGATGCACAAAATAGTCTAAATAATTACTTGCAAAGATACGACCATCCGTTGAAAAAAGAAAATGTGTCTTTCTCGGCAACAGTTCCTCAAATTCTCTGTCAATCATCAAATAAAGTTCCAGAGTTGGATTTAGTTGATATAAGCTTTTGGTAAGTTTTTTAAAAACAGATTAATCGGTTGAAATTATTAGAATGGGTAAAATCCTCTAGAATACATGAATATAATTTTTAAATAACATTAGATAGGTGCTATTCATTGAAAGCATGTTTCAAAAAAAAATATGTATATAATTTGGCAATTTGAATGAATATGGCGAGACTGTTAGGTGGTAAGGCACTTTTACGTACCTACAGTTAATAGTCAAATTATTAGATTAGAGATTTTACACAAGTTGACTGCTCATTCCTGTATACCTACATATTATTACATTTTTTTGTAGTATACTCACAATAACGCTCCTGTTACTAGTCGTACTTGCAACTATTTTGGACTACAATGGCTACCAGAACACAGAGAAAAGTTAGTATTATTTGATTATATTACATTTTTTTTATGTACTCTTGCTCAAACTAAAAATATATATTGAATGTAGGTATATAAGAAAATTATTTTATTTATTTATGTACAGGGTATTAGGGATAACACCCGCATAATTTTATTAAGTGATTAACATTAAGTAGCAATGAAGCACACAGTCTTATTTAATTTTGTCCTAAAATCAACCAATTTTTTCTTACCGTCATATAAACAAAAGTCTTCTATAACTCGTAAAATATAAAATTAAGTAAGATAAATTAAAAAAAAATGATGCTTGATACATAAATAACAAATTTATCAATGCGCATAAAAGATAGTTTCTTATGCACTTTCCTACTAAATTCAGTATGTTGTTTGCACAGGTTGTTTACAATTATTTTACATTTTTAATAATTATTTCGGAATTTGTACATATGTAAATTTTAAATATGTTTTTGTACTTTTTATTGACTTTTTACGCATAAGTGTAACCATAATAGTTAAAATTTGTGTTTGATTTTTTTTTATTTTGACATAAAATGATTTTTTTTGTAATTACAGCAAGTTTTTTTTTTTGAAAAACATTCCATTAGGGGCGTTTATTAATATTTCAATCTGATTTAAAGTTGATCAATGAGTAATTTTGTTCTAACCTAACTTAACTAAGGTTGCAATCTTAAAAACTAAAGTTCCACTCGTTAGTACATAGTAAGGTCTAATGATAACTTAATTAAACTAAACTAACGTGTAACACTGAACCGCACGTTGCTTTGCTTTGTTATTAACACAATCACTTGGCTAACTCGAAAGGTTTCACTTTCTTGAGTTTTCTTATGAGGTTCGTGTTTTCAAGAAGCTGGATCGCCTCATCGTTCACATGTTGGTGGACCCGTTGTTCGTGACTCCTTTCGAATCTGGTGATAGGCTGATCAACAGTGGAGGTTGCTGTTTCTAATGTACCAAGGAGCATCGACAATGTTCCGCAATACTTTGTTCTGGAATCTCTGGATTATTAGAATATTACTGTTGCTAGCACAACCCCAGATCTAAATGTCAAAGGTCCAAATTAGTTTGAGGTCTTGTTTATATAAAAGTATTTTGTTGTATGTAGATAGGTTAGAAAGCCTACCAAGTAACAAGTATATTTTCTTGAATTTTATATCCTACTTCTTCTTTCCTTTTTAACATGGGCCTTCCAGCGAAGACTTGCATCTAATGTAATAACTAGATATTTTTCTGAGTTAGCATAAGGGATCTGGGCATTATTTTTGTTGATTGGTATTAACTAATTTTGTTAGTAAAATTAATATCAACAGATTTGATTCCTTTTAGTTTTATTCACCATCTTTTGGTCTAGTTATTTATTTGATCGACTGATTTTTGTAGTTCATTTGCAACCTCTTCATGATCTTTGGTTATCGCTAGGATGGTAGAATCATCTGCAAATGTGGCTATTGTGTCTTAATCTAGTTGTATAACAAATTGTATAACAAATATAGAGTGGGTTCCAGGACGCCTCTCTGTGGTATTCCTGCTTTAATTTCTTTCAATTCAGAGTATGATTCATCTTGTTTTACTCTAAATAATCTATCTAAAATGTATGAATGCAGTAGCTCTAATTATGGCTGTGGAAGTAGCCATTCAGTTAATGTTTTAAGCCATCATGTTATACTTATCAAAAGTCTGTGCAACATCAATGAAGATGGTTGAACAGACTTTATTTTTTAATGCTTCTTCAATCGCATTTAAGATTCTATAGTTGAATGGTTTTTTCTAAAGCCGAACTGATAATCTGGAATTAGTTTCCATTCTTCAATGATGGGTTTCAGTCTTTTCATTAGCATTTTTTCAAATAGTTTCGATTATATAGGCAATAGAGATATTGGTTTATATGACAAAACTTCGTATGATTTTTCTGGTTTGGGGGTCATAATGACTTCAGCTACTTTCTACAACCTTAGGAACATGAGGCATTAAACAAGCGTGTAAGTTAAATTATGACTTTCTTTGAAAGTTGTGTTAACATTTCTTCTGGAATTAAATTTTAGGATCAATATAAAATGTTTTTATATCTTTTGCAATTTCCTTTGGAGAGGTTGGTATGAGTCATCTCTACTAGTTCGGTAATTCTTCTCCTTTATTTGGTTAGAAGGTATTTTGTAAGTGCTCTGCGAATCTATTAACTTTTTGTATGTTATTTCTAGCCCAGCTGCTATCTGTATTTCTGATTGGAGCATTCTGCACAGTGAGCCTTTTCAATCGCGTTGTGGCTTTCCATAGAGAAAGGTCAGTGGATTTATCGTTTGTCAACTCACTAAGGCACTCACTAATATATTCATTTTTTATTCGTTTTACCTCTCTTTTTAACTGCTGGTGACGTTTTTAAGGTTGATTTTATCTGTTGGAGCTCTGCTCTGAAGTTATTTCCTCCTTAGTTTTATTTTTGCAGATATTAGGTACCTTATTTCTTTAGGATAGTTATTCCTGTTTTTCGCTGAGCAATAGGTGGTGTATTATTTCATGCTGGACACAAGTAGTTCTACTTCTTCATCTAGCTGTGCTGTTGTTCTTAATGAAACTGAAAGATTAATTTTCTTTTTAAGGTCCAGTCTTTGTCAGTGTGTTCTCCTGTTTATTAGCCTAAGAGTGCTTTTCTTTTGGATAATGGTGTCACTAAGAGTGAGAAGAATGGACGAATAATCTGAATTCATATCCCATGCCTCATCAACTTGGATATAGTTTGCTAAAGTCGGGTATTTTATTTCTATCTGTGGGCCAATAAGTTGGTTTTCCAGTTGAATAAGACTCACATTTTAGCTGTGTCATAGCTTCTTTTTGGTTTTTACCATTGTTACTGTTATTTTGTAGCCCCAATGGGTGTGTTTTACAATGAAGTCACCTCCAATGATAAATCTAGGTCCGTGACTATTGAGGAAGTCTAGGTATTGTTCTTTTGTAACAGTATGTCTTGGCGGACAATATGTGGAAGTGACCATAACATCATAAGTTTTAGATTTTATCATTACTGAAGTAGTTTGAAATTCTTCAGTCCTGTATCTCTCTTCTTGATGATGCTTAATTGCTTCTCTAATCATTACTGCGCTACCCTCTCTTGCTGCATTTTAGGGATGAATGGTATGATAAACTTCATATTCCTTAAATTATATTAAGGTAAATTGGTAAAGTGAGTCTCTAAAATTAAGCATATGTCTAGGTTTTCTATGTCTAGGATTGCTTGCAACTATTGTTATTGGTGCAGCAGTCCATTGCCATTCCATTCCATTATCAATGGACTATTACTCATTATATTGTCTTTTAGGTATAACTTTTTTGGTACTATATTCTAACCTAGTAATTCGTTCATTCATTATGATCAGTATTGGTAATGAATGAATCTTTATTGTTATCTATTTTATCTGCCCTTTTACCTTCTGGGTGAATGATCTAAATTTGTCTATTAGATTGTTTCTATTAACAGGATTTTTTGCTATTATTTTCTGCATTTTCTTGGCTACTTCACATCCTTTGTAGCTAGCAGGATGTCTTTTGCCGCAGTGGAGCATCTTTCGGTTTTACACAATTTCCAGTTAAATGTTTCTCTGTGCTTAGTTGGTAGTGCCTTAATTTTTACATTTTTTTCTATTGTAGTGTTGTTATTTTGTTGTTGTTGTTGATTTTGTTGTTGTTGTTGCTATTGCTATTGTGGTTATTATCGTCGTTGTCGTCGTCTCTTTCGCCAGATCTTATTTATCAGTAAAGTATTCAGTGGGCTTAATTGCATTGTTTATTTTGCTAGCCATACTTTATTATGTTCTAATCTTATATGTAACACGCTATGAAATGACGTTGGATAATAAAACAAAAAAACATCCAATTACGTACAAATAACTAAAAAATTATTTATTAAAAAGAAATGTTATTATATTAAATCTAATTTAAATTAGGCGAGCAACAAAGCTGTCAAATTTTCCTCTCGGCGAGCGATAAAGCTGTCATTAAATGTCAGTTCGCAGAAAACGTCAACTTTACGGTTGTATTTCGAAGCGCAGAAGCCTACTTTGGGTAGCGATCTTAGAAAAAATTATTTATGAGAAATCTGCATTTCTTAGGGTTATTGAATATTTATAAATTTCATTAAATGACTTTTTTTTTTAAATCTACATTCTTGGTTAAATTATTTGATATAAGAAATTGTCTTTGTGGATAGTGAGCTTTACTAAACATTAAAGAGAGTATTATACTTAAATTTTGACTGAGTTTTGGCATTAAACTCACTATTTATTTATATATTTTAGAACTTTCCTCAACAACACTACTTCTAGCCTTCTCGGCAATAAAAAATTTTAGAGGATTATCAAAGGCTGATGAGTCTGAGAAACCACTGAAAATATTTTACGGAATGAAGACGATTTCTTTGTTTATGGTGATTGCAGGTCACCGATTTGCTCTGTTTGCTGGTTCACCCATGATAACTTATGATTCCATTGAAGAGGTAAGAATTTTATTTTCACTAAAAGTATCAATAAAAGTAAATATTGTCTATATCGTTTTTGAAAATGGACAATCGCTGTCACTCGTGAAGCATTCATTCCAAATAAAGTAAGTTTATTGTGTTCCACGGAGGAATAGATGAATCAACCACGATCCCAAAACCTTAAATACTTACTAACGAAGTTGGCATTAGCTATTAGTAGATAAGATTCAATAAGATCATTAAAGGAGTTGGACACTCTCTTTTGACTATTTAGTACTGTCAGGTCTTCTTGGTAGTCTTTCGGCAGACGTGGTTTGATTTTTAGAGCTGCTTCGCTATCAGGGTAGATAACAGCAATCGTTTTTCTTGATTGTTGGATAGTGTTGTATGACAGCAGTAATGGAAACACTAATAGGTTTGCCACAACTTCATCTTGTGATACAGGGAGAGGCAAGATTAAGTGCTAACAGATTAGAGAACCGTCTGGGAAATCTTAACATTAGACCAGGTAATATAATTATCACAATGTTGGTGACAAGGGACGTGCTAGATATGAGACCAGATCTCATAACCAAGCGTTACTCCTTTAACACTCCATTCGAGGTTTTAATTCCAAAAAGAAACGGAGAAAGGAAAAACAGTCTGCAAAAAAATATACTGTGTTGTTTCTTAGTTATGATCTTCGAAAAACAAATTGCAAAATCTCTGTTATGACATGATATCCATTGAACATAGATTTTGCAAAACTATCCAGGTGTCCCCTCTCTAGTTACTTTTTGTCCGTATACCAATATTTACATTTGTTTTTCAGCACTTCAGAACAACGGTATACTCTGCTTTATACCATGGTGATCTGTTTGTGGATACATTTTTCTTTATTGGTGGATTACTTGTAACTTATATTGTACTAGGTCTTATTGATAAGAAAATGTTCAAACCCGGATTAATAATCCTAAATAGATACTTAAGGTAAATACTTTTTATAGATTTAACAAGTTAATGTTCATATTTTCTCTCTTTCAAAAGTTCCCTAATTTGTTTTCATTCTTTCGACAGTATATAGTATAATCCGTCAAAAACAGTTAATAAAAAAACGCCAAGAACCTGTAACAGACCTTTCTTATTGCTACAAACTTTTTCCATTGGCGGGAAATTTTAATTTTTTACATAGGTATACAGTAAATAAACCTATTTTAATTTATTAAAATGGATTTTACATTTTTTCAAAGTAAGGGCAGTAATTGTTTATACATTTTCACATCATTTTTGTGATATACCCCGGTGCGTTTCCTACCATTTTGTTAAGAGTTGGTTTGCCAGTAGCCAGTTAATTAATAAATACAGAGTAGATGGTAGATTCTTAGCTTCATAATATTACGAACTGATTCAACTTGCCTTAGTAAAATAATAAAAATTAAAAAGTTTAAACCTGTTTCTGCGTTCTTTTGAATTTCACTACTTCTGTATAAATTGTTTCCAAATTTGGTTATTATTTTTGGTACGAATTATATTTTACTTATGTTTTAAAATTTAATTAGTTATAGGAGACATCATATAAACAATATGTGAGGATGAATTTAGATAATAAATTTTTAGCCAACCCACAGTTTTCGAACAAAAAAACGATAAAAAACATTTCAGAGTAATGAAAAATGTATTAAAATTAAACAAAAAAAAAAAGAAATTATTTATAAAAAAAATCTAAAAAAAAATACGTGGGCACTCGGGGACTGCCGCGGTAAAGCTATTGCATAGTATTTTTTATCAACTTATGCAATTATAATTATTTATTTATTTTATTTATGCAGTATTTTTTTTCTTTGATATTAATTCAAGTTACACTTTTTGAGCGTGGTGACCGATAAGAAAACACATTTTTTTCTTTTATTAAATAAATGAGAAGTTAATATTGTTTAAAATATTTTTATTATTTTACAATACATGTAAGTTATTCAGGAATTTTTATCATTGAAACTATAGGTTTATGGTAACTGAAATAAGAAACATAAGTTTGAGACTTGATATCCTCTAAATATCTGGCAAATACCGCGTTAATGGTGGTCCCATATTTTGTTGTGGATTCTTGTGGAACATTATTCATTTTCAAATTCAATTTTTCCGAAATTGTGTCTAAAAGAGATATAATCAGTTATGAGCAGCTAGTCTACACGCATACGTCTAGTCGCACGCATACAAACACCGTGCCGAAGTCTGCCAAACTGAAACGACGTTAGACGATGGACGGCTTTCAACGCCGCACCGCTGTGCCGGTCAGAGTGGGGGGGGGGGTTAGGTTTACTTTCGATTTTTCGATATTTCGATTTTTCAAGGGTTTATTTTCGTTACGGAATTTTTTGATTCGGTCGCCGCGCTCAAAGCCCGCGATAAAATCTATGCAATAGCTTAATAATGAAATAATTAAGACTGATAAAATAAAAATTAATATTTTATAAATCTTGCAAAAAAATTAATATCTAATATTTACGTCAGCCGTGAACATTTGTGATACCAATTTATTAGAAGCCAGAAAAAGCTCTTCTAGTTCTTGTATTGCATAAACGTTCCTGTCCCCAGACGTACATTTAACTCCGCTTCATACTAATACGAATAGGGCTGGATAAAACCTTCCACGGCTTTCAAAGCCGCACCGCTGTGCCGGTCGGAGTGGGGGGTGTTAGGTTTATTTCGTTACGGAATTTCTTGATTCGGTTGCCGCGCTCAAAGCCCGCGATAAAAGCTATGCAATGGCTTAAAAATAAAAAAAAAATTCAAAGAAGTCTAAAAAATAAAATATTTTTTAACAAAACAGACTATATTTATTACTTAGGTATTACTGTTTTTACTATTTTTTTATAGATTGACACCAAGTTATGCTTTCGTAATATTTTTTCAAGCGACTATGTTATATCACACTGGCACAGGAGCTTTATGGGAACCGATTGTGGGTCAGGAACGAAAAGATTGCAGACAAAATTGGTGGACTGGTATTCTATATATATCAAATTTGGTAAATTCGGATCATATGGTAAGTTACAAAATACATAACTTTAGGGTAGCGAAATATAAGCAATCGTTTTAAAAGACTGTACCAACAACACTGAACTAACAATAACGTACCAAGAAGACTGTAGGTAGCAACAAGGATGTACCAACAAAACTGTATTAACAAGATTGTACAAATAAGACTGTAATAACAAGAATGTACCAACAAAAATATACCAATAAAATAGTACCAACAAGAGTATACTAAGAAGTTTCTATAAAAAAGAGTGTACCAACATGAATGTACCAAGAAGACCATACAAATAAGACTACCAACAAAATTGTATCAACAATACTGTACCAACATGACTGAACCAACAAAATTTAAGAACAAGACTGTATTAAAACGCCTATGTGTCAGTTCCAAACTAAAACTACCTACCCTAACATTTTTTATATATTTCGCACATTTGGTACAACAACGTCATTAATACAAAAATATTAGAAAGTAACTTTTTAGTCACAAACTATGCGTAATATGTTTCGCATCTGGTACAGCAATGTCGTATTTCCCTGACATTTTAAACATTTTATTGCCAA
This sequence comes from Psylliodes chrysocephalus, assembly GCA_927349885.1. NCBI lineage: Eukaryota > Metazoa > Arthropoda > Insecta > Coleoptera > Chrysomelidae > Psylliodes > Psylliodes chrysocephalus. The sequence goes on from OV651818.1 coordinate 66,707,589, forward strand.
GGTGGGAAACATGAAAAACAAAATGAATTATTTTTAACTAATAATAATTGGCAACGTTGTAATCATTGGTAATTTTATTATTCTATTAGGTATCTATGAGCGCGAATAACTAACAATTACAGTAGTTTAATACCAATTTGCTTCCAAATGCCTAATTAAATTAGTACAGCAGATCTACGTAAAAAACAGTTGTCGTTGGCAAGTGGTAATTTTTTCTCCTAAATTTTCGCTGCCTACGTTAAGGATTCCTTTCTGTTTACAGGGTAGATCGCGGACTGTATTTTTGATGAAATCTATGTAATAAATTGCTGGATAAACTGTCTTGGAATGTAGTAATTAAAGTGATTGCTTCTGTCAACTGGTTTATTTTAACTTTATAAACTTGGTACTTTATAACCACATTAAATTTAAGTGATACTTTTAAATACAAATTAATGTGAATATACTGGTTTAAGACATCTTTCTATGTTAGTCTAATATTAAAAATGAGATCGTTAGCGAAGAGATTAAAATTAGTTGTTGCTTGTTCGGAGGTTGAAATGGATTTCTGCGTGTGAAGTCGTATATCGTCTGCTTGTGTTAAAGTGTGTGCGTAATACTGTTGTGATTGGTGTAGAAAAAAATGTATGTTCGACACTGTTTTTTAACGATTTATTTTAAACGTTCCTATGCAAGTGCGAGTAAAATAGTTCTGCGAGTGGGAACGCGTTGGAGCTTATAATTATTGAATCGGAATTTTTCATGAAGTGAGAAATCTATATTTCGCTACATGTTTTCCAGGTATGGTTATAAAGCATTCGTTTTCATTATTAGAAAGAAAATATCATTTGCCTGTTATTGAAGATTGTTTCGTACGTATCAGATGTGCTGCACCCTTTTTACTGGAGATGATATAGCCATCAAATACAATTATCACAACTTTATATTGATAAGCAATATGACTTCTATATAGTTGTAATACATTATGTACTATATTTCGGCAGGTAACACGTAATTTAAAATTGTTGCTTTCATCAAAAGTTTTTGCCAATGATGATTTGTAACTTTTTCTCAATAACTGAATTTCTGAACCAAATAGAGGAGTATAGATAACTGGTAGTTGAAGTTCTCTTCTAATTTTAAAGCATCAGGATTTACAGACAAACACGTCAGCATTCTCTGAGTTAAGAGTTCTTCTGTATTAATATATCGAATAGCTTCATCAATGATTGTCTTTTCTTAATATCTTCATTGTGACACCTTGATTGCCATCTACTTCATCTTATTATACATTCTACTTCTAAGAACTTATTTCCATGTAATTTGTTACCACAAATATCACCCTGCATTTACTTTAGTTTACAGGGCAACATGTTTTCTATTTACATGTATTAGTTTGTAATGTACGTAAATGAATTTATTAAAGGTATTAGAAAGTAAATATTTACCATATACGTTGAAAACTGGTGCCCTTGTAAAATAATCTTGTTTGAATATTTATACAAAACAATGTTGGTACTAAAAAATTGTTTGGTTTCTCTGCCCTATCCCATTAATGCGTTTTTTTTATACGGGTATTTGGGTGCGTCCATTAATTACGTGAGGTGTCCAAGGGGGGAGGGGATCAAGATAAATCTTTCCAAATCTCAATTGGGGGAGAGGGGGTCTTTGTAAATCTATAGAAAACCCTGTAAAATTGCGTGAAATTAAAGTAAAGAATGTTTCTAGAATAAAATATGGCAAAATCTTATATTATATACAGGTCCCCATGGACTGAATTAGAATAAATCTTTTATTAATTTTCGTTTAAGTATTTATTATCACTGTGATTTTAAATTACCGCAATATTCTCAAATACAGTTCATCAAATTTCTAGAGGTGTTCGACGCCCAGACAGAGAACGCGCTACGTGTGACTAAGATAGCTATTGTACAGTCTGCTAAACAAGTTATTTTAAATAGTTTTTAATATTTTTAGGTAATTAAATTTTAAAAGTGTGGAATAGTTTAGGGATTAAATTGGTCTGATTGGACTTTCTTAGAACGTTTTTAAAAGCAGCTAAAGATAGTATGTAGAATTGAAAATAATTATTATGCCATAAAAGGTGTTTTGGAATTCCTTCAACCTTTTGAAATTGAGTCAGAAAATATAAATTTTATAGGATAGCGGAAAATACCTTTAATTTTTTTGTAGGCCTTTGTAAATCGTGGAAATAGTTTATATTTTATTTCTACCTTATTAAGGAAAATGGTACCTATTATTAATAACGGTTGTTTCTGAAACATTACTAAAATTTTCGAAATTTTGTTTTTCTACAAAATAATAAACTATACTATTTAGAAAAAAAATTATTTCTCTTATAATTTTATAAAAAATAACAGGGGAATATTTACATTTCTTGATCTATTAAACAAAACGATAAATTATCTCGACGAATGACACCATGTTCTAGTACGGAAGCTAGCTTTACATTTTTGTTGGTGGTTTCATGGGTTTCATATCAATTTTTTGTAATTGTAGTTTACACGTACATATACCTCTTAACACTTGTTTGCTTTATTAAAAAAGTGTGTTGTTGTGATGTACGTCGAAATAAGTCAAAAACAACTTGAAACCCCATATAAAATCAAAAAAGAGAAACGGAAAAAAATTGAACCTGTAAATGAACACAACTCAGAAACAAAAATAGCTATCTAATAATAAAAAAATAAAATTTGATTCTTGTGCAGCTTCATCTATATCATTAACTGTTTTTGGTTTTTTAATGGTTTTTCTTGGTGATGAAAATTCCGATATCTCACGGTTATCGATTCTTTTTTTCTCTCCAGAAATGCGGACGACAGTGTTTTTAGATACTCCTGTGGCTGCAGCAACACGATCATTTACATTTTTAAATGGTATTGAAGCTGAATTAAAGTTTCCTTCTCTTCTCATAAACTTTATAACATTGGCTATTATTTCGCGAGATTGACTGTTAATCACGCGGCCTCTTAATTTGCTATTAAACTCCATACTTAGGTTCTATTAAACTGTAATGAGCAAAAAACACAAACGAAAATAAAAGAAATGTTTTAGCGAAATTTACATCTGACATTTACGTCTGAATGAAATAGTGAAATACTTGATGCGCAGAGTGTACTTTCATTGCGTAAATCCGTCGGGACGCCTGTCAGTAGTGCTTTCTCTGTCTAGCCGTCGAAAGCCTCTAGAAATTTGATGAACTGTACTTTGCTAGTCTAAAATATAAGTAATAGAACATATTGTGTTTCTGTTTTTTTACGTAATTAATGGACGCTCCCTTTTTAATTCGAACTTCTTGATTTATTTTATAAATATTAAAAAAGGTGTTTATAACTTTTTAGATAGATCGTGTATTATCTAATGTAATATTTTTTAGGCCCGTAGTTATAAACAGATCTCAGCTGAGTCGGACTTGGCTGAGACGTCCTTGAACGAAAATCGAAGTTCGGTTACAATTTCCCTACAGTTCCAGATGGTTTCGGTGTTACAATGGAATATATCCAATCTTGTTACTCCCCATCACTAAATTCACGCGATATAAACCTAATTACGATTTTCGTTCAAGGACGACTCAGCTTAATTGGAATCACCTGAGATCTGTTTATAAATACGGGCCTTAAACATCGACTTTTCTATTTTTAATTATTATTTATTTTTAATTATTTTTTTGTTTTAGTGCATTACACAATCGTGGTATTTACCTTGTGACTTTCACTACTTTCTGTTAGCTCTACTACTCGTATATCTACTGAAAAAAAATAAGAAAATTGGATTTGTTGGAATTGCCTTATCTTGTACATTAACAATGATCGTTACATTTTATCTTATATATGCTAATGAAAGACCAGCGTTCTTACGATTTTTGTTAAATTTTCTTGCTGGGCCAAAACTTTTCATAGATTTTCAGTTGACTTATATTAAAACGTATACAAGAGGATTACCGTATTTTGTAGGAATATGTGGAGGGTACATTTATTATACCGTCAAAGGAGTCGATTTCAGTATATCAAAGGTAAGGAAAAAAAAATGATCTTTATATAGAAACAAAAATATTCAAAGTTAGTGTGAGTGATGACATTCTTTACATGTTGTTTTATCGATTTCATGAATATTTTTCAGAATTATATTAATAACAGCAACGGTTCAAGTGTAATTGGAAAATAACGATATCGTCGAATTGTGTAGGGGAAATGAAAAAAGCTGAAAGTGCCAAAAAATAAAAAAATCGATTTTTTGCATGGAATGTTTTGTAAGCGACATCGCCAATAACCTAGAGAAGGTTGAAAGTGCCAGAAAAATTCCTATTAGTTCCTAGAGTAGTCGCAAGGAGCAGCACCGTGAAAGCGCCCGCTGACCTTCAGTGGAAAAGGCTGAAAGTAGCATCCGCCATGATGAATGTGCCTTTCCATTGCAGTAGTTGCTTTTGGCGCGTGCGAATAATAAGTGTTGCGTAGTTCCTGCGTTTTCGCGTACTGCGAATAGTTTGTGCACTTTTGCTGTTATAGTGTGTGTTTTGTGAAAAGTTTACATTTGCTGTGATTTCAAACTAAGTGAAAATCAAACCCCTCCGCCGAAGAAAGTCCATCTTCGAAAAGAAAGGAGGAAAGCACGAGAATAAAGACAGCCTTATACGACTAGTAAACACAGTAAAGGAACAAACGTACCAGGTAAACCTATCACCTTTATGTCGCTACTTGATCTTGCAAGTACTTTTGTAAAAACTTGACTCATGACCAAAAACAGTTACTGTTCATGGATTTTTACAAAGTTAATGAACAAAACCAAGGTACCCACTTACTAGACCATATGCAACTTATACCTGTCGGCCGTAGGCGTAATGGAAATTACGATGACCCAGAGGAAAGTATTCGTTCTTGCAGTTTTACTTAAAATGTGCCAGATGGTTCGGGTAAAAATGTGTAAGTGTGTAATAAAACATTTCGTCAGATTTTCGGAGTAACTCCCAGGAAACTACAAACTTCTTCAAACATAAAAGAAACAGGGTTGCTTGGTTTACAAAGCTACTAGAGGTGAGAATCCACATTCACATGAACATAAAGTTAAGTTCACAGAAAATGATCGAATTCTAGTTCGGCACCACATTAATTCGTTTCCCAGGTATGAAAGCCACTATTCCTGTAAAAGAACAACAAATGAGTTTCTATCCCCGGACCTAAACAAAAACCGTATGTTTTTATCTTTCAAAGCCCAAAATCCAACAACTAAAGTAACTCACAAAAACTATGCTCAAGTTTTTCAACAAGACTTTCCCAAACTAAAATTCAAATGTTTAGCAACAGACACGTGTTTAAAGTCCGAACTCAAGTAGCTGCCAGTGAAAATGCCATAAAAGTAAAGCAGGAGTTACATCATAGAAAAGCAGAAAAAGCACAAGCGTGTATGAAGGAAGACATTGTATCATCACAACTTCCAAGTAGTAATAATAACTTCTTATGTATGGACTTGCAACAAGTTATGTTTGTACCAATGCTTACACATAGTGATATTTTTTACTGTCGGCAGCTCTCATGTTATAACTTGGGAATTCATGTGAGTAACCATGAGTTTGCATATATGTGTATGTGGCACGAAGGAATTGGTAGTCGAGGGGCCAATGAGATATTATTTGGCTTCTTTAAGGTTGTCACTTCTGATGCCTTGTTAACAAGAAGAAGGTTAGTTTTATGGTGTGACAACTGTGGAGCACAAAACAAGAACCAGTCCCTCCTAATGGCAGTAATTTACTTGGTAAAAAAAGGGTTCTATCGCTCAATAGATTTAAAGTACTTGGTTAGTGGACATAGTTACATGTACTGCGACCGGGCAGTCTCATTGAAAAGCGGCGCAAAACATGCAAAGCAATGGTCCCAAAAGATCTTAAACATGTTGTTGCTACTGCGTGTGTAAAAAACCCCTTTACTGTTGTTTCGATGAAATTTGAGGATTTTATCGACTCCAAAGAGCTTGCTAAGAAGTACCTCAACACTTAAAACGTTGGAATCAGTAAAATTTCACATTTTCGTATTTCGCACAAGAATCCTGGTATTGTAAAAGTAGCATCAGTTTTGGCAAAGGAAAGTGATAATATGGTAACTTGGGACAAGGTAGATGTTTTAAAGAAAAATGCAAATCTTGAAGACCTTCCCGATGTGGACGAGTTACCAAAAATTCAGTTCAAATGCAAGATACCTCAAGAAAAGAAAAAGGATCTAGAGGGAATAATAGAGTACCTGGAGAAAGAAGAAGACAAGTAATTCTATAGGGCCATTGTTAATGGACCTCAGCAGCCTGCGGTGGAGGAGCAAGAAGAAGACGACAATCAGGAGGAAGCAGAAGATGACTTCTAGAGGACTACTAGAAGGAGAAGGTGGGGGATAGGAGAGAAGGAGACAATATGATATTTAAACTATAAGTTTATTTTTTGTAATACTTATTTGTATTTTTTTAAACCACTATGAACGTTCATCCTTTACGTGTAATGAGCGCTGGACTTCCAGCCTTTTAACTAACAGGGTGTGGCAAATAAGATATGATGGCACTTTCAGCATTTCACATGCAAAATCAAGTTTTACATGTACAATAAAAAAAAAACAACTTTTAAAAAACAAATAAAAATATATTTTGCATTTTCAATGAATTTTATAGATTTTTAAAGGTACAGTCCAAGTTTTATGAAGTTTTTATTAAATACTGAAAATTTTACTTTATGGTACTTTCAGCCTTTTTCATTTCCATTACACAATTTTTCTACTTGACGATGGAGTTTCTACTTTTCAAATTTAGTAACGTCGTTCATTGCTGCTAGTTTTATAAAATGTTTTAAATAAAGGATTTTAATAGTTTATTTAAAATTATTAAACATTTGTTTTTTTATTTCTCATACAACAGTAAAATATGAAAATAAATTGGAGATCGTCAAAATTTAAAGATTCATCCACAAAACATATTTCTAAAGTAGGCCATGACTGACAAAAACAAATAATATTTTGAATCACACGGTATATTGTAAATAAAACAAAGAAAAAGATTTTAAGATGGTAACTAACTGGATACCTATTCAGTAACTTATGAGAGTGCTGTTACATTTTTAAAGATGCATGAATTTTATTATTTCAACTGTAGACTTGAAACTTACACATTCATTATTCAAAAAACCCCGCACTTTCCTTATGTAAAGTTGCGACCTGTCAAATTTTCTGAAATTTTGGTATGTTATTGTACTTAACCTAGTAACCAAAAGTGTCATTAATCTCAACTCAAGCATATGACTAGTTTTCGATATATAGGGTGTTAAAGTTGAAAATTGTCTAGTTTTTTGGAATGTTTATTTTCAAAACTTACGAGCTAGATTGAATTTATGTTGCATACACACGTTCACTATATGTTTTACTACTACATTAGTCCGTTTGTACAATTAAAAATATTTTTATTTACAGGGTGATTCACAAATGTATGACGGTAGTTTTTTAAAAAATTTCACCAATTCAGGGAAGCATATTTTTAAAAAATACTGCACAATATGGTATTTTGGCGAAAAAGTAAATTAACACATTTTAACAGCCTATCTAATACTTTTACCACCATTAATGAAGTGTCAATTTTAAATACAGACAATCTAGCTTTTTAGTTTGAAGAAAAAATAACTTAAATCAGCAATTCTCCACTTTGACGCCCTGTATCTTGAAAATTGGTCATAGTATCGGATTTAAAATTAATACCTTTTGCAACGATGTTAAAATTATTATTTACTGAGAAAATGGTTACATTTTAAAATATGTGGTTATAGTACTTTTATTAAAATAGAATAAAATCCAAGAAAAAAGACGCTTTGTATAATTTGAAACTTAAAGGTACTCATATTATAGTAGTATTATCTTTCCCAAAAATCAAAATCATAAGTACAGGGTTTTGAATTAATTATGAAATAGAAAGGACTAAATTTGTGAATCACCCTGTAATTAAAAATATTTAAATTTATACGAAAGTAATAATTAGTAAAACATGTATTAAAGGTTTTTATGTAACAGAAATTCAATCTAGCTCATGAGCTGGAAAATAAAAATTCCATCCAAATACGATAATTATCGTACATCTGGCAACAGTGGCAACACTGATCTCACCGTTCACATGAAGCTTTATAAATATTTTAGGTGAGTGACATGCGCAGCAAGGAAAAATTGTTAGAGAGTACGCCTACACGAATACTCCCACAGTTACTGAATATGGGTCCTGACAAAGGAAACTTTGGGAATACTTATTTAAAACATATAATAAAATTAAATAATAAATTGTATTTGAAATGTAAACTAAAAAACACCAATTTTTATTTCAGTTTCGCTCTACGATACTTTTATTCTCCTCCTATGGTTTATTATGTTTTCTTCTTTTTACTGGAATTATATTCTATGATCCATATCACCAATACAACGTTCTAGAATCATCTTTCTACGGAACAACTTTTAGATTTCTTTGGGCAATAGGCACCTTTGGATTTATATATGCTATAAGTTTTGGACCACATGGAATTATTTATAATTTTTTGTCATGGATTGTATTTATTCCACTTAGCAAATTATCGTATGGAGCCTATTTGTGCCACATGGGTTTTCAATTACGTGATATAGCGTCTACAGTCAATCCCAGAAAATTTGTTATGTTTGACGTGGTAAGTAATAAATTAAGTAAAGATTTCTTTGAATGACTACATATAGGAAATCTATATTATGCTTTAGTTAGTAGTATTTTTAAGGTATATGTCGTAGTCCTTTAGTAAAATTAAAGATCATTAAGATCCTAGTCACATCATGAAGCGTCGGCATATTGTGTAAAATCATAAAGCTACAATCTGCCGAGGCTTTTCGTTAAGAGACCACTTTCTTTCGGCGTATAATGTCGTAACATGATCTGACTAAATTTAGATATCGGCACTTTGTAAAGTAACGATTTCAAGTCGTTTGATAACTTTCTTAGTCGGTATGTTACCATGGACGAGTCATGTGTCATGGGTGCACCACTATGATCCCAAGACCAAAGCGCAAAGTAAAGAGTGGAAACATCACGGTTCTCTTCCTCCATGCAAATGAAAGGTTTTGCTCTCTCTGTTCTGGGATGCTCAAGGAATCATCCTGACTATTTGCAAAAGGGACAGAGCATTACAAGGGCCTATTACACACAATTGATTTCTAATTTGCGAGACGTTCTTAAAGAGAAACGCTGAGGAAAGGATAATTCTCCCAGCCATACATCTTGTATTGCAATGACTCAATGACTGCTATACACCAAGCAGGCTTTTAATTAGTGGAGGCCCACCATATTCGCCAGCTGTCGCCCCCAGCAATTATGAACTGATGCAAGATGTAAAGAGGTGTTTTGCAGAGGTCGGACAAATTTGTTTCAAGGAGGCTGTTGAGATGGTAGACTTGTTAGAGCACCGATGGACCAAGTGCATTAGTGTAGAGAGAGTCTACGTCGAAAAATAAAAAAAATCCACTGTAGTTTTACTGTAAGTGGGTCAACATAGGGATCCACCCTCGTACATTGTTTGGCACTTTTTCATAACCTGTATGTATACGAATCTTTTTGAGAATTGGTTATAGAGGATTATCATAGGCTGAATAAAAAAAAAAAACTATTGAGGTTATTAGTTATTAAACAACAGTATAGTGTTGCCTTATTTTAAGAACCTTTCAAAATAAAAGGCGAGACATTGCTAACATACTCTGTTGATACCTTCTATAAGGAAGAAATTAGTGTCAACTGAAAGTGAATTGCAGAAATAATGGCTGATTGGGGCAGTGGTCCAACTTAGCATGTTTACTTTTGTGTATCAATATCTGCATTTAACCAGGTCCGCACGCATATTCTGATACCGCCGACACGTTAGATGCTCGGATCAGTTCAGTATCGAAAATAACAATAACAGCCTCGTAAAATCTCGACGTGTTAAACTAATACGTCCGCGATTTACGAATACGAGTCAGTAAAATAGGTAAATTTGTTTAATCAAAGTAAATACATTGAAATTAGTGTCGCATACATAGTTTTTTGTACCTCAGGGACTAAAACATGCATTTTACTCCTTCATTTTAGGGACTGAAGTGCCATTTTTACTACCTGGGGCTAAAATATTTTAGTGTATACCTACTTGATTTACATATAATGTGTTACCTATATTCAAGAAACTGTTACTCGTTCATGTTACAGGACCTCGCTCTGCTCGTCCCGCAAATATTCACTCGTTACATAAAACAAGGCATTTCGCAACTGGTTTTATAAATAGCTATTATAACTTTTATTTTTAATGTAAAGAAAATTTTATGTACCTAAATACTGATTGAAACTGACTTTTTGACTTATTTCTTCCCAATCCCACATTATTTTTAACACACGTAGCCAATTCTATTTTCAATTAGTTTTCTTCCACTGCACATTGCCTCTTTTCCACCAATAGATGTAGGTTGTACTGTTTCAAAAAGGTTGGTCATAAATTATACCACATATTCTTGGGTCAAAAATAGGTCGATTGAACCGTACTTACCTATATACAAAAGTGCACCCAAAAATAGTTACAGGGTTTATAAGATAAAAATTTAAATGAATTTTTTAACGTTGCTCTTAAACCGCTTAGCATTTTTTCATGAAATTTTATGTGACGTGTTAGAATACCATGACTAATAATACCGAGGAAAACGCAATATTTTTTTCTTGATTTTTGGAGGGGGTCACTGCTCTTTTCTCGACTCAACTTTTTTGTAGTATAAAATTTAATTACAAATGACACGCCACTGGAATGCAACATCCATTTGGAAACTTTTTTGTCTCTTAGTATTTGTTTGTAAAAAGTTTAGTTTAGACGATATAGTCATTTGAAATGACAACCTAAAAGTATGTAAATTCTACGTATGTAAAATATCAAAATCAAGTTTATTTTTAAATTACAAACTAATATCAAAATAAAAAAATTTAATTTAACAGGTGTTCAAAATTACATTCTCCTCCTGTATACACTTACTACATAGTTTTAACAATAAAAATCGAATTTTGATATTTTTGCATACGTATAATTTACATTGAATATTTTTAAGATGTCATTTTAGGTGGCTGTATCGTCTAAACCAAACATTTTACAAACAAATACTAAGAGGTAAAAAATCTTCCAAATATATGTTGCATTTGCATTTCAGTAGCGTTCGATTTTTAATAAAAAAGTTGAGTAGAGAAAGGGGCGGTGACACCCTCCAAAATCCTACAAAAATAAAAAAAAATATATTGTCTCTACCTCGATTTTGTTAGTCATGGTATTCCAACACGTCATATAAAATTTCATGAAAAAATGTCAAACTGTTTAAGAGCAACATTAAAAAAATTCATTTACATTTTTATATAACTGTTTTTGGGTGCACTTTTGTATATAGGTAAGTACGGTTTAATCGACCTATTTTTGACCCAAGAATACGTGGTATAATTTATGACCAATTTTTTTGAAACACCCTGTACAATATTTTTTGCTTTCATTTGACATTTCGTTCAATTGAACCATAACAGAAGGGGAATCGACTGATTAAGCGCATATCAAAAGAGGCTGCGTTATACGTGTGCGTACGTGGGGATTATTCAGCTGCATGATGTTTTCAATTATGACATGCTCCTAGCTAGCGAGTTTCGTTTCAATTAGGCATTCCAACGACCTGTTAAACAATAGGTGCCAGTGGGAAGTTATCGTATATCTAAGGGGGTAGCGACATAGTATTGCATCTTGGACGCTATTTTTATTCGAAATAGTAGTCGCCAAGCCTGTCAATTTATGAAGAAATGTATAAGCTGGTTTTTTAAATATTATTTTTATTGCGTTTGACATATAACATTTAAATGTAATACATTATTCATGATGTTACGTATAGTAGATAAAATACATCGTATGTCGCAACTATAAAGACTAGTCGCAACCCTTAAATATACCAAACCTTCCCATTGGCAATTCATTTGTTTGAAATGCCTAATTCCGTTTCAATAACCCCCTATTTTATATGGGCGGTTATAAGAAAATATGATGTATATATTTAAATTTAATAAATGTTTATTTTGTTGTAGTTCTTGCAGTGGATCGGAGATACCGTTTGGGCATATATGTTTTCATTTTTATTATATTTAATGATAGAAGAACCAATGAAGAACATTTTTAAAACAATATTATTCAAGAATAGAGGGAATAAAAGTAATTCAAATTTACCTGCTGAAGTAGATATTAAATTGGAGAATAATAAATTGTAAGGAAGATGACAACTATAAAAGCAGTACAAATTGGTGGTGGGAGGGGTTTTCCGGTTTTTCTCACTGTACGTCAAAATGTACCATCAATCGTCTGTAAGTCGCCCCGGAGCGCCACATTAAATAATAATAATAATAGTCGTCCCTTCCCCGTCAGTCATCTTCTGTGGATTTAGATTCACTCGTAAGAGGGTGAATTATAGGGAGAATATTATTATTAATTATAGAAATTAATTACTATGAAGATAGGTTATGTTTTAAATACTATTTAACTAATCTACAGATAGTATTAAATTTTTTTTATATTTCGTTGTTTTATTTCAAATTAACATAATAATAGGTGGCCATTATTAGGCATTCCAAACAAAAAACTGTCGGTGTCACATAATATTTCGGGTCTCATCGTCGATATCTATATCCAAGAAATGTTATTTTTCGAAATATGCTTTATTTTTGTAAAATTTTGTGAATTTTCTTGTAATTTAATACACACTCGAGTGCGTCATGTTTCAAAGATACCTGTGTAGAATAAATAGTTGTTCTTTGGCGATATCTTGGTTACTCGCGATGAAAACAACATAAAGGTACCATTTCGGAAGGCGCGACAGGCGACAACAGACGCGATGGCAAAGGCGACCCAGGACGGCCTCTTCACACATGCAATTATATGAAACGCATTTCGCACGGCGCTACACGTCCGAGAGACAAATGTCGACGACACATTAGATCGGTCTCGGGGTAGAGCGTTTGCTGCCTGTCGCACCCACTCCTCACTGTCACTGCTCAGTCAACGCTTGTATTTCGAGGTGATTAGTCGATATTTAATAGAAATGGTAGTTGGAAAGTTCTCTCGATCTAGGCAGTGTTGCCAGATGAACATTTTCTGGAACAGTATGGGTGAAAAAAAAAAAACCGTAGATCTGAACAGTAGATTTTAATACAGGGGGAAATAATTATAATTTGCAATGTGGTAAATAAAAAAAACAAGTATATAAGAAACGGAACATAAACATTTTTTTACTCAAATTAGAAAGTAAACAAAGAATAAAAACAAATAACATTATTAATGTATATTTAACGCACGGAAACAAAAAAGAAACCAATAAAAAATAATAGGTACCTACTTCTCTTATCAGTCTGAATCAGATAATTCAAATACGTTGTGTTTGGCATGCATGTTCTTTTTATGATACCCTATTTATTCTTTGTTGCATTTTAAATAAAAACATAATGATTATCGTGAGGTTTTTTTTTATTGAGCAAACCTACAGTAGTGGATGCTTATTACGCTGCTTTTGCTTTAGCAAATTTACTAGAGAATATATTCTTTGACCATTTGCTGAAGAATGAGGCAAACTTAATAAATTAAGAACAAAATTTGTTAAGTTGATGAAAACAGTAGATTTCATGCCTAAAACAGAAGAACAGAGACAAAAACAGTGGATCTACTTAAAAACAGTAGGTCTGGCAACACTGATCGTTCCCTCAAATTATGGTCTGTGGGTGTCGTGTCACCTGTCTCCTTGCTTCCCAAATGTATGAAACATAACGTTAATGCATCTGTCGTCTTTGCCGTCGCCTGTTGTCGTCTGTCGCGCCTTCCGAAATGGTACCTTAATCGTTGAAATTTAGAGCTACACGTAAAAACTACTGAATAGCTTTTACCAGATTAAAATCTGATTTCAGAAGTATTCATTGCGAGATTTTATGTGACACATCCTGGATATGATTAAATAATTTATTTATTTAAACAGTTTATTTTAATTTATATATACAGTGACATAAATGTTTACTCAAATACTACACTAATTTATAATATATAACTATCTTGACAGGCTCACAGCGATATCTCAGCTTGAACTAACTCTGTGACACGTCTTCTAACTTTCCTCCGAGAAGAACAACCACAGAGAAGGGACAAAGCCGTTCCATCAAAAAAAAAAAAAAAAAAAACAAAAAATTGAATGTCATTTCAATTTCAATGCGCTTGTCACATATGAAGGATAAGGGGGAAAAACGTAAAATGTCACAAAACTGACTTACTGAGAAAATTTACTAAGTTTATAAATAATATTATGGAAATCTTAAGTTACAGTCGTAGAAATAAATAAAACTGCACCTTAATATTTTTAACGTAATTTACTACTGTATAGTTAACTTGTTACGAAAGAATTTAAACGTGAGATTATTATATTTAGGTTAAAAAAAATAAACTTGCCAAATAAATGATTCCTACTTTAAAACTAACCTAAAATAAAGAGATTTTCACCTGTACAACAATGTTTCATAAAATTTAAAATTCGTATTTGTACTTGCAAATCATTGAATTTAACCCGGACAACGTCTTGTTGCAGTAGTTCGTGGACAACATCCGATTTTAACCAATATGGTTATTTTTAAATGGCTTATTATTCGGACCTCGTTTAATTTATTCGCTTACAATTATTAAGCGTTTGGGACTCGGTATTACCAACATAACAAGTTCATTACTTTTAAAATTCCTATAAAATGAACATCGTTAGCTTTTCCCCTTAGCCTTCATATAGTCTAGTTCACAAGTGTCATTTTGTCATAAACCTAGGCTGGACCAACGAAAAATTATGATTTTATCTCGTTCGATTCGAAATGGCATCTAAAACAAACCATCAAGTGAACAATAATAGGGGCCGATAAAAATTGCAAAAGTTATAAACAATAAAGTAAAAAAAAGAATGGTTTGGTATTATGAAAATATTTCAAAAACTATTTAAAAATATCCTTAAAAAGAAGAACATTTCCTAAGTCCTACTTTCCCGAACTGTACCGACAATATTCATAATTTCAATAAAAAAAAGTGTAACGGGTGCGTCAACCGAATCAGAAGTTTGTTAAAAAAATATTTTAACCGATTAAATATAAATATTGAGGAATAAAATCTAAACACACGAATAAATAATCCGTCAAAAAATTTTTTATCCCAATTTTTTTAATTAACTATGCTCTTGTTAATTAGTTAATTTTTACCAGTTAAAGTTAATATAAAAACGCTGATTATTTCTAAACTAAAATCCTAGATTTTTTTACTTTTTTAAGCCATTCTTAAAAGGGGTTTGAAAAATTCCACGTTGGAAAAATTCACAAATTTTGATTTTTCCCTTTTTTATTAACAAAGGCATTAAAAAATGAATAATGTAAATAAAGCAATCAGAAAATATTTTGTTCGACTATTTTTATTATTTTGTTTTCTTATGGCTAAAAGCTATATAGCAATATTTTAAAAAAAATTTAAAATAAATGTTATAAACAAATGAATGCATTGTTAATAAGATTTTTTAATTTTTTTTTCTGAAAATTTAATCCCTGATGAAAATAATAATTTTTAGGAAAAAATTGTGTTTTAAAAAAGTTTTTAATAATAAAAAACGCACTTGTTAGTTTTTTTGTTACTAATTATTAATATTAAGGAACCGTTTTTTTAAAATAATTATTTATCACATTCTTTCATATTATAAAAAAATGATTAACACTTCATTTGTTTATTAAACAAGCAACTTGTTATAAACAAATAAATTTTTGCGCAATATTTTTAGTGAATACTAAAAATTATGGAAACAAAAATACGTCTCTTTTATATGAAATTTTTTTTTTTTTCGTTTTTTTTTTTATAATTTTTAAACATATTGTACTCTTGGACTTGTCGCTTTCTTTCTGTTTTTCTTTATTGTTATTAAAATTAAGTTGAAAATAAAGAAAAAAGTCTGGAAGTGTTCTTGTCGTATATTCAATAGTTTAGAAGTAATTTTAATGTTTAAAAATTATAAAAAAATAGAAAAAAAATTCATATAAAAAAAGACGTATGGTTGTTATATTGCTCAAAAATTCATTTGTTTATAATAAATTGTTTCGTTGAAAAGTTAATAATATGAAAGAACACAATAAATAATTTTAAAAAAAATGTTCCTTAATATTAATATTTAGTAACAAAAACGAAATTGTTAATTAACAAGTGCGTTTTCTGTCAATAAAATTTTTTTTTAAGAAACGATTTTTTTCTTAAAAATCATTTATTTCACCAGGGATTAAATTCACAAAAAAATGTTTTCAAAAATCTCATTAACAATGCATTTGTTTATAACAATTATTTTAATAATGAAAGTTAAAAATTTTAAAAAATGATTGTTATATAGCTTTCAGCAAACAGAAATCGAAATAATAACAATAAATGAAAAAAGAATTACTGATTGCTTTATTTACATTATTAATTTTTGAATGCCTTTAAAGTGAAAAATCAAAATTTCTGAATATTTCCAACGGGGGTCTTTGTGAGATCACTGTAGTAGTAATAACATTCACCACAAGTTCTTGGTGTCTACATATTCATTATTAATTTTTCACTTATTTACTTTGCAGTTGTCTTTCTTATATTGTTTTTGTTTAATAATTATTTCTTTAAATATTCTTCGAATAAAGTGAATCAAGCCTACGAACAATTCTTCTTCTTTTCGAGTGTCCCTTTGAATTTATAAAAACGTAATTATCACGAATATGATGCTTATCTCTTGCTTTGTCGACCATGGCTCAGTTTTTATTACCAATACTGAAAATATAAATGATCAGTAGAAAATAAAACATTTTTATTTGTTTATACATATTGACAATTACAAACTATAAAAAATATAAACTAGTAAACAGTCAAAACATACCGAGCGACCATATTTAAAACTGACATCTTCAATACTTTCTAGTCATCGTATTCCATTTCTTCCTCTTCCTCTTCTTCTCCTTCTCCGAGTTCTTCACCAATTACTGGTAATTCTTCTTGTGGTTTCGGTAGATGATCAACGCGCCATTTTTCCTCCTCAGCTCCAGTTGGATCAGCTATTTCCATAATTTCTGCTCCAGTGGGATATTCCTGTTGTACTGGTGGTAGTGGCATAGGAGAAAAATTGTGCTCCATGTATTTTAAACCAAAACCTAAAATGCATAATTCAATTTAACTAGATTCTTTTGTTCAAATGCAATTAACTAAATTCTAAATAAAAAGTAAAGAAGTAAAGATTTGCTCGTTCAAAAATAACAGTGACAACGAAACTATATTTCTTGAAATTTCTATTGATTGATTATTTATTTTTATTAAAGTAGATTGAACCCAAAATAAATAAAGTGCTCAACAAGTCGAAAGGGCAAAACTTTGCACACAATGGGTCTATAACTTCCAAGAACACTGAATATGTAGCATATTACATATCTTTTATTAGATCGGTTTAATTACTACCCCATGCCTACAGGCTTGTTTGATGACAGTTTCATGTCATATATATACAGTGTGTCTACTTAAGTTGGAACCATAAGGAAAACATTTTTATTATTGATTTTAGGAAAAAAAGTTATTCTTGAATGTAATATTCAATTCTAATCAACTTTTCTTAATGAAAATTTTCGATTTTGTAATAAAATAAACGTACTTTACTCTTGAGCAAAATTCATATTTTTTGACAAACCTCGTATACGGCTTGAAAAATTTGATATCTGATGACTGTATTTTAAGTTTTGGGTCATGCAGGACTTTTTATCAAGAATAACTTTTTTTCCTAAAATCAATAATAAAAATGTTTTCCATATGGTTCCAACTTAAGTAGACACACTGTATAAAATAATTTATTTTACAAAACAAACTATTTTGTCTAGCAGCTTTGGTTAAGTTTGAAATAAACATGGATATCTATATTACGCAAGAGCACAATTGCAAACTTGCATAACATAAATTTTATTATTAAACATTATAAAATAAAATGGTTATTTTTTTAAATCGTACCCAAATAAATATTTTGAAAAAGTTTTCCTTGAGTTGAAAAGCAATAGGCACCAGGCCATAAGTTAGATCTAACTACAGCAATAGCAAAATCATCCATTATGTTGGAAGAACACCTTACACTCCAAGGTGGTACTGCCTCCACGGCTGCATCTTCGGAGAGTGGAGTGAGCAGAGGAGGGCCTGTTTCAGGTTCTATCGAGAGTCTACCTTTCTTAAGGTCATAATCATCTACTTCTTCCTCTTCCGCTTCTCCTAACTTTGATTCTTCATCTGCGCCTTCTCCGAGACCCTCGGGCAATGGATATGGATTCCACCAAGTGGTTCGTCCTAGAATAACAAAAACAATTATTTACACTTCACAATAAGTGTTTGAATAGAAAAAATCAAACATCGGTATGTTTTATTTACAAATATTTATTTTAAAACATACTTGGTTCCCACACTTAATATAATTTTAGTTCATTTGCAGTTCGCTTTATCCCTTTAAGCTAGCTTAAAAAATAGGTAATTTAAAATATTATTATTGCAACTAGCTGTATTTTAAGCATACAACTTAAAACTGATTGTAATAATATTCTTTTTCTACTGCTTCAATTTAGGCAGTATACATTACATAAACTAACTATGCTCTGCATTATATTATTAATTTTAGATGTGCTGTTTTGTTTCATTCAGTTCGATAATACCCAAAGTGGTCTATATCGACTCCCAGGGGGTAGGCGATGATCTACAAGGGATCCATGTGAGCGAAAAACTAATTTAGAGGCCTGTGAGATGTACCGGGGTCCACGATAGTCGATCTCATTTAAGCAGGTGGTCGCAACTTTAATTTTGACTTTCCATCAATGGAATAACCCATACACAATAGTAGTTTGTGCAACAAGAGTGGATATCATTGCCATATCGCACGAAGACGAAATTTGAGCACGACGCCGTAGACGGAGTGCTCAATAGTCTGAGTGCGATGTGAACAATCCACTAGAGTTTTACAGTATATTTTTTTTACGACGCCGAGCGACAAAATTGACAACTTTGTTGCTCGCCTGATTTAAATTAGCTATATAATAATAATAATATTTATTTTTAATAAATGATTTTCGAGTTATTTGTACGTAGTTATATGTTTTTTTCTTATACTATCCAAGTTAACATATACTTTGAATATCAAATGCTATTTTCATGATTAACGTAGGTATAGGCAACACATTATACACTACTTACGACAATTTTTCAGTTTTTATATCCATTTTTTAAAAAAGTGTGATAGTAGAAAAAATCTTGTGTGCATTTTGAACGAAAAGTTTGTTGCCACTTTCGACAGATTGTCGCGCTTCGCGTGGGCAACTTTCTGTCTCAAGCGGCAAAGTATCACTTTTTGCTCTTAATACACAAATAACTATTTTCAATATTTTATTTATAATTATATATTTATTTTTTAAGATAGGTCCAAACTGAATAAGTATGTTACTTACTTACTTTTAGCAATTTGGTACAAAATTTAGACTACACATCTACACAACACGACCGTTTCCAGTAAACAGACTCGAGTACTCGAGTTTTAAAACACGCTTCCGAGCGGGAATCGAGAAACAAAACTCCAACTGTCGCAAAACACGCCAGACTTAAAAAGTTTGCGAAAAGTTGTAGTTTTTGTTTTGTCCGTTAAGTGGAAAACCGCCATTAAAAACTACCGGATACCTACCCTACATATTATTTCTGTTGAAAAGACAGAACTTAATTATTTGTCAGATAGTAACTCTCGGATAATAGATCCATTAGTTAGTTATCTGAAACTTTATCTGAAGAAATCCTAAAAAATTCATGTAAACCATTTTAATTTATTTGGTATATTGCACTCACCTTGAGGTAGGATGAAGGGAGTATGATGAACCCAAAACGACATAGAAGGGTCCAATAAATCTTTTAGAGGAGGCGGTTCATATTTGGAATTTTTTATGAATGCTGTTTTTGATGGCTCCGGTACTTCTTCAGCTTCTTCCTCTGCCTCTTCGTCACCCGCCCCTTCTCCTAGTTCTTCTTCTCCAAACGTGAAGTAACCAAGCGGAGATATTTGTGTTCCTGCAATTTAGGTATTTGTTTTTATTGTTTTAATATTGTTTTGAACTATCTCAGAAGACATTGTATATTCGTTACAGTTTTGGTATATACATTTTTTCAGAGAATTACCTATTTAGAAAGTTTGACTGAGTAGTCAAAAACGAAGAATAAGCAGATCTTATATTCCTGAAGATATATATTCACAGCTTCCAAGGGTTAAATGGGACAGGTTAAACCAAACATTCCTTAGTTCAAAAGAACTATCATGCGGTTATAATCACAGAGCAAGGGGTTTTAAACAAAATTAAGAGTGCCAACGTTGAAGAATGTTGATAACTTCTTAGGTCTTTTTTTTATAGCGTTGAAAACGGCCACAGAAATTGTTTTTGGATGCTTTCTCATTATCAAAAACAAAACTAGGATAATTGTTTAGGGTGTTATAGCTAATTTCTTCGATCGGATGAATGAATTTTTTTTTGTTAATTCTTGCAATACATTTGAAAATCACAGCATTTTTGAATGGAAACAGAAGAAACCTTTAAAATCAGTTATCACAAGTTTCTACTTCCTATCTGAAAATTTAAGGTCAATGTCGCCTAAAGTGAGATGAAGGTAGGGGTGAAATTTTCTCGTTGGAGGAGATGTCATTTTATAATCCAAAATTGATATGTTTCGGAATTTTTTTAAAAATATGCACAGTAATTGAGCTACTCAATTTATTCTGTTCACACTGTATATGTATCCCATAGGTTTCTGGCCAGCTAATAACTAGCGTAATATCAAATCAAGCTCTTTTTAAACCACTTCTAATAAACTACCCCTAACATCAATTTTTAAGCTGTAATGGTCCAAATTGTAAAAAATTGGAATTACTGGATTCCCAAATTTAATTCACGTTTTTAAGTGGCGATTTGATAAAGGATTGACGTGAACCCTTTAAAAAAGTTACTGAATAAACAGCATAAGAAACAATGATGACGTCATTGTCATTTTAATACCTCCTATATAGAAAAATTTCAGATTTTAGCATTGGAATTTTCTATATAATATATCCAACAAAAAATACCTCGTATTTGTATAATATTCTATATACTACAAAATAATTCATGTTATTCTTCGACTGCAGGTTTTTGTAACGCCCTGTTTGATACAATTTTGCTATTTTACATACATTTTTAAATTCTTTTTATAGGAGATATTAATAATACTACGATAAGCTCATATATAGGTGAACAATAATAAGTGGACTTTACAACACCTAAACATTATCTTACAAACCGGAAGTGATTCTTGCAATTTGAGCCCGTAAATATTCTTTTTCTTTTCCGGGAAATTCAGGATATGTCAAGACGGGTTCTTCTAAATTTCCCGTAAACGACTTGTAAACTTGTCGACATGTTCTGATTTGTTTTGGAGTAACGTCTGGAAGTTGACACCAAGGCTCTTCAATGCCGGTACTGACGTAATAAACCTAAAGATATTTTTTATCATAAAATACCCAATTATATGTAGAAGTATTAAATTTTAAAGTAGACATGTGAAGCAGTTATTGGTGAAATAAACATTTGTTATTAATTGTGCTAACCAAATTGTGGTTCAATTAAACTTTAAATATTACAAGGGGCGCTATAATAAAAATGTTTTGAAACCACTTCTATACGAAGATTCTGAAGATGGTCAAACGCGCTTAACAGAATTTGTGACCAACTTCTATACAGGGTGTCCCGAAATTAGACGGTCATATTTTAACAGCGTAATCTACATCGTAAAATAGGAGTAAAAGTTCATATAAACATAGGTCCGAAAACGTTTCGTTTTCGAGATACAGGGTGTTACAAGTGAAGTCCTGATGGCACATTTTTGTAAATATTTTTTAAAATTTCTTTAGTCACCGGTTTTCCACAGTTAAAAAAAATAAAATTTCTGACTCCTCAGGCCTACTAATTGTTTTCTTTCGTATAAGATAACATTTTCAAATGCCATTCTCTTGAAAATAGTGCGTCCTAGTGAGATGCAACAAAAGTAGCTTTATTATAAAGAAAACATTGGTTTTCCAAATTTTATAGTGAAAAATGTTAAAAACTGTCAAGAAAAAAATCTTAGGGCAATTTTACTCTAAGCCCCCCTAATTTACCCACCTATGAAGATGATCAAAAACTAAGGTTTAGTCCATTAAACAGAACGTAAAAATATAAGCATTTGTACCAAATTTCACTTAGAAGTTTAGAAAATATAAAAGTGTGTCATCTGGACTTCACTTTTAACACCCTGTATCTCGGAAAAGAAAAGTTTTCGGACCTATGTTTATATGAACTTTTACTCCCATTTTAGGATGTAGATTAAGGTGTTAAAATATGATCGTTTAATTTCGGGACATCCTGTATACAACGCTCTTTCTTTCTACATAATTTGTTAAGTATGTACACATTACAGTAGTCTTTTTATTAATTACCATTCTGTTCAAACCAACTCCGGATGGTTCCGATGGAGGTTCAGGAAGTTCTTCATATAATGATTTTGGTTCAGGAGGTAGCTGTCGTGGATATTTAGAACCTTCACCGCCAAATTGTTGTACTCTAGCTATTTCATCTAATGCCTTTCTAATTCTGTTTTCTTCTAATAATTCTTCATTTTCTTCGTCATGGTGTTTAACTTCATCCAGTTGTAGTAGTTGGTATGTCTATACAAATAACATGCTTTAGGTAGTTTTGTTTACTTAATCATCAGATTTATCGAATGGACAATATTAATTGGTACTCAGTTAAAATTTAAAAATGTTTGATATGTTGTAGAATTTAACTTTCTGAATCAAAGCATCCATGCCCTCAACTCCATTTTACGACTATTGCTTAATATACGTGATGTTGAAGTTGGAAAATGGTTATTTTTATTGTTCTGTTACCAATTTGACAAAAAGAAATACACAAAACAGTTATAGTAAGTAATTTCCCAAAAATGGGTGTTAACTAAAAAAAGTAAAAGTAAATTTTTTATCTCGTAATCAGCTTAAAAGCTTTTAAGCATGATTTAAAAAATGTATATTACGTTCGATGACACTTTTTCGAAAAAAGGACCAAAAATTGCTTTCTCCTTTACTTATTTGCTAAACAACCACAAAGGGCATATCAAGTCACCATAAATTCCAAAAATTAAACAGAAAAAGACATACAATCAGTTGATGACTGGGAAAACCGAAAAACAGCAATGAAAATCAACCAAAACAAACTAGTTCATTCACTGATACCATACTTAAACAAATTTTGGAGAAACTGGGCAACATGAATGAACGAATATCCAAACTAGAATATCGTGATCAATGAGTTATTCCTAAAGTTAGATGTGACTAATAATATTAGATTCTTAGAATGGAATGCTAATGGACTACTAGAGTACCAACAAGAGCTATAAACAGTACCAGATTTAGAACAAATGATGTGTATCTTATCTCTGAACCACATCAAATTTGAAGGGTACAGAGTATATCATATAATACATCCAGATAATACAAAAAGAGGAGAAAGTGCCGTTATAATAAAGAAATCTATAAATAATTACCAACCAAACATCTTATGCAAGCAACATCAGGTTAATGTAAAAACTAAAACATATGATATAAGATTCACAGCAATATACTGTCCACCAATATATAACATTAAAAAGGAACAATATAAATAATTTATAGAAACACAAGGACCTAGATTTATCATTGGAGGAAATTTCAACGCAAAAAACACTCAATGGGGCTAACAACTAAAGAACTTTTACTAGAATGCAATCAATATAAATGCGAAACAATATCAACAGAAAAACTTACATTTTGGCCGACAGATACTGGAAAAATTCCTGATCTTTTAGACTTATTTATAGTCTGAAATACATCAATGAACTACATGTTAATAGATGAATATCATAGAATACGTATTCTCTATAAAACATTTTGCGTAGAATTTAATGGCGAACATTTTTGGTTCTATACATGTTTTTACGTTTGAACAACGGTTTATAAAAAAAATGAGAAAAATCGGCACAACCTACCATTCTATGGTATTTTTTTTGAAAATAAGGGATGTTGCGGACATCAACTACATGGAAACTTTTTGGGAATTTCTTCTTACCCTTATTAGGAACATTATTTACGTTATATGAAAACTTTATGAATTATTTATTCTAAAAAATTTTATTTACGTGTAGTATTAATAACAAAATTGCTATTGGCTACCTCCTATAATCGATTATTGGTGTATACTTACATACCTCGTTTCTTTTAATATATTCTTCATTCTTGAGTTCACATTCTACAATATTGTAATTTTTGAGCGTTCCAAATATTCTTCCCCAGAACCTAAAATATAAAATAGGTACCTAACTAAATACTTCTTCGCAGAATAAGGAGATGATCTTGACGTCAGAGTTCAGTTTTATGATTGACGTTGTACGTAATGTATACTTTATACAATATAAAAACCAATGCAAGTCATCTATGACGTATTTTCTCTACTGCAGTAATACCAACAAATGAAATATTACGATTTGAAGGTATGATTGAACACTAGTTGAATTGGTGTGCGTATTTTTTTTAGAAATCAACAGTTCTTAATTTATATTCTAGCATATCATGACGATAAATATTAATTTACTTCTTATTCCTATTTAGTTGCAGTGAATAGTCCAGTAACTACGTGAATTTACCTGGAAAAATTTGAGGAAGTATTGATATTTTGTGTATCTACGTATTTTGAGCTGCTTTTTCCGAATTTTTATTTTGCCACATCGTATCTTTGCTGCTGTCGCCGCCATTTTGCAATAAATGGCAAAAAAAAGAGATTTTTCAAGATATCTCATTACTCGTTGCTTATACTGTAAAGATAAAAATGTAGTAATTTAAACTACATAATTTTCTCTGCAAACTTGGTCCTTAATATTTTTTTCATAAAACCAACGGTTTTCGCGTACGAGAATTACAAAGTTGAGCAAGTAAGCAGCATACAAAAAAATGCGAATTTTATTCATTGAGCCTACGTATCATCAGGTACAATAATGGTATGGTAACGAAAAACCTGCAGATCAATGGGGTTCGAAGAAGAATAAAAATGGTCTTGTTCCTTTGACTGCACTCCAAGATCCTGCTTCAGAAGTTCTTCTTCGACTCATTTCTTGTAAATGCAAAAGATGATGTCGGGGAGCATGTGGGTGTAGAAAAGCAGGGCTCAGCTGTTCTATAATTTGCTCAAACTGTGACAATAAATGTGATAGCATGCCTCAAGTTTTGCAAAATAGTGATGAAGACGAAGACAGTGATACAATTTTAGAACCACTGGTTAATGAAATTGCCGAAAGTACAAAGGAATCTACTGCGGATGCAGAAAGTGCAGAAATAATTATCTACTGCGGCAGTGATCCTTCACGACTAAAACGTTATTGCTATCAACTAGCAGAAACATAGACGAAGCTGGTCCCTTAGGGATACCAAAGCAAAAAAAAAAGTGTAATGTTCATTTAGGAACCAATATGTGGATTAGGCCTACTGGGGAAACCACAGAAAAAAACGCGCCCTATGCCCTACCTCAAGGTGGTGTGAAAATGGGCATAACATTTCACTGGGCGTTAAGTATTGACCTTCTTTGGTCTTTTATCCAAAATGGGCTGGTTTTATAGACAAAACCATTAGAACCAAATTTATAAAGAAAATTATACACTTTAATTTATTATAAAGCCATTTTTGCTGTAAAATCAACGAGTACCAAGATATCTTCAAAAAACTCTTTTTTCATAATTTATTACAATATGGTGGCGACAGCGGCAAAGTTACGAGATGGTAAAATAAAAAATCGAAAAGAGCAATTAAAAATACATAAAATCGAAAAATATCAAAACTTCCGCAAATTTTTTCAGCTAAAGGCAATATACAGCAACGTAATTACTGGAATAAAAATTGTTTTTATCATCTTTATTATGGTTAAATCACGTTATTTTTTAATTTTTTAACATTGAATTCCTACGCCTATGAGTTTTCAACTGTATAGTGACAGCTAAGTTTATAATAAAGTTGGTATTTTTTTTAATGAACTCTCATTTTAAGTTCAATGTTCTCATATATTTATTGTGTCTTGTAATTGCAATTTGTTGATATTTTGAGTTATTTATTATTTTTGGTTATTTCGTTATTACTTTTGGTCGTTTCGTTATTATTTTTGGTTATTTGGTCATTATTTTTAGTTATAAAAACTGTTCTGTTAAGAACAACCAGATTGTCATCCTCGCAGGTTAAAAATGTCAAAGAAATTAAATAGCCGATGTAAGGAGCTCATAGCTTAATTGACACAGTCACTATTCTGAACAAGAACGCGATAACAATGGTCCTTTACTACCTTTAACTGCTCTTAGAGAAGTAAGTTTTTACTGATATTGTCTAGAAACATCAAACTAATCTCATTTTTTAGAGTGTATCAGCCGCACTTAACTTAAATTTGTCTACTAATTCACTGCTCGAACACTAAAAATAGACTGCGCATGTCTTATTCAGTTGCCAACGGTTACAAACTGCTGGTCGAACAAACCTAATAGTATAGACGACAATAGTGCTTTTCGTCGTCTGACTTACATATGGATGAGCGATCTATATAACTATATCATTATATCTTTCCCTTTTAGTACACAAGCGCCATTCTGTTGGTTACTTTCTGAAACCTTATTTACTGTTTTTGAGATAAACACTCCATAGTTGTATTGGAAAAGTTTGAGTTTGAAAAATAAATTGAGTTCACCAGAAACCAGAACATTACGTTGTATTGGTTTACACATATTTTTATTTATAATTTAATTTAGTGTGTAATATACTGCTTCTGGTCTGAATATGCAATTAGAAAATAATGGAACGTATAATGTAATTACATAGAGTTATTCTAAATAAATTAAACTTAAGAACGTTGTCACATAAAACAATTGACGTTTTCAATTTTTCAACATTTATCAACAACAGGAAATATGCCCAACCTTGTAAAAAGATACACTACTTGGTAAATGAAAAAGGTAAATAAAAATTATTTATCAATCGGTCTTTTTTCTATAGCAAATAATACATTTGTCATACTTGAGTAATCCAATTCAAGGAAAGTCTTGAAAATATGAAGTTTTCTTATTTTAGGAACTTTGGTTTCAATGATTGATTACATAATTGTTCAAAAATTATATGCCTTGAAAATAGCTACTCAGCTGTATCATTAATTATTACACAAAAAACAAATTGATATTAGCCTATTGTTTATAATGAGGAAGTATTTATTGATAGGAAATAGTTTGAAAATAGATGAAAACTATATATTACAGAAGTTTTCTTCGAAAAGTTACACAAATTAAACAAATATAATGGCCTACTCCAAGGAAACTCCAAATGTTCAGTTCTTTTTTATTTTTACGATATATTTATACACTATCATCTTTATATAATTATATAATAACTAAACTATAAACTTTTTAAAGTCGTAGAGTAGGCTATTGCATCTTTTAGTTCCATTTTACTGTTGGAAATATTCAAATATCAGTTCCCACCACGGGTTTGGTTAATAAAAAAATTTGTATGAATTAATTTAAAATTTGAAATTGGTATTTTCTGCGTATCAGGTATTTTATGCGTTGTATTACAGGGTAAACTAAAAAACAATGTATTATTGTTGCCTTTATTTAAATAATGTTGAAATAGTAACAGTATCTGGACGGAGAGAAGGTAAAACGAAAATATCCTAACGATCTCAAATTAATAGATATTAAAAATTACTCCTCAGACGAGTTCAAAAGTAGGTAAAAGGAATTTTGACTAAGAATTCAGGAGTTGAACAGAGATATTTTACGAAGTTAAGAAGACGTTAAAACAATTATTAGAATATTTGCGTTTGTGTGATAAAGTAAAAAGTAATTCATAATAATAATACTCCACTAAAAATATGTATCTGGGGAAAAATGGCCATATTGAAAACAAGTTTTTTATTCGAATGTGTCAAAAAAGTCGTTTTTCGGACATAAAACATAGGTGAAAGTAAAACTTTTGTATACAGGGTGGGCCACTTAAAAGTTCCACCCCCCCCTTATTCTCGTTATTCATTGAGATATCGGAATAATTTTTGTTTTGTTTAAAACAATGGAACAAATACTTTCTTATAAAGGATTCAATTATTCTGTGACGTCACGGCTTACCGGAAGTAACAGAAAATCGCAATTTATTTTTTATTTTTAAATTGAAACCCACTTTTTTATTGTAAATTTGAATATCTGGGACATTTTTGTATGATAATCGTGTATTGAATTTTTTCTGGCAGCTGTCAAAATGGCCGCCACATTGGATAATATTTTTTCTAAACATGTTACTATTAATTCGTTTTTGGAAAAAATTTAGGAATGTATGATCTTTATAAAATCTTTGAGGGCTTCAAAATTCCCATTGAGACCCATTTTCCGTATACCAGTGGCGTATTTAAGCATTTTTATTATTAGCAAACCGTTTAATAATTCCATCCTCTTTTATCTTCGTTGTTAATTAAGATATCGGAATAAAACTTTTTTGTTTAAAAGATAGATACTTTTATATACTGGATCCAATTAGTCTGTGACGTCATGGCTTACTTCCGATTTTTCCGGATATAACTGAAAATCGCCATTTATTTTTTAATCTAAAATCAAAACCCCTCTTTTATTGAAAATTTGAATTTCTGGGACATTTTTTGGATAAAAAGCGTATATTAAAATTTTTCTGTCAGCTGTCAAAATGGCCGCCATACTGGATAATATTTGTTCTAAACATGTTACTATTAAAAAATATGGGAATGTATGATCTTTATAAAATCATTGTAAGCTTCAAATTTTCTATTGAGACTCACTTACAGTACACCAGTGGCGTATCTAAGCATTTTTATTATTAGCAAACCGTTTAATAATTCCACCCGCTCTTATCTTCCCTATTAATTGAGATATCAGAATAAAAACTTTTTTGTTTGAAAGCTTGGAATAAATAAATACTGTCAAATACTTCATTCAACTGGTGGAAAATAACAGTAAATCGCAATTTATTTTTAATTTTTAAATGGAAACTCACTTTTTTATTGAAAATTTTAATTTCTTGAGCGTATCAATGTTAATTTATTATTGTATGGCAGGTCTTATATTATCATATTAATTTTTTAAAGCTTTCTGATAAAATTAGGCTACTTTAAAATTTAAAATAAAAATGAACATTTTTTAAATTTAAAGATCTGTTGCGTGTCGTAATAATTTATTTTTCTACTACTGTGCGTTAAGTACGCACGTTACGCACACCACGGAGTGCATAAAGTTTTACTTTTCTCACTAGTGCGTAAAGTAACATTTTTTACGCACTAGTGCGTAAACAAGACACAATTTTTAGTATTTTGACATGACAAATGACACATTTTATTTCAAATTTTCTTTACGCGCTAGAGCGTAAAGTAAAACAGTTTACGCACTAATGAGTAAAGTAAACAATCTTGGTACGGTAGTAGAAATATTGTATGCAATTCGTATGTAAAGCCCTTTTTTGAAGGCCACTTTATACACTTATTATTGTATGTATAAATAACTATTTGATTTATCAGTAGTTGACTGATGTAGTGGTTACAAGCGCTGAAATCGTATAAATTTAATTCAATGACAGATACGCTTAAGAAATAACAAAAATCTTAGATACGCCACCGGTATACTATAAATGGGTCTCAACGGAAACTAAGAAGCTTAACAAAGATTTTATACATTCACATATTTTTTTCCATAAACGAACGAACAGCAACATAATAAAAAAAATATTCTCCAATATGACGGTCATTTTGATAGCTGAAAGTAATCCATGATGTAACCGACCAATTAAATCAATTAAATGACTAATTGTTTTAAGATTTTAAACAAAAAAGTTTTCGTTCCAATATCTCAATTAACAACGAAGATAAAAGCGGATGGAATTGTTAAAACGGTTTGCTAATAATGAAAATGCTTAGATACGCCACTGGTGTATTGTAAGTGGATCTCAATAGGAATTTTAAAGCTTACAATGATTTTATAAAAATCATACAATCCCATATTTTTTTCCATAAACGAATTAATAGTAACATGTTTAGAAAACATATTATCCAATATGGCTGTCATTTTGACAGCTTACAGAAATATTTCAATACACGCTTCTTATCCAAAAATGTCCCAAACATTCAACTTTTCAATAAAAAACGGGTTTTGATTTTAAAATCAAAAATAAATTGCGATTTTCAGTTATATCCGGAAAAAAAGGAAAAAAGCCAAGACGTCATAGACCGATTAGATCCAGTATATGAAAGTATTTGTTATAAGATTTTAAACAAAAAAGTTTTCATTCCGATATCTCAATTAACAGGAAGATAAAAGCGGATGGAATTATTAAACGGTTTGCTATTAATGAAAATGCTTAGATACGCCACTGGTATACAATGGAAATTTAAAGATTAAAGAGACATCCCTATATTTTTTTCCATAAACGAATTAATAGTAACTTGTTTAGAAAAAATATTATCCAATATGGCGGCCATTTTGACAGCTGACAGAAAATTTTAAATACACGATCATTATACAAAAATGTCCCAGAAATTCAAATTTACAATAAAAAAAGTGGGTTTCAATTTAAAAATAAAAAATAAATTGCGATTTTCTGTTATTTCCAGAAAAACCGGAAGTAAGCCATGACGTCCCAGAATGATTGTATCCGTCATAAGAAAGTATTTATTCCAGTATTTCAAACAAAAAAAAATATTCCGATATCTCAATGAATAACGAAAATAAGGGGGGATGGAACTTTTAAGTGGCTCACCCTGTATACTTCATAAAGTACTTTATCGGTCATGGCCTCTAAAGTTAAGTGTATAAAGTGTTACCATTTTTGATTTTATTGAAATCAAATTCAAATTCGCCAAATTTGCCGCATCTCTAATTTCTGGGTGCGTATCCGTAATGAATTCTTCGTCTCTACTCATTGTTGTAATTTTTTTTAATAAACTGGGTAATGAAATTAATTTGACATGAGCACAGTGACACGACAAAAATTGTTCAATTGTTCTCTTAGCCAACTCAGTTAAGGAAAAATTATTGGGAATATTTCATTTTTAATTTTCTATATATTTTTAAACATCTAAGGCACATTCGAATAAATAACAATGTACGAAACACGGACGAAAAGTGTTTTTTTCGGACTCCTACGATTTCTCGTAGTCAACTTTTCGTTAACACAATAGTAGTTTATGATACCAACACTAATACATATATTATACATTAAAACTGATATTTTCATATAGATTAGCGTGAGTTATTGAGACCGCCATATTTTCGGATATGAGATTATTACATAATTTTACAGTAAGAATTCGCTGTATGAATTTTTCCTTCAATTCTGAATACGCAAAAATTGCCCGTATTAGTTTTAGGTTCTTCTTTCTGATGTGTCTTTGACTCGTGCATGGATGCATTCCTAAACTAATTACTGCGCATGTCAGTCCGTTTATTTGTCCGTTTTTTAATCAGCGACTTGTACTTGTTGGAACGCAAAATACAATGGAATTGAAAAACCAAACACATGTTTGGTGAATAAGTATTTTATACATTATTTAAAATACAACAAAATATATTTATTTAGCTGTCTCGAGCGATCTATGTGAATGTATAATTTTGAAACCTTAAGATGTTTATTTTTATTAAAAATAAGTACATAAAAAACTGTACACAAGATAAAACAAAAAATATTCATTTCAATTGAAATCCCAACAATTACAAACAAATAGCACGAACGAGAAGAGACGTTCAAATGCGCATGTGCTGATAAATTGTACAAGCAACGAAGCTCTTATTGTTTTGACAATCCGCCGACTCATTCACGTACGAATCAGAAAATACGTTGGAACTTTTACTGACAGTCCATCAGATTATCAGTGGCCTTGTAGAACGGACAATTTTCAATGCGCATGCGTCTGACGTCCATCTGATAATGAATTTAGATGTTGAAATAAGCCTTATACTTATTTGATAAGGCATAGAATGGGAAACATGCCTGGACAGGGATTCTTATGTGCGTACTCAACACGTATTGCATTGACAGATGAGAATCCCAATGCTGAATACGAGAACATACCTAATTGAAGAGATGGGCTCTTTGTAAATTAATTTCCTCATCGAAAGCATTATGTAGAACATTTCTGGTCTTGGTAGTCCTAGACCACAATGCTCAAAGTAATAAAGAAGCTGTAACATATTATTTTGAGACATATCAGCAACTTCCAAATCTGCAGGATCGACAGTTGATGGCTCACCAGGTGGCAGGGGCTAAAATGAAAAATAAAATGGCTACAGTTACAATAGTGAAATGATGTCTTCGCATTTTAAACAGCTACTGAATATACTTTTTCTACACTAACTGTAATTCAGCGTATAGAGTATGTCCCAGCTTTTAGTTTACAGGCTCTAACTATTTTCTTGAACATAGCAAAATTAAAGTAACAGTAACTATAATGCGCAAAGTCTACAAAATGCCGTTCTTTGATGTTGTCTTGCAAGGTAATTTTAAGGTAATTTTAAGGTAATTTTAAGGTAATTTTAAGGTAATTTTAAGGTAATTTTAAGGTAATTTTAAGGTAATTTTAAGGTAATTTTAAGGTAATTTTAAGGTAATTTTAAGGTAATTTTAAGGTAATTTTAAGGTAATTTTAAGGTAATTTTAAGGTAATTTTAAGGTAATTTTAAGGTAATTTAAAGGTAATTTAAAGGTAATTTTAAGGTAATTAATTTTAAGGTAATTTTAAGGTAATTTTAAGGTAATTTTAAGGTAATTTTAAGGTAATTTTAAGGTAATTTTAAGGTAATTTTAAGGTAATTTTAAGGTAATTTTAAGGTAATTTTAAGGTAATTTTAAGGTAATTTTAAGGTAATTTTAAGGTAATTTTAAGGTAATTTTAAGGTAATTTTAAGGTAATTGTAAGGTCAATTTTGTTTAAATTAGTGTACTCATTAGAAAAATTAGTATCTTTTGTCTAATCCATTTCTCCTTTTTTTCTCTATGTTTTGAAATAATTAATAACAAAAATTTTAAATGCAAGATTTACTTCAAATATTGAAAAATGATAGGCAAAACACAAATGTAACTGATACATTAAATACAAATTATTAATTTAACACATGTTTAAACCATGCGCCACCAGTCTACACACAAGCCTTCATACGGCGAATTATATATCTATTACTTGACCAAATTAGCATTTATCTGATTATTGTTTTGGCAACCTAGACGAATTAGCTCTCAAATAATGCACACTTAATATACAAAATGAAAAGCATATTAAGGAAATTTTGAGAAGATATATGAAAATAGTTCACGAAAATGCTGAAGACTACTATGAAGGATGTATTTTGGGTAAACAGCATAGGTTGCCATTTAAAGAACGATGTCTCTACTTACGAAGGCAGGTGATCCGAAAATTTATTGTTAAAACAAAGTCTGAGGTAGTACTGTAACGAGAGTCTAATTTATTTTTAGTTTATTTATTTAAAAATACACTACAATTTATTTCAGACGTACTAATTAATTTATATAATACTTGGGCACTAACTAACTAATTTATTTATTACACTTTAACTTTTCATTACAATGTTCTATACTAAACTGTGCGCCGATGAGTCGGCTATTTATACCAAGCCAATTCTGTGCTCGTCGTTTCTGGGCGCTCCCGAAAATTCCATCTCTATGACTCAACGGCAGTTTCTCGAAGCGTCAGCGGCATACCTAGAAGATTTTGTCGTTTCTTGTATATTCGAGACGCGGTCCGACTGTTTTCACACGTCAGTGTTGCTTCGATCATGAATCGAGTGGCAGACTTCCAAGGTCGCGCCTACAAAGGGTAGGCTTTAGGAATTTCATGACAGTACATTGTCTTCAAACCTTTTTAAAACAAGCAGAGACACAAACAAAAGAATTAGAGAGATCCTGAGTGATGGAGGATAATAATTTGGTAATGCAGAGGTAAAAGCAGTTCTTGAATCCATTTTAGGACTCTTGTAGAATGCGTAAGAATCATGTTACACACCAAGAAGTTGCCTATCAAACTCTGGGCTAAGAGTATAAATACAGCTGCATATTATGTTCTTAACAGAACAGGACCAACACCAGTAACGAACAAATCTCCAGAAAAGCTGTGGCAAGGTAAAATTGCATACTTGCAAACATTTGGAACCAGATGTTTTGTACATGTACCTAAACAGTTTGGAAAAAAGCTTGACAAGAAAAGTGTAGGAGGTTTTCTTGTTAGATACTGTGGTGACAAAGGCGGTAACAGGGTTTGGTTGCCAGAAGAAGATAAGGTAATTAACAGTAGAGATGTAATTTTTATACAGGAAAACATTGTAGAGAAGAGGGTAATGGATAACATTTTGGAAGAAAATACTAATGAAAATGAGAAAAAAAGTGATACAGTAACAAAATAATATGAGTGAGTCCAAATCCAAGATTCATGTTTTGGACAATAGTGAACACCACCATTACAACCTTCGTAGTAAGAATCAACTTTTAACTTGTATTGATGACTATTTACTTTTTGCCGAGTGTAAAGCTCCTAACTCTTATACTGCAACAATTCAGTCTATTAAAAAAGAACAGTGGAAAACAGTAATGAAAGAAGAAATGGTTTCTTTGGCTGAAAATGATACCTGGGTTACTTCGCCAGATAATAAACGGTTGGTTCAAAGTAAATGGGTATTTAAAAAAAAACGCTACAAAGCTAGATTGGTAGTAAAAGGTTATAGCCAAAAATTTGGAATAGATTTTGATGAAATCTTTAGTCCTGTAAGCAAGGTATGATACAGTAAGAACAGTACTTAGTGTAGCTATATCTGAACATCTAAAACTGCTACAAATCGGAGGAAGTTCTAAGTTCTTCAAACATTCGACCAACTTTGTATATAGATAATACTAGTACAATAAAGTTAATAAGAAACCCGCTCAAAGCACATCTAGATGAGATACCACTTTAATCGAGAAAATTACCAGGAAGATCTTTAACATACAGCATATTAATAGTTCAAATCAGGTTGCTGATTTGATGACAACTGCCATTCCAACGGAAATATTTTTTGAAATGAGAAAAATGTTAGGGCTAGTTACCCTGAAATAATAAAATTGATTTAGTGTTAATTTTGGGAGAAAATGTTGAAATTGCAAAATTACATTATTTGATTTATATTATTATTTCAGTCAGTTAGATTTTTTAATAAAAACTTTGTATTTCCTGTTGTAATTATTCATCGGTTTCTTCGGTTACTACCCTAGATCTGAAACCATTGCATGATTCACCGAGAAGCTTTATCATCAAAATCACCAAGTCCGTGGCTAAATATTGTCCTGTTAGTATACCTTTTAAAAATAACCCCTAATATTTTTTAACGGTACTTCCGTATAAGTTTTAAGTTGATGTAATTGAAACAGATCACAGTCTGTTAAGGTGATTACAGCACCCCCTTATAATTTTCGGACAAGGATATCTCAAAAAGTAATTTTTTTAAAAAACTAAAATTTTGGCAAAATATATTAGGCAATAATATATAAAATATGCATATATTTTAAAATTTAAATTTCTTCCAGTTTCCGAGAAAAAAAATCAAAGGGCTTTAAATTTTGAAATATCATAATGAAAATAAATGCATTCCTCAACAGCACTATTCTTAATATAATCCCCAAATTTAAGCTCTTAATCTCTGGTAAATTATTTTTTAAAATTCGCCGAAATTAGTGGCTAAAACGCCTTGATAAGTGCTATTTTCTGGTTTAAACTGGTGTAAATCGTTGCAAGAAACGAATAATGACTCAGAGTGTACGATACGATAGTTACAGACGCGTTACACTAGAAAAAAGCACTTAACGAGGCGTTTTAGCCACTAATTTCGGCGAATTTTAAAAAATCATTAACAAGAGATTAAGAGCTTAAATTTGGGGATTATATTAGGAATAGTGCTGTTGAGGAATGGATTTATTTTCATTATGATATTTCAAAATTTAACGCCCTTGGATTTTTTTCTCGGAAACTGAAAAGAATTAAAACTTTAAAAAATACGCATATTCTAGATATTATTGCCTAATTTATTTTGCCCAAATTTAAATTTTCTAAAAAAATTACTTTTTGAGATATCCTTGAGCCAAAATTATAAGGGGGTGCTGTAATCACCTTAAAGTTTATTAGCTTCATAAATTTTAATGCAACCTGCTGTTCAACAAGAGCGATTATAGTTAAAAAAAATTTAAAAAATGTAATTATATTTACTTTCAATTAAAAATGTTCAGCAATAAATTTAAATTTTCTTGTAAATTTTCTTTGATTAGAACAGCATATCAAAAATAATTCGACGCTTACCTTTAACATTGGTATGATTGTATTCGCTAACGCAAAACTCGAAGGAGGTATATAAATATCTTCGAGATGATCGGTTTGTGGTTTATATCGTTTCTCTTTTATTCTTCTGCTGTACTCTTCGAAGAAATCGATAACATTTAACGGTCTTTCAGCTAATATTTTATTTAAAGTTTCACATAAGTGATCATACCTTAAAAATAAATTAGTATAAACGTTTTTTAATATTTCCCCTGCACGATGAAAATAAATGTTATTGGACATATCTATTTTTGGGCAAATTACTAAAATAAATTTGAAGGATGCTAAATATTAGAATTGATACTCCAAGGACAAACTCACAGCATAAAAGAAACAAGAAGCGATTTGATTTTGAACGAAAGACTGACAGGTAAAAATCATTAAGACGTTGAATTTTTAGATTTGTGGAGCAATGCTATTACTTAGTCTTGCTTTTTAAGAACTATCTCATGTCGTCTGTTTTATTAGCGTTTGCAAATTGTTTTAAACATATTTGGGCTCTTCACACTTTAAGCCTGCTCATGGTAAAATATTTGGACCACTAAGTTCAAGATCAAGGAACAGATATCTTGAATAGAAAATAGAAAGCCATTTAGCAAATTTGCCACCAAAGCGAAAATACACCAAGAAAGAACTCGAAATCGGTCCCTGGTTTTCATATCGGTTCTACCTATTACGCATCTTTGATTCCATTTAACATCTTCTGCATATTTTATTAGTTTGAGATCCCAATGTGGTAAATATTGGGA
Organism: Psylliodes chrysocephalus; assembly: GCA_927349885.1. Lineage (NCBI taxonomy): Eukaryota > Metazoa > Arthropoda > Insecta > Coleoptera > Chrysomelidae > Psylliodes > Psylliodes chrysocephalus. The sequence continues at coordinate 66,744,884 of OV651818.1, forward strand.
AGACTCTATTTCCTTAAAAATACGATTTTTTTTAAAAAATTACATTTTAGGCTTTAGGAAGAAAATTACTTTTCAAATATGCCACCGAAAACCTCATACATTGTTTTTGAATTTTATATATTTAGGGATATATTAAGGAATCATTATTTATGTAAACTTATTTATTATAATTATATCTGTCCGGTGGTATATTTGAAAAGTACCCTCCTTCTTAAAGCCTAAAATGTAAGTTTTGTAAAAAAAATTGTATTTTTCAGAAAAGGGCGTCTGCAAAATATTTATTTTATCAAAACAACCATTTATTTTGTTGGTACGATATACTTACAAATTATCCCCTGTATTAGTACTTGCTAATTGCAAGAACATTTTAGCATTCATAAATTCGGATTCATAGGCAGGTATTTGGGTGTCAGAAACCATCTTACGTTCCTCGGCATCTTGTATATCGTAATCTCCAATCATTTTGAGTATTATTATGTATTATTTAAAAGCAATAGAGTCAAAATACGAAATTACAGTTTTTTTATAATTTTTGACAATTAGTTGTCACGAAAGCAATCTAGATATCAAGCAGAGTTTCAAGAATTAAAGGTAGTTATCCAGAATAATAATAGACTTTTACAGATATTAAAAATGGTGTTTATTGCACCTAGCTTTTATATAGTTTTATGTTTAGGAACCGAAAAGTTTACATTGGGCCGATTTCTATGCACTCGACGCTTAAGCACTGTTGTGATACGTGAGCATGGTGGGCATGTACCTATATTGGTTTCCTTTATAAAAGAAGTTATATTTCTATCAATACATTTTTTTAATTAATACTTTGTTATGAATTAAAAAATATACAATTAAAAATTAATTATTCAAATTATGTAAGTAAATAAAATTAATGAAGCAGAAATCTGCATTTTATTTTATTAATAATCACTTAATTGTGTCCGATTGAGCTTAGACAAATCAGAATATTATTTATATCGTGCATGACAATCAACTTGAACTGAAATCCTTTGTCAAGGATATGAAGGACAGATCACCTTCACGTATTATATAAAAGCTTTTTCTAACTGCAATTTTTCTTTATTTCTATTGTTCCGGTAATAACTTTTATATAATTATTGAACAAATGCTGCCGCGCGATGCTTGAATATAGATTAACGGTTTTTTCGTCGATTCTATTTTGTTTTGGCCAATATGTGTCCGGTTTTGGTGAAAATGATGCTCTCCAAATTTTTCCACCCCTTCCTGTGTCAGTGTCTAAGAGTTCAAATGCCGTGTGTAAAGAACATAGTGATTTATATTTGGATAACTTAAAAAATTTTACATTGTGGGCGCATGAAAGTGAGTAAAACTTTATTTTCATCTACTTTCCCCCCAAAATAGAAATTATATTCCTTAAATAATTAAAAAAAGACAGTTTTATTAATGTTATAATTGTTTATGAATTGCGTTTTATTTATCAGTAATTAATGACCGTGGACTTAAGGGTAGGTGTAATTAAGTAAAAATACCGCACTGTTATGTCAATGGACGTGTTTATTAAATTTTTCATTTATACAAAATTTTATTACTCAAATATTTTTTAATTTATTTTATTAATATAGATACACTTAACCAAACTTATATGGAATCACCCAGTATATCAGGAGAACATTTTTTCATTAATACCTAAAATCACTTGCACATAAAAAGGATTTGTTTTTATTTACCATTATTTTTCGTAGTGCTGATTTTATTATTTAGAAGTAACATCTCAGATTTTGTTTATTAAAAAATTTATTTTTTGGAATTATTAGATGATAATAATAATACTAATAATAATAATACTCTCCCTAATTCACCCCCTTACGAGTGAATTTCAACCCCTGAAGTCGACTGAACGACTTGTGTAGGGGAAGGGACGGCTATTATTATTATTATTTGCCGTGGCGCTCCGGGGCGACTTAAAGATGATTGATGGTGCCATTTGACTTACAGGTAAGGAAAACCCGGAAAACCTCACCCACCATCATAAGAATAATTGCTTTAGTAGAATAGGGTATGCCCAAAGAATTATTGCCCGTACTGTGTGTGTTTCATAAGAGGATGTTTTATAAGGGGTTGTTTCAAAAACCTATTCAAGATTCTTACAATTATGGAATCTAAAAAACATAAACAAGTCGCCGAAGAGTTATTACCGAACAGTAAGACCAATTTTTAGCTCAAATAGCTAGAATAAAACCAATAGTAACTTATCCAGAACTTCAAAAACAACTTCTACAAGAGACAGTTATAAGTATATCAATGGAAACGATTAGAAAACGACTTCGTGCCAGTAAATTGTTTAGTAGGAGATAATTATATCGATTAATTTGGTGTTTGGAGCAAAACTTAACGATATATATAAATGGCAAAACGTCTTATTTTCGTATGAATCAGTGAAAGACAAGCCAGGCTTAAAACTGCCCGACCTTTCAAAATAATAAGTAGGAATGTGGGAATGGTGATGATAAAGCTGGCAAATTAGTAGTTTTTAATTGGGTTAAAGGAATAGATGACATTGAAAAAGTTTATAAACTGGCCCAAAATGCTACAGACTTAGGCACCATAACACAATACCTTTGTACAGTGGATGATATTAAAGTCGTTATGGCTAAGCTATAAAAAACAGAATGGATTAATCAACATAGAAATCATACTAAGGATCAATATTACACATTATTATTACAAATTAATTAAAATTAACAGGGTTTTATTAAAAAAAATGCAGCTCACAAAAGAAATGAGATTATGGAATGAATCAAAAAACAAAATGGTTAGAATACATCTGAGATTACAGCAAACAGTATGTAAACAAAATTATTTGCCTCAATTTTGCTACAAGGTTTTTTGAAGTTGCGACAAAAAACAACATTTTGATTTACCCCTGCATAATATGGCCTAGACGAAAAATGTTCCTTATTAAACTTAAAAATCACAATAAATTTATCTATAAGCTGGTGAAAATTCATAAAAATAGGATAAAACATAAAAAAGTTATAAAAATCAAACTTGGTAAACATTTCAGGGTGACGGAATTTTTTGGCGGGGAGTATATAGAAAACATTTTGATTTGTCATTTGTCAGGAAATGTTTGAATAAATAAAAGTGTTTACATCAAAAATATACGCTTATGAACTATTTAAAACGTGTGCCCAATATACAGCTTGATATACAGGATATCTTCAAAATAAAAAAAAAATTAAATCAAAAAAACCAAAAAATGTAATCTACAGCAAAAGTATGGACCATTAAATAAAAACAACTGTCTTTAATAATTTTTCTTCATATAGGTTCTAGTTTATTAGTAAATTATGCGTAAATATGATCAAAAACTCATTTTAGGAATGCCCTAGACCTAGAGTGAAAAATAAAAGTATAAGAAAGAGTTGATTTTTAAAGATCAGTAACCTTTTGGTTTTGCGTTATGCGTTATGAACATCTTGTATATTGATCACATATATTATTAAGCATAGGTCAAAGTAATTTATTTTCTAATGACCAATCCGAAATTGAATCATTTTGAAGGTCTAGATACAGTTAAATAAGTTTTACAATCTGTTGGCTGCGCTTCCACCCTCCGTAGCAAACCCCGGTCAAATTCAAAGTTCCCACGAATGGTTAAAAATGTCTTGTCCAATGAATATGAAGCCCGGTCTGTATTAAAAAATAAAAAGAAACTACTTGAACACCCCACAATTAAAAACCTTTCAATAATTGTCGATCAAACGTCTGTCCAAGTTCAAGTTATTAAAGATTTACGTGTCGAACTAGAAAACAGAAAGCAAAATCAGGGCCGGTTTTACCTAACATGAGGCCCTAGGCGCCAGACAAATTTGAGGCCCTCTGATAGGCATCTATTTTATAATATTATTACTAAATAAACAATAGAGTTACCGGGGTGTTTCGTGATATATTTTAAATCAAATTTCAGTCACAGCCAAGGGAAAAAAATACTTAAAGATCTTTTTATTTTTTAATACATTTTATTTGACCCTTATAATTATTAAGACGCAAAACATCTGCGTTATGCAAATTAACACCGTAATCTGTCAAAAAAAAAAAAAAAATGATTCCTATCGCGAACGTACGATATTTATTTTTTATTTATTAAATTGAAAACCAATAGTAGTATGAAGTATTCACCAATAGGGCAATTATTACCGTTACCGTATGTTGTGATAATTTTATATCAGATTTTACATTCTATTCTGACATTCTACCAGCAAAGCAAATTGGTACCGATTTTATGCTATCTTAGGTACCACATAGTTAGGAATGTTAGGTATTAATCTAGCTAGAGAATAGAGGACATGTGCCATATATGGAATATGTTTCTTATATGGAATACCCTAAAATTTAATAAACCAAGAGCGGCAACACCGCCACAACATCACCAATACCATGTTACGCCAAGACGAGAGTGCTGGCAGTCATTTATGAACCGTTTAACGTAACTGTTGTTATTTCGCAGTTCGATCGGTTTTTACGCGGCATCGTAAATTATTTAAGGTATGTATTTGAAATTTTGATATACCCAGTTAGAATAAACACAGTAATATCCTATTCTGTCTTGTATGTTTATATAACTTTAGCTTAGGTTTCTTATATTGAAATCTAAGATTAGCATGTTACCACGTAACTTTGGTAAACGAAAAGAAAAATGGCCGGGTGTACCTTATATGGAATAGCACGCTGTTCCTATGTTAGAATATTCCATATTAGGAACACTTCGCTTTTTTTTATAGAATTTCATGAGAAAACTGCAAAAGCTTTCTGTTAAAATAATCCAAATATTAATTCATATCCTTCTTTACAGAAAAATATCATGGGTCGTAAAGAATGGAGAAAACAAGACATGGTTTGTGCAATCGAAGCTGTGCGGAGTCGCGAGATGGGGTACAAAAAAGCCGCAGATACATTTAATGTTCCACGCACGACATTATTCCGTCTTTCAACTAAGTCAAATGCAACACCAGCCCAGGCTGTTGAAACGAAATTAGGAAGATCCGCGGTCTTACCACAAAAGTTAGAAGATCAGTTGGTAGAGTATCTGCTTTTGATGGAAAAAAAGTTTTATGGATTAACACGAAGTGATGTTAAAAGGATGGCATATCAGCTGGCTACCTTAAATAGATTACCAAACCCATTTTCCAAAAATAATTAAAGTGCTGGAAGGAAATGGTTGAATTTATTCCTAAAGCGACACAAAGACAGAATTTCTGTCAGGAAGCCAACTGGGACGTCCATCCATAGAGCTAAAGGCTTTAAGGCCAAGTTCAATTTTGTTTGACATATCATCACGATTTTTTTTAGGTTAGAAAATTGCATTATCGATTTTTTCATTCGAAGTAATAAAAGACGTCACTTTAAATTTCTATCTCTTTGTGTCAACAAATTTGTAACACGATGAATTTATAAAACGTATGTCACTAATGAATATGTGGCGGCAACTGACGGCAACACTGTCAGCTACTCCATGGCTACTAGAGTACATACAGGTCCGGTATAAGCCATGGAAAATAATAAATTAATGTTTTGATCGAGTTAAATAAAATATCAAAATTAAATGTTTATTTTTAAGTAAACGACATTTTTAAATGTATGTATACGTCTCAATCAAAAATAATATAGGCAATACTCAAGTGTATTATACGAGTGTACTGGACAAAAGATAATTTTACCCTTTACTCCAGTTTTTTGTAATGAAACCAACGGTAAAATAGATATTTGTGTACCAAGGCTGTGTTTTGGCCGAATTAGACATATGCGTTCAAGTCTAAGCTAGTTCTGGTTAAGTATAAGAGTAATAGGCAAGAAACGGGTGTTCAATCAAACTTGACATAGAGATAGATGTCACATAAGCAGTTGTACTGAAGATTAACTTTGCAGGACCAAGCATCAGATAGGTATAACACTTGATATTCTGAAAACTATGCATATACTACACTGAATATGAACGAATGGAAGTGTCAGAAGGAGGCTAAAGGCAAAAAATAGACGGAACAGAGCCTAATAGATAGATGTCATATTTTAGCCAGGAGAGAGTCGATGAGTGTTATAAATATAGTTATTTATGAATGTATAATTTCAGTTTATTTTCATTTTTGGTATGAAACTATGGCTGACATAATAAAACTCTTAAAAGTATATATATTTTCAATCTTTATTACTATAAATTATTAAGTATTCATTTATTCTCTCTGACCTAGGGAAAAGGTCAGAAAACCCTGGTCATAATTGTTTACAATGTTGCGTGTTCCTAATGATACAAAACATTACAGAGGAATGATACTTAGCCGATGAAATCTCATCGAGTTCACGCATGACATATTGTGGTATGGAATATGGCTATCTCTGATGCATCTGCAGATTTAAATTTATTTTTGCGTACTGTTTTCTATCAACTGATATCCCAAATTTATACAAGCCACATCTTCGCACCACAATGTGACATAGCATCAAATCTGCTTAATCTCGTACCATTTTTTTAAAGTATCAAGGATATTCTTGGTGTAGCTGATCATCATGTTTCGAGTCACTGAACCTAAAAAATAACAAATATCAATAAATAGAATTCGGAATTTATTCCAAAAATATTTTTCTTTGGGAATTATATAGGATTTCTCGTTAATATACTGACAAACTTTTAAAGGTGGTAGGTGCATCAAAATAAACATTTTTTTGCTTAATAAAATAAAAATAATTTTATTGCCCAACAAATTGATCCATTTACAGAACAAAATACATGAAATAAATGTTAAACATATTATTTCGACAGAAAATAATTTTAGCAACAGCAAGAAAAAAAAAGAAAGAATCCTAAATACATTAGGTACAAATTAGTACAACTAATGGTCGAAATAAATATCCCAATCAGAACAAAATTAATTAAAATTTGAGCACATTAGCCTTATAGGTGAATTTCTTCCCAAGTTCGTTCAAATACTTGCTGTATAAAATGTTTTATGATATCTAATGGCTGTTTGGAGAACATTAAAATTTATTTAATTTATCAAAAATAGTACATCAATAGTGTTATGTAATATTTTATAAAAAATGTAACACTGGAAACTACCCTTCTATTTTCGAAAGAAGCAGAGATTCTTCAATACCTCGAATGGGATACAGCTCATCTATTTTAAAAGAAAGGTACTTGAGAGATCGCCGCTGAACATTTTTCAATGATCTTTTATGAATATTGTAAATAAGGTTCCAGATAAGAGATGCATATTCTAGCCTGGAACGAACTAAAGAAAAGTAAAGGATCTCCAAGCTTTAAGAGTTTGTAAAAGAACGAGTATTACGAATTAAGAACCCTAAGCTTTTCAACGCAGAAGCAACTGTATTTTCAATATAATCCGAAAAAGTAACTTTTTGGTTGAATAATATACCTTAATCTTCAATTTGTGCACAAGTCCGATAAATGTAGGCTGTTAAATAAATAATCAAACTCCACCTTGTTAATCAATCAATATATGTTTATTGTCAAAGCTACAAGAACTTATAGATATATAATACTTCTAGTATAGGAACATACTTCACATTCACATTCATTCAGCTTGTTTTCATTACACCAATTTTCAACGATATACTAAATAATAGTGGGTCCCAGATTGGAGCTCTGTGGAACTCCAGATGTTGCTGTGAGGGGTGGAAGATGAAAATCCGTTGTAAAAGACATAGTTAAAACGATGATTTAGGTAAGATGAAAATAATCTCAACAGCGACTGATCAAACCCTAAGCATTCCAACTTCCTTACAAGAATATTATGATTTTTAATTATTACAAAATACATTGTGTATGTACAAAAAAATATTCTAAACATATTTTAACAAGAGTTTTATTTTTAACTAGTTATATTCAAAAACAAATGTCATTTTTAAAACTATGTTTAACAATAGCCGATGAGTATACAACAAGGTTCACAGTTTTAAACTAAGTCTACATTTTAACTGCCTAATGTACAATCCGCCATATGTACAATTGAAAATTAATTGTATTTCTTTAAAATGCACTTGATTCTGTTGATCAAAATCATTCGATAAAAAAATTAAATAGTATTGGTATAAAGGTGGTTTTTATATCTATGCTATAAAGCATGCATTGGGGTAGCATGTAGATTATCTAAGTATCAGGTCAGAGAGGTTAAAATTAAATAACATATGTAGTGGGATTCTCATCTTTTGAGTACGTCTCCTATCGAGACTCCTATCTTTGTTCGACAGACAGCGATTTTGATGTAATGTCTCTCTCTATTCTGTATGTAATGTGTCGAGTTGGCACAAAAGAATCGCTGTTCTGATCAGAAGAAATTAACCACATCAAAGGAAGAAAATTAGGTCCCCTGTTATTTTTAATTTATATTAATGATTGTTAATGTTGCAATAATTAATATGACATTTACCTGTTTGCCTATGATGTCCTTATCTATGTTTCTTGTAAGTTGTAAGGATTCAGATAACTAAGAGTTAATTGTCAATGAAACTCTGCAAAATGTTTATAAATGATGTTGCAATCATTTGTTAAAAATCAACACAAATACCTAAAACAAAATATAAGCTGATAAGTAATAACTATATGCAGTTTGTGGACAAACAATATAGGAAATTGGAAGAAAATCTACACAGTTAGTAGAAAAATTCAAATATTTAAGGGTAATTATGCGGAAACAAATGAAATTCACAGACCATATGCAAATACTGTTATCAAATCAAATGCAGTTAAATTTCCTATTTATTAGAATGTTATTAAAATAATTGTTATATTATTACATTATTTTTTACTAAATTTGAATAATGTGATATTAGCAAACTAGCCAAATAAATAAAATAAAAATAAAATAAAAACCGAAAACATACCTGGATCTACAATATATATAAATAATATAAGTACATTGCATCTTTTAAATTATTAAAGTCCATTAAATTGAAATGACACGTCAAACCATAAACGTCAAGTCAAACTTTCAAAACAAACAGAAAATAGCATTTATAGAATAATTTATTTACTTGCAACCTTTCCCCGCACACCACCTCGCCCCTCACCCATAAACATGGTCAAATTGGGCTAAGCCATTTTACATTCGTCTGCATAGGGAGCGATGTTGCAATTTTTCAATTTTTAGTGTCTATTCCGTCTGTTCAGATGGCAGCATCTTATGGGCCCTACATTTTTAAATCTTATCACAAGAATCCTGAAATAATTAGGCAAAAATAAGAGAATGTATGTTGTGTTTTAACTTCTAAATACTATAAAAAATGATGGAAAGTCCATAACTTTTAAATATTTGTTAAATAACACTTATTAAAATATTATGCATTAAAAGTAAAACAAACCATAGACTTTCCATCATTTTTTACAGTTTTTTGAACCCATTTATGAGAACAGTTTTTTAAAATATTATCGTTCAGAGCTGTATTTCTTGTGATAAAAAAGTCGCCGTCACTTGTCATTGAACTTGGCCTTAATAAAGAAAGCGTCACCCTCTTTTTTGATATTTTGGAGACAGCATTTGAAAATCACAAATATCCAGCTGACAGAGTATTTAACGTGGACGAGACTGGCTTATCTATTGTTCAGTCGAAAGTCCAATATGTTCTGGCGCTTAGGAGCACGAAGCAGGTAGGAGAGCTTTAACATCTGCGGAAAGATGTTCCTTAGTTACGGCAGTTTTGTGTATGAGTGCTGGAGGAAGTTTTGTTCCACCTTTTCTAATCTTCTCCAGAAAAATACCAATGTTCTACTGGGAAAGGGTGCTCCTCCTGGGACAAAAATTGTTTGTCATCCAAGTGGGTGGATTCAAACCAACATTTTTACTCAGTGGTTTCTACATTTTATTGAAAAGGTGAAACCATCACAGAACGATCCTGTGTTGCTAGTTTTGGACAGACACCATACGCATTGCCGCAATTTGGAAATGATAAATTTGGCAAGGCATAATTTTGTTGAAATAGTGTGCTTGCCCCCTCATTCTACACACCACATGCAACCTTTAGATAAAACGTTAATGGGACCTTTGAAAGCCCATTATAGTGAGGAGTTGAGATTATTTTTGAGATCGAATCAAAAGGCAGTCACACATTTTGACATAGCTGAACTATTTGGAAAGGCGTATCTAAAGGTGCAAACTGGGGCCATTGCCGTTAACGGTTTTAAAAAAACAGGAATATTTCCCCCAAATCGTCATGTCTTCATAGACAGCGATTTCCTTGCTGCAGCACAAGAAAATATTGAGGAAGGGGAAGCCACAGCAGACAAAAATATTGCTGAAAATACTGTATCAGCAAGGAAATTTAAAGAATTTAAAGAAAAGAAAGGGCCTCGAAGAGGAAGGGTACCTGGAAAGGCAGCAATTATAACCTCGTCTCCATATAAAGATGAGTTAGAAACTTCAATAAATGCAGTCTCTTCAAAAGAAGCTAAAACAGTGAAGCGTAAAGTGTTAGCGGAATTATCAGTTGACCTAAATCGACCATCCTGTAGTAACATCAATTTGCGCAAAACCAGTGCTTCAAAGAAGAAGGCGATTATTCAAGATTCTTCTTCAGAATCAGAGTCCGCGAGTTTCAAAGACAATTCTTCTGAGGAGGATGACATGGAAGACATTGGAGCAGAGAAACCACAGGAAGATGACGCTACTTGTTTCTATTGCAATGGAAAGTTTTTGGATGATAGAAAAGGGAAGAAGTGGATAGAATGCGTTGTCTGCAAAGAGTGGTGCCATATCGATTGTTCGGGATGTGAAACTGATATTTTCATTTGTGAATTTTGTAAAGAAAATTAGTTTGTTTTGCCAATATGCATTTCATTAAAAAATACATTACCTTTATTTTATTTTTTATAGGTAGGTTTACTTTTACTTGTTCAAGGTCTAAACTAAATTAAAGGAATTCATATATGTTTAATAAAGTTAAAAAATGTTCTGAAATTTATATTGTTTTATTCTTACCCTATTCCATATTATGTACATATTCCACATTAGGTACAAAATTCCCCTTTTTCAAAGATTATTTTTTGAGGATGCCGGTATACAAATTTTCTCATTTCTAATACCAAAACCCGATAAATAAAATACTAATGTATGTTTATGAATAAAAGTAGAAACTTCTTTAAAAAAAACAAAAAATACAAGCCAAAACAAAATGGTATTCCATATTTGGTACTTCTCCTCTACTAATACAAACTCTACAACAACTTGCCTTTACGCCTGGAGCACGTTCAGGAAACACGCTCCGACTAAAAAGAGTGTGATTAATTTGGTCTTGGTTCGTTGAAGAACAGTCGAGCGTTCAATTTGGACATTTAGCTACTCTCGTTCAGAAAGTTAAGTAAAATTAGTCTAGAGAGCACTCTTTTTTACCCAGTTTAGACAGAAAGTAGAGTTCCTTTGCAGAAGTTGTTTCATATTTTTCTTTTTGTGTGTCATAAAATGTTTGTACATGGAATTCTATAAAGTTAGGTTTGTTTTAAAATAAATATTCTAAAATTTTTTGTCTTATTGACTATAGAGATCATTCATTATAAACTCGATTATAAATAGGACTGTGAATAGGTACATTTTGAAATAAAAAGAAAAAAAAACCGCTAATAAAACTAAATGAGTAGAGTTAAACCTACACGAGACACGAGTAACAACGGGAAGCGAGGAAAATTGAACATTATAAAATGTCTCTAAAGAAATAACTGTAAAAAGCTTTAATTTCCAAATTTGTTGACGTTTACTTTCGTTGCCATTTAGAAATTTTGGGGCTAATGAGAAACAACTGCCGTGTTCAGTAGTTCAGTTACACTATTTACACCATTACGTCGCGCCGCGCTGATTTAGCTTTTCTTGCTCCGTTACCAGATTGAAGCTCTGCTGGCCTAATTTAATATTTTTATATTTTGTCTTTTTCTGAGGCCCCCTAAATATGAGGCTCTAGACAAGCGCCTAGTGGTGAAACCGGCCCTGAGCAAAATAGGGTAACAGGCACAACCATCAAATATTTGCAAGGTGTGCCTAAAACTGTTAAAAACTCTAACTTTCAAGTCTAACTCTGCCACTATTACTTCTTTGTCATTTCTATATGCTAACCTGGATTCTCTTGATGCCAAATTTGACGAGTTTTTATCTTATGTTCAAGATCTCAAATCGTATTTAATATGTATCACGGAAACCTGGCTAAAACCATAAGATTCAGACTCGCTTGTTTCTATCCTTAAATACACCATATTCCGATATGATAGACTATTGAAAACCGGTAGAGGAGTCTGTATATATATATATATATATATATATATATATATATATATATATATATATATATATATATATATATATATATATATATATATATATATATATATATATATATATAAGAAAAAAGGGTTATTGGGAAATACCGCAAAAAAGAGAGAAAAAAGCCTGAAGGGCAAACCGTAGACACGTGTTTCTGACTATTGGTCTTCATCAGTACGGTGCAGCCAAGTTCAAGACAGAATGGAACTAGCGATGGAAGAAAAAACAAACAGGAGATCACTCAAGTGGCCAACCACACATTTGTTTTTTCTTCCATCGCTAGTTCCATTCTGTCTTGAACTTGGCTGCACCGTACTGATGAAGACCAATAGTCAGAAACACGTGTCTACGGTTTGCCCTTCAGGCTTTTTTTTTCTCTCTTTTTTGCGGTATTTCCCAATATATATATATATATATATATATATATATATTTGTGAAAAAATATCCCAAAACTTTTCAATTAACACTGACGTCCCAAAAATAGCAGGTATATATATTTTACTGCTTAACGTTTCTAAAGGTCTCTTTAGGATTAATTTCGCCTGTATCTCTAGACCTGGTGATCCCTGCGAAGATTCAACTAAGCTATTAATTGATACACTTAACAACTTCTCAATTCTTCAAAATACAAATAGTAAGACATACGATTTACACAGGGTGACCAACTACATCGATTTCAAAATAAACTTAGAAATTATCAACTTCGATGATATTTTATAACATTTTAACAATGTAAATGATATGTGGAGCATTTTTCTATTCACCATTAGTGAAATAATTAAACATTTACCAAGAAATACCGCAAAAATCCGTTAAAATCCTGGATAAATATTTCCTAATGAACATTTCCTAATATATACAGGACTTTGGTTCGTACAGAAACTTCCCTATTTCTTAAAACTATTCATTGGTTCAGCGAGAAGAGACTATGAAGAAAATATTATTCTCAGAAAATAACAAAAAATTCTACATAGGTATTTGTGCGTTTAAATGTATGTTCCAAAGTGTACTATTAATGCGTTATCCAGAAGGAACTTTATGTTCTACAGATTTCGATACTGCGGAAATTCTGGCAAACATTTTCTACTTATATATTTACAACGGAACCTGCCACTACGGCACTACCACATTATTAAATAACCACGTGTATACATAATAGTCTTTCAATACGTCTACTTTACCCTGAAAAATTTTGTCAGTCACAGCTATCTTTAAGAAGGGTGACAAAATGGATGCTTCAAATTACAGGCCTATAAGCCTTCTGCTTATACCATTGATAAAGCAATCCTGTGGATAAGTCATTTATAACTATTTTCGATATACAAAATTGGGATCGGTAGGCGTGTCTTTTGCACTTACTAAAATGGCGGAAAAGAGGTCCGGATTTACACGTTATTACTTCTACTATTTCTGGTTAAGTAAATCTGATTTGAATTCGAAAAAATTAATTGCTTTTACAGATAATGTTCACTAATAAGTTTTTATTAAAATAAAAGTTATAAGCCTGTTTAAACGAAAATCGTTTTTTGTAATAATTGTTTTTTTTTAAACCGGCATTTTTCTTCGTGTCGTCCATAAACATAATTTAATCTTCTTGCCTTAAGAGAAAATTCAATAATAAGATATACATGTAATAAGTTAATTTAAAATCTACATTATACAAATTTATGAATGCAAATATGTACAAAGTTTCCACAGTTTGGTTTTACAAAAAATAGTAAGTTACAATTTTTAAAACATCGTATATTTTATTCTCTACTGATAGATATTAGAAAGATACGGATGCATATCACACACCCAAAAAATTTAATCTGGTTCATCCGGAAGTGAAAACTCTAGGTGATTAAAATTAAGATTTCCCGCGCGCTATCGATCAGCTGATTTCGCCCGAAGAAGGTAACCTACATAACCTTAATCTCTGCTAATAAATTGGTGTATTGTATGGTGTATTGTGATTATTCATATTGTATGGGAATTGTGTTCTTTTTTAATCTGTGTCTCGGCATCAACTGCTATAGCTATTAGCATGTTCTGTTTAGACTTTCGTTACTGTTTTCCAGCGCTACTTTAGAAATATCCATCTAGATAGAATAAAGTGGAGACGACATAAACACTATTTTGCGATATGACAAATGGACGCACTTCGAATGACAGAAAAGTGTAATGAAAATGGTGACTTGAGTCGTACTTTGATGTATTTGAACTCAATAATTTTATATTTGAAACCTAACGGAATGAAAATGATTTTATATCATAAATGGCATCACTAAAACTGACTAGCTCAACTATCTCGAGTTTGACATATGACGTAAAAGTGTAATGCAAAGATGCGGACACTTTAGCATCGTCAAAGCATGTCCTTCTTATTCTATATCAATGGAACCGCAGTGTTAATTAGAACCCAGCAGTGAATGGTCGAGTAAGGAATCCAAGCTATACATTAGAATTAATTTTTGAATTATTAAATTAAATAAAAATCCCAGCCACCGGCGGAATTCGATCCTTGAATCCGAAAGTCTCACTGAGCCACCAACCCATGTGTTCTTTAATAATTGTAGTCAACCATCTACAACTATTAAGTTAACTAAAAAAATAAATAGTTTTCATTCTTCTTTTTTTTTCTTTGTTCCAGTGTGGGATTCAACAGGCAAATCATCGGCGGGTGTTTTACGAGGAAGTGTATTTCAAATGGGGCATTTTGAACAATGTTTATCAGCAGAAGCACCATTTCCTACCCAGTATTGTCTTGCCACTCTTACAGCTACGATTCCAAAACCAAATAAAAATAGAGATCCTCTGTCACTCTATTTTGATCCCTTTGACTCAGTATTGAGTAGATTGTACGTAAGTAAACTGCCAATATATATTTATTATTAAAATACAGTGTATAAAAGTAAAGGGATTTATTTGCATAATGTTTCTATAAATAATGAATGTCGGTATTCAAGGGCGTATCTAGAAGTCCAGTCAGCAGGGGGCAGGCAATAGATATTCTTTAACTAGGCTGCAATACTAGATTAGCGCGGCAAGTAAAACAAATTCTTGTGTCATTAAGCAAATTAAAATTCACACAATACATTATTTTTCGTGACATAAATTACATAAAAATCGCAGTTGTGCCATGGTGGTTACTATAAAAATATTGACTCATTTTATAATAACATTCACTGCAATACTTTGCATATTAATCACTTGTTTAATTTAGGTGGATAGAGGATAGTGATGCTTTGGTAGCTATTATTCGTACAACTAGCTTTTGTAACTCGTTTTTTTTGACGTATGTTAATGTCAAAAAGTTTTAATTACGGCTCTTGCGAAACAAGAAATATTTTCCTGGTCGAGGCAAACAAGTGATTAATTAAAATAAAATATAAAAATATAAACAGCTACAATGAAGATTTAAGTAAATTAACTCCGGAAAATCAAGGTTTTATTTTCGTAGCTTTTGAAACTTACCCAGCAATAAACAATATATATTAAATCTGAAATGCAAAAAAGTTTAAGAGCAGCCAATGAAAACTTGGAGAAAAAATTAAACAACTGACAAAAAGAAGTTAAAGGAAAAAATTGGAATTATAATATCGTAATTCTTTGACATAAAAACAAAAGAAATTGAAAAATTTATTGAGATAACAACAGATATAAAATAAATGAAGAACTTCAAACAAATATAAAAGTAGAAAACACATAATATATATGTTACGCACAAGTTATAAATTAGGTTCTTACAACTAAAAATTTCCTGTGTACCAAAGACGTAGAAAGTATAGATTAACGCTTTATTAAAAGCAAAACAATATCACAATAAAAAGTTAATGATAGTCTTATCGTGAATTTGACTTTAAAGTTTTTAGCTGTGGAAACAACCAAACAAATAACTCCTTTGATTCTTTATTTGCACAAATAATTACGCTATAAAAAAATAAGTTCCTATTTGGTTTATTCCAAACATTTTAAACCAACTTTTCTTTTTAACAATTTTCGATATAAAGACTTTCTTACACCAAATATTATTTAAATATGGATTTTTAGATCTGTATATAGTCCAGGAGCCAGTGAATTTTTTTATACTTATTTTCGCAGTCGGTGAATGTGACATTGTTTGTTCGGATGGTGACACAAAACGACAATTTGTGATTTTGGCTAAAATTTTTGGATGGGTTCACTAGATGAAAAAAAAAAAGACCAGTCATATATATTTGACATTTATTAAAGTGAATCATTTTATTAATGGAAATAACAGTCTGGCATATCCTAACGGAGGAAAGTCAGTCTGGCTGAAAATTTGCGGATCCAAAAATTTGACTGATTTTTGAAATCTCTAACACTTATTTTCCCATGCCTGAAATTTAACGTATCATTTGATACTGTCATAAACTATAATCAAAAGTAAGTCTGGATGATAAATAATACTATAATTTCATAGAAAGTACACGTCTCGCTGTCATTGACAGTCACGAAAGCACCGCCAGACTCACAAGTAAGATAGTTGAATGAGGAGAAGGAGGTGCAGGTGCGTATTTAGGTAACAACGCTGGAATGCGAGTAGGTACCTTAGAACAGCTGCCTGGACTCTGGTCCCTTATATCGCTATCTCTCTCAATTACCACGTGACTATATACAGTATAAGCACTTTTCTATGTGTCATTGTCAACATACATTAAAATGCAAACATGTCCAGCCGATCAGACTTTATAATACTGCAGCCGATCGAATGATTCTTCGTTTAGCATCGTGTCAGTTCGTATTTCGTTGGAGACTTTGGAATTTGACGATAATTAACCTAACCTAACCTATCCTTCTTCCATGCCTTAGATTTCGGAATTTCAGATTTCGTTGGTTTGGTAATACTCGCTTATTCGAGATATTTTAAATCTATACATCTTATAGTTTGTATAACTTTGTTGAGTGCATATAAGAGTCGAAAAAAATTAATACAAGAGCAATTTCAATATAGACTACATCTGAGTTAGGTTAGTTTTATAGTGGTTTTGAAATTTACTAATTAATTTACTTAACTTTTCAGAATCTTTAATTTTGAACATTAACTAAACATTATTTTGCAGTTTACAAGAAGATATGGAATCACAGGGGGGTAATTATTTTTTTTATATTGTGGCATTTTGAGAATAAGAACATTAAGGTTATAATATAAATCTTATGTATATTTTGCAGCCAACAAAATGTGATTTGTAGAATTGGAAATTTCATCCAGAATCTGCTGGACAGGAACAAAACAAACATATATGTCCAATATATAGCAATAAATTATAAAAAGTAAAAACATGTAGAGATGACAACAATCACCTGTATAATTGAACATGCCGAATTTAGCGCACCTAACGAGTATTGAACGAGTCTGGCAAGGCTTTGGGGGTGTTCCACATTAGCCAGACTATATTTGCAGCTGTAATTATAATATAAACTATCATCTGACAAATTTTTAGGACTGCGAAAATAAGATCAATGGCTTTGATAATTTTTTTCCAATTTTTCACCTGCCAGACAAATTACCCATACTCACAGATTAGCCAGATTATTTTTTTTTCTTCATTATATCTTCATTATATCTCTCACTAATAGATTGATTTTTACTACTGGAAAAAAAAGTGAAGTATATTTGTCCTCTCAAGCGCATTTTCCGTCTCAACCCATCGGAAACCCCCCCTTACATATATATGAATTTTTCTTAGAATAACAAACCGAATAATGTTATCGGTGTTTCCTGACTGGGAAAATAAGTACCAAAAAACTTCACTGCCTCCTGGACTAATAAGTGGTGCGCACAAGACGAGACGAGATTTTGCAAATCTCGTTCTCGATCTCGTAAAATCTCGAACTCCAAATCTCGATCTCGACTTTTAAGGAATCTCGACTGGACAATCTCGATTTCGAATCTTGCCGAGATCATTAAAAGATAATATTATTCTTAGAAAATAAAAAACTATCCTTTCAAAAACAAGTAGATACGTTAGAATATCCATTAACATTATAAAAATAAATATTAATAAATTTTATCAAATCACAAAAAAATATAATTTTTTTTTAAATAATTTATATTAAAAATATTATAGCTTTGAGGTAAACCAAGAATTGGGACATATAAGAGACCTGGCCGAATCAGCTGTTAACTGGCTTCGATGTTTTCTTATGATGAGGCCAGATTTTGAAAACTGTTTCTCGTCAGTGACTGATGTGGCGAGATTTTTTTGAGATCTTGTTCTCGCCGAGAACTCGAAGATCAGCTCTCGACTCTCGATCTCGACTTGTTATGCAGATCTCGTCTCGATTTCGAGACGAGATCGAGATTTTCTCGTCTCGTGCGCACCACTAGATCTGCATAAAATTGTGGCATTTATATTTTTTCAGAAATATGAAGATAAGTCACAACAATCC
Organism: Psylliodes chrysocephalus; assembly: GCA_927349885.1. NCBI lineage: Eukaryota > Metazoa > Arthropoda > Insecta > Coleoptera > Chrysomelidae > Psylliodes > Psylliodes chrysocephalus. The sequence goes on from OV651818.1 coordinate 66,763,576, forward strand.
AGAAATGTCATTAATGTGGGATGGTGTGTTCCATCATCTTGTTCAGTATTAGACCTGGAAGAAAATTTAAATGAATACTTATCTAACGTAGATAGTAGATTTAAGCAGCAAAACGTATCATTCAAAGCAAAATTCTCAGAAACTTTTTGCCAAACGACTGCCGAGACTGATTATTTTGATGTAGCAGATATTTGTTTTTGGTAAGTATTCTAAATACCTCTTATTTTTGCAACTATAGTTCATGTTCGGCTGTCTACAAGTGAGGAACATTACTCCGTAACGGTCTTTCGTTGACTTATGTAGTGAAAATATTTGTTAATCGTGATTGTTTAAAAATCAACAATGTTTAAGGACAAAAATAAAAATGTTCAAATAATGTTTTATAATGAGTGAAAAAAATAAAAAAACAGAATCAACACCTGCTGAAGTGCTTTTAGAGCAACAAAATAGGACCTGATTCAGGAAAATATGGAAACAATGGAAGTGGGGGAAATTAAAGCTGGTGTTTCACAAGGCAGTGTGCTAGGACCGGTTTTTTTACTTATTATACACCAGCGATACCCCTTAAGAACAATGTGTTAAAATAGAAATATTTGCGGATGACACACAGAAACAATCGATTACAGTGGAAAATAAAAATAAACTAAATCAGTGCATGTTGATTTTACTCTTCGACCAAATAAAAATAAATAAGAATAAACCATGATGTTATTCCACATCACGATTCGGCCAAATACCTAGGAATGAACCTGGATGTACGACTTAAATAGAAAAAACATTTAAAAAAAGCGTAAAGAACTTGAAATTAAATTAAATGTATTGACACCTAGGAAGAAAATCCAAGTTGTCAGTGTACAACAAACTGCTGATTTATAAACAGATCCTAAAACCCGTCTGAATTTATGGCATACAGTTGTGGAGATGTGCTAGCAAGAGTAATATCAACATGACACAAGTTTTCTAAAATAAAGACCAAAGATGCATGGTTGATGCACCTTGGTTCTATTGAAATCATTATTTTTATAGATTAGATTAGATTTAGATTGAATTAGGACTATGGGCCATGTGGCCTCCCCCACCTCAACCTTTTCAGATCTATTGTGGATATCCTTTAATCATTGTAAGTACCTTGTCTAATTCGGTCTTCTGTAGTAGACTCCATAGACTGGGAAGTAGTTCTCCGGTATAGCTAGTTGCCCTTGGTTTTTCTTCTCCAAGTGTAAGGAATCTCAGTCTTGCTAGACCTTTGCAGTAGCACAATACGTGTTCTGCCGTTTCCTTCTCTTCTTGACAGAATCGGCACAAGGTCTTTTCTGTCAGACCGATATTGTACATATGTTTGTTAAGCCTATAATGCCCTGTTAGTAGACCTACTAGTACTCTAGTATTTTTCCTATCAAGGCTTAGTAGATGCTTGGTGAGTTTAGGCGATGGTCCTTTTAAGAACTCTTTGGCCTGTCTCTGTCCTGGTGAGTGTTTCCACCACTCCTGCTTTGTGCATGTTCTGATAGTTGTTTTTATTACACCACAGAAGGGTTCTAGGCCAATAAGAGCATTTGAGGCTCCTTCTCGGGCTAGTAAATCAGCCTCTTCATTGCCCTTATGTCCCTTGTGGCCTGGTACCCAGGCTAAGGTTATTTTTATAGATACCTGAAAATGCCAACAGTCGAAGAAGAATAAAGAGCTTTGCTGCGAAACATGAGGGTCGACCCTACTCCCACGTCAACGAAGGAGCTGGACAACTCTACACTCAAAAAAAAAAGAAGCCATTTGAGAGTGCTAGTGTAAAACAGTGAAATAAATCGTCACACTAACTTGTGATGCTTTCCTATAGAATGTATTAAAACAGCCCAATGGGGACTTCTTAGATAAGTAATTAGTTCATCAAATTTTTACACAAAAAAGGTTTAAAAGATAATAAATATGTCTGCTAAAAATAGTTAAAAACTCGATTAGTTCAAAACAACAAATTTTCAGATAGGACCTTTCTTGCTAGGACGGCAGTATATGACTTCTCTGTTTTTGTATTTTAATAGTTGAGAGTAGGGTTATGAGCATAGGTCGAAGGAATCGATACCGGTATCATGTGAGATACTTTGTGATAGAGGCATCTATACTGTTTGATATTATGTTAAAGATATTTTTATTTATAAGTATCGAGTAACAAAGTATCGAACAAGTAAAAGTTTTTTTAAACTGCCGACAACCCCCATTCATCAGGGTGAAGTGGGGAACTTAACTAAAAACAAGAGTTTCATCAGTAAAGTATATTCTGTAGTTGACAGTTGTTAATGACACCCTTTCTCTACTGGTGCTCTACCTGGTACTGGTATAAGTGTCAATAACTGGCAATTTACCAAATAATTAAATTACAAAAAAAACAGTGGTTACGCTTAATCATATTAAGGTCTATTCCAAGTTCCACCACATGCGAAAACTAAAATATATCAGTACAAATCGTGCGCTGTATGCAATTTTTAGGTTGAGCGTATGATTTGTATCGTAAATATTACGGTTTTAACGCATATTTGGACAAACCTTATTATCCTAGGTGACCCTGACCATACAAACACATAGCGATACGATACTTGCTTCTAAGTATTGATATGGCGATAGTATTGGTAATTCATTATCCGTGCCTAAATATCGATACTTTCATTGTTTAATATTGTTACTTCTATAGTATTGAGGCATCAATAAGATCCCTATTATCGTGTAAAATAAAGGCAGTTATTTAATTGCATCTTCACGTTTACAATGATTTATTTTTTATTGTAGTTGGAAACAAATATTGCAATCTAAAACAACAGACAATAAATTAGAAAATATGTTTCTATTTTATTGAAAAGAAGAAAAGAACTTACCAAGCATATTCAAACGTATAAATAGTTTACAAAATACAAATTACAATTTCTTTAAATTCTCAAATAAATACCACAAGAAAAAATGACAACTGACATTTTTATCATGTTTTGTTGACTTATGACAAACGAATGGCTAAGGTTATTTTTATAGATACCTGAAAATGCCAACAGTCGAAGAAGAATAAAGAGGTTTGCTGCGAAACATGAGGCTCGACCCTACTCCCACGTCAACGAAGAAGCTGGACAACTCTACACTCAAAAAAAAGAAGCCATTTGAGAGTGCTAGTGTAAAACAGTGAAATAAATCGTCACACTAACTTGTGATGCTTTCCTATAGAATGTATTAAAACAGCCCAATGGGGACTTCTTAGATAAGTAATTAGTTCATCAAATTTTTACACAAAAAAAGGTTTAAAAGATAATAAATATGTCTGCTAAAAATAGTTAAAAACTCGTTTATTTCAAATCAACAAATTTTCAGATAGGACCTTGCTTGCTAGGACGGCAGTATATGACTTCTCTGTTTTTGTATTTTAATAGTTGGGAGTAGGTTTATGAGCATCGGTCGAAGGAATCGATACCGGTATCATGTGAGATACTTTGTGGTAGAGGCATCTATACTGTTTGATATTATGTTAAAGATATTGATATTTATAAGTATCGAGTAACAAAGTATCGAACAAGTAAAAGTTTTTTTAAACTGCCGACAACCCCCATTCATCAGGGTGAAGTGGGGAACTTAACTAAAAACAAGAGTTGCATCAGTAAAGTATATTCTGTAGTTGACAGTTGTTAATGACACCCTTTCTTTCTCTACTGGTTCTCTACCTGGTACTGGTATAAGTTAGTGTTAATAACTGGCAATTTACCAAATAATTAAATTACAAAAAAAACAGTGGTTACGCTTAATCATATTAAGGTCTGTTCCAAGTTCCACCACATGCGAAAACTAAAATATATCAGTACAAATCATGCGCTGTATGCAATTTTTAGGTTGAGCGCATGATTTGTACCGTATATATTACGGTTTTTACGCATATTTGAACAAACCTTATTATCCTAGGTGACCCTGACCATACAAACACATAGCGATACGATACTTGCTTCTAAGTATTGATATGGCGATAGTATTGGTAATTCAGTATCCGTGCCTAAATATCGATACTTTCATTGTTTAATATCGTTACTTCTATAGTATTGAGGCATCAATAAGATCCTTATTATCGTGTAAAATATAGGCAGTTATTTAATTGCATCTTCACGTTTACAATGATTTATTTTTTATTGTAGTTGGAAACAAATATTGCAATCTAAAACAACAGACAATAAATTTCTATTTTATTGAAAAGAACTTACCAAGCATATTCAAACGTTTACATAGTTTACAAAATACAAATTACAATTTCTTTAAATTGTCAAATAAATACCACAAGAAAAAATGACAACTGACATTTTTATCATGTTTTGTTGACTTATGACAAACGAATGTCTACGTTCGTAAACAAAATGTACTTCTCGTGGATACTTTTTTAGCAAATTACTTTATTACATTGTGTTATCATAACAGGCAGGTTAAATACGTAAGTAACAAATAGATATTTCGCGAGGTTTTGATTTCCCTCAACAACTTCTCATGAACGTTGCAGTTACGTTGTATGATAATGTTATTATGTTCCCTTAAAACAACATCGCCGAAAGGCTTGGCAACGTTATGTGCTAGCTGGGACGGCTTTGGGTAGTAGATTAGTTTATAAATAGTTTACTACTAGGTTGTACGTGTTGTTTTTCTGTAGATGGTTATTACATTTTATGGCTTGTTCATGAATTTGATGACTAGCTCATCTGCAGATAAAGCTTGTGAATTTGCCACACCGCTAGTATTTATGGCTGGTGGTTACCGACGAAAATAGAAATATTTCGATTAGCCAATCATATTACTTTAAGAGAAGAGCGATAGAAGTTGGCCTTTTTTCATGATTTACGTGACGAAAAATTTTAAAATTACTTTATATTAGGTAACTATTACATGAGGTACAGTTAATTACTTGAGGTAACCTATAACCTAACCGCAAAAAGTACCATTGTAAACTCCAAATTTAAGCAAAAAAGGATACTCAGGATACTCGCTTGGAAAGTATATTTGAAAGATGTTAAGCTATATCGCGAGATTTTTTTGAGCATTATAAACATATCTTATAACTTGCGTGTAATTTACTCAGTTTATCGTAAAATATTAGCTATAAGATATCTTATAGCATCGCTCGTAGTGAAATACCAGCTTTATTTGATAAAATTAAATAAAAAACTTAAATAATTTATTCATTACAGCTTCCTTGCGATATTACTCATTGTATGTGTAATACTAGCAACTGTCTATGATTATACGAAATCCCAAGTCAAAGATGAAAAACCGTTAAAAAGTAAGTTATTCAGAAACTAAATATTATAATAATTTTATTGACACTTTCTTACAACTCCACGATTCACTTAATCGCCGAAGGGTTAAGTTCCGTTACAGTAATTGATTGATTGATTGATTGATTGATTGAGGAGATTAATAACAAGAGAAGAAATAAATTAAAATCGAATATTTACATTCACGCTAAATTACAAAATTGTACACGAATTCATTTGAGGAGTATTGAATAATCAAATAATTATTTCTTGAGTGCCACATTATTGAACATATTCATTCAAACAAGGAAATTGTTAATTGAATAAATAAAAACTTACTAAGTCAAATTCCTAAGGCAGCGTATATAAAACGTGGATGTAGAAAGTTCAAATCTTATTCCGGATATAACTTATCAATTTTTCAATTAATTTGTTTTTTACCTTTGAGGGTTAAAAAATAATTTCGTAGTGGTAATTTTATAAAATGTATTTGTCAATTTTCAAAGATTTAAAAAAAAATAATGTTGCACATCGTTTTCTACAACATACTAATATTAATTGTTGGGGTCCTTAATGTAAACAAACTGTAGCTTGGATTTTATTTTCAATAGTTCCAATAACTATAGGTAAATTATTTACATAAAATATTTGATTTTATCGTTAAAATACCAAAAAGATTTCTATGGTAATTTCAGATCTACTCATCAATTCCTATAAACAATATAATATTATACTTTCAATTTTGTTATTTTCATATGTTTTTTATAGAGTCTAGATCTTCAAAAATTTTAATGGCTTTCTCGGCAAGAGACAATTTTCTCGAACTTAATAAAGCAGATGATTCAAACCCAGCTTTAAGTATACTTTATGGTATGAGGACGGTGTGCATTTTTGCTATTATAATGGATCATCGATTTGGAACATTTATATCATCAGCTGTTCTCAATTTTAATTACTTGGAGGAGGTAAGAATAAAATAAAAAGAGTTAGAAATATATTTTACTATTTAGGCACTGCAGTATAAATGCCCTAAAATTATTTTGAATTAATTTTGTTTTTTTTTTTTTTTATTTTAAATAATTCCAGTGTATAAATGTTACAATGAATATCTACATAATTCTAGCATATACCTAATTAAGCTAGTGAATAGGAGCAAAAAATATCGAGGCTATGGTAAAGGCTACAACCCATTCTAAAGTATGCACAGCTTGGCAAAAAAGCTTACAAATCTGCTGTTGTTATGTTTAAAAAAAACTCATTTTAAACTACTAATGTTATTTGTCTAAATGGCAGTTGTATAAAACATGGTAGAAGATTAACCTACCTAAGTTAATTAATTAATTCTACAAGATTTAATAAAGAAAATAATGGTTACAATGAAAAATGTATTGAAAAAACAACAAAAAAGGTACAAGCAAGAGTCAAGTGGCTGAGAACAAATAAAATAGAAGATAAAATGGCCTATAAAGAACTGAGAAAACAAAACAAAAAAACTTATAATAAAAAGTAAAAGAGTGGACAGATAATAAAATAAAAATAATTTAAAATAATGAAGTAAGAAAAATACAAAAGATTTTTACAAGAAAATTAAAAAACAAAACAAAATCTACAAAGACAAAACTAAGGGAATAAAAAATAATAATAATAAGAATAATTCTAGATCACATAGTAAACATCTCTGTATAGGAATAGTTATTTTATTAAAGTTGATTTATCAGAATTAATTCATTAAAATTAATTTATTAAAAGTCATTTATTAAAATTAATTTATTACAGTGTTTTAAAATTTGGTCCCTTACAATTTTATAAAACCTACATATATTTCAATGTTTTTTGTCTATTTTTGGTATTTTCTCTCATCAGTGAGATCTTAATAATGATACATTTGTATTTTAAATTTTATTTTTATCCATGTAATTAAACCTTTTTGGTTTGTATGGAAAAAAGATCAATAAATAAATAAATAAATAAATAAATAAATAAATAAATAAATAAATAAATAAATAAATAAATAAATAAATAAATAAATAAATAAATAAATAAATAAATAAATAAATAAATAAATAAATAAATAAATAAATAAATAAATAAATAAATAAATAAATAAATAAATAAATAAATAAATAAATAAATAAATAAATAAATAAATAAATAAATAAATAAATAAATAAATAAATAAATAAATAAATAAATAAATAAATAAATAAATAAATAAATAAATAAATAAATAAATAAATAAATAAATAAATAAATAAATAAAACAAGCAGGTGTGGATAGATTACTTAAAGGATTTATTAATCGAAGAATCTAAGATGATAGAGAAAGAGGAAATAGAAGAAAGGAACATAATAGCTGACAACAAGAGAAGAGATGAAAAAGGTCATTAGGAAATGCAAATGGAAAATTACCAGGAAAAGATGGAATTGCTATTGAACTCATAAAATATGGAGGCAACGAATTGAAATAAAAACTATTATCTCTAATTCAGAAAAAATGGAAAGAGGAAAAAATATCGAGATAGTGGAAAATAGGAGAGGTGATAACAAAGCAGATGATAACAAAATTACAGGGGAACAACACTTCTTAATACAGCTTACAAAATACTTTCAGCAATAATACAAAAACGGCTAGCGCAAACAACAAAAGAGTTGATAGGACAGTACCAATGTGAATTCACACAGGGAAGTAAACTATAGAGCAATTCATGCAATAAAACAAATAACGAAAAAGGCTTATGAACACAAAATAGAATTAGAAATGCTTTTTATTGACTTTAAACAAGCCTTTGATTCAATAAAAAGAAGAAAACTGCAGCTAGCCCTACAAAATTAGGAATGCCAATTAAGTTAAGGCAGTTAATAATAATGACGATACAAGAAACAAAAATTAACATAATTACACAAAAAAACTACAGGGGGAGGATAAGTTCATTACATATGCAGATGAAATAGTGATAATTACTAAAACAAAAGAAAAATCATGGAAAAAATCTTGAACGAAATTGTAAAAGGATGAAAAAGTAAGGAACTATAGCCAAACCAAGAAAAAACAAAAATCATGAGATTAGATAAAAAAAAGCAGCATCAAAAAGTATTAAAACAATAAAACATGAATTCAAAGAAGAGCAAAAATGTAAATACTTGAAAATTACAATAGAACTGGAGACAGAAAACATGAAATATCAGAAAAATAAAGCCTTGCACGCAAAAGAAAAATTACTTAAAAGCAAATTACCTACAAAAAACAATAAAATGAAGATATACAACACAATAATCAGACTAATATTACTATACGCAGCAGAAACAATGATTATAACAAAAAAGGAAGATCTAGGAATTATGGAAAGAAAAATTATTAGAGCAATATTATGACCAATTAAAATCACAGAAAAAGAATATAAAATAAGAACAAAATGAGCAAATTAAACAAGAGCTAGAAGACGACATAATAACCAAAGTAAAACAATGCAGAGTTAGACGGTTGGGATACGTTTGGAGAATGGGAAATGGAAAATTGGTCCATTCAATGTTAAAATGGGAGCTGGAGGGAGAAAAAGACGTGGAAGACCCAGATCAGGATGGCTGAAGGAAGTAAAATAGAAGTAGAAGTAAATAATTGTCAAGAAAAAAGAACAGGATAGGGAAAAATATTGGGCGACATTGCAAAGAGTAATATCTAGGAGAATGGGATTGATCCACCCAAAATATGGATCTAGAAAGCGAACAGCGACTTATCCCCATTTATGAAAATATTTCTATTTTCTTTAATATACTTTAGATTTAGATTCAACCATCTGAGTTCATATGTGGGATTAGAGAATCTCAACTATGATAATACTATCAGGTACTTTACCCTCTTAGTTAATATACTCAAATTGTATTTATTGTGCAGCGCTTTATTGTCCGGTGCTATTTTGTGTCGGAGTCCTATTTTCCCCGACGCTGATATATTACAGCGCTATTTTGTGTGGCGTTATTTTGTCGTAGCACTGTTTTGTCATCGCTGATTTGTTCTGCGCTACATTGTCCGGCGCTGTTTTGCGACAGAGACCAGTTATTTATCATTAATAAAGGAAGTATTGTTTTATTTAATTCTTAATTATATCTATTTTTTTTTTATTTTAGCAATACAGATCTGCGATAGCTTGTGTCCTATTTCATGGAGACCTGTTTGTGGATTCATTTTTTATACTCAGTGGCCTTCTAGTAGTGTATAGTCTTTTAAATCAAATGGAGAGGCATAAAATGAATCCAGGATTTGTAATAATGATGCGATATATAAGGTAAACAATTCAAAATAAGTAATATTACCTACCTACTCTAATTTAAAAATTTATAAAAAACATACTTAATAATATACAGGGTGGCAAAAATTTTATTGAATACAACTATTATAATATATTATTATCCGTTATAGATACAAAGTTGATTAAATGTAAAAAATATTGGTAGTTTCAAGACAAATTTATTTGTTCTTTTAAAATAAAAATAATCGATTTTCGTTTTATTTAATAATTCACATTTTGTTTTTAAAGTTAGAAAAAACTTTACCAAGCTTTTTTATGTTGAAAGACGAATACCGCTTAAGTATTTTTTGTAATACGAACATGTTCCTCTTGTCTCATTTAGGATATTTCCATTTTGTTCTCTAACCAACCACATAACATACTAAATGGTTTTTTAAGATTAAATTTAATTTAAACAAAAAAATACAAGCTGGCTATAAAGACAAAACTCTTTGTGCAAGATGGCTGTGGACCACACAATGCCTTAAGAGGTCGCCAATTTTTAAATAATAGATTTCAAAGAAAATGGTTAGGAATAAATGGATACAGAGAATGGAGTCCACGGTCTTTAGATTTAAACCCAATGGATTAATTTAATTATTATTAATTAATTTAAACATTGAACTAATCGGTTATTTGTTGCTTCTAATAGAAAATGAAGCGTTTGTTTCTTTTTTTTTTTAATTATAGTACATGGCATAAAACACTAAAGAATTAGAAATCGAAAAACATTTTCTTATTTAATACTTGCAATTTACAATCTTTCTGACATAGTAATTAGTAAATAATATGTTGTAAGAAAGATGACTTGAGGTATCTTTTATCCATGACGGATTTCGAACGTTTTAATAAGTTAGGTCATGATCTTCTTGTTCTTGTTTCTATATCAAGGGTACAGGGGTAAAAAGATGAATGTCACAAGAAGTAGTTTATGAGAAAAACGAATATAAAAATTTGTTGAGTGGAAAGAAAGCTGAAAAATATTGATGTGTAGTTTTTATTAATACTATTATTATAATTATAAATTATACATCAACAACATTTTGGCTATAAGATAAGTTTGAAAAAAATGTCGTGCATCTGGATTTTTCTAAAACTTTTTCAAATTTTGGAGATTGCGGTACTTGGAGATGTCGATGGTATTTTAGATTTGGTAACTCAAATTGATGAACAGGTGCTTCAGGATTTCATTGCTTTTGTTTAGATGGCAATACCATAGAAGTAGTGAATGCTCCGTTATAATACTCACGATACTGTATGATCCTGAGCATTTCTTCCAATATGTAATTTATTTGATTGATCTGCTCTCAAATTATTTTTATATGAGTATTTGTGAGTTAATCAGTCTAGGATTTAAATATATTATATTTATCGCAGAATATTAAATTGAATAGACATAGCTCTGTAGTGGCATTCCGAATTTGGTTATTCCTTTCAGATAGGGTTAAATGGTAACTTCTGGTTAAAATATCTTTAACAGATCGTGAAATATAATTTTTTTATTTTAAATTAATTTTCATAATTTTGCTTGGTATTGGTACGAAAAATGTGTTCTCCACCTGTAAATTATTATGACTACGAGGGTAAATTATATCCACTATCGGAGAAAATGCTTTTTCTATTCCCACAAATAAAACAATATTTTAAAATTGTATGTAATATTATTTCATACTAACTTTTATTATTACGGTAATATATTTTTTTAATTATATGATTAACTTTGCATTGCAGAACTGGGAAAATTTTTGCTTTAATTTGTTTCAAAACAACTTTCGAATAGACGAACCATCCATTTGTTTAGGGCCTATAGTTATCTATGTGATGTCTCTGTCTAATTTCGGATCTAAATGTCATTACAGTAAATTACGAATGCGTTTGAATGAGTGAATAAATGATATTTTCGATAGGTTCTTAAGTTATATGTTATATACCTACTTTTTTAGATTCCGTGTAGATATGACTTTAGTACTAAATAGTGTGAAAGCGCTACACAGTTCATATTAATATTATGTTAAAGCTAAATATATTTAAATAGGGAAAGGATCGTGCAATTATAACATTCACTATTATTATTATAGAAATAATTTCAAGATGTAATCACCAATATTATTACTAGATCAATAATTATCGTCCCACTATTTGCAATTATTATTACAATAAATATGCACATTTTATTGTAACACAATTAACTTTAAATAAGTGCAAAAAACAAAGCGCAATAAATAAACAATTTATAATTACCAATAATTCTTTAGAAGTGACATTAATGTTTTACATTTTTTTAATTTTCTAATGATTATATGTACAGACAAATATCGCAAATATCCATTAAGGGGTATTACTATTACTCTGACGTAAGAAATACACTGACTTGCAAAAAAGGCGGAGCACCTTCGGCAAGTTTGACAGCTTATAAATGTTTATGCCTTATCCTATTTTAAACATTTTTCTGTTTACTAGTTATTATAATTATTTTAAGGTGATATTTAACATTTTTTTTTTAAATTAAGTAGGTATTCTTTTTTAAATTTGAAATGCTTCATGAAGTAAACAATTATCGAGTGTAGAATAGTGAACTGATTAGAGTTCGTATTCATAAACCGATCTTGGCCAAATCGCCAGTCGACCCTCATGTTTCGCAGCAAACCTCTTTATTTTTTTTTTCGAGTGTTGACATCTTCAAGTCTCTATGAAGATAATCGGTTCGATATAATCAAGGTACATCAATGATACATCTTAGGACTTTATTTTGGAAAACTTGTATCATGTTGATATTACTCTTGCTGGCATATTCCCATAGCTGTATGCCATAAATCGAGAATGGTTTTAGGATTTGTTTATATAAATCATCACTTTGTTATACACTGACAACTTCGTCATAGCCAATACATTTTTTTTATTTAACTTCAAGTTCTTCACGCTTTTATTATGTGATCTTTCCATTTGAGTCGTATTTAGGTTTATCCCTAGTTATTTGGCCGAATTGTGATGCGGAATAGTATCACTGTGTATTCTTATTTAATTTTGGTTCATTTTGCCGAAGAGTAAAATCAACATGCACTGATTTAGTTTTATTTATTTTTATTTTCTACTTTTTTGTCCATCGATTCATTTTGTTTCATGTATCCTAGAGTTTTTCTGTGGTCTCTGTAGTAGTTCGGCCAAATGCCAATCTAGCAGTTTCATCCGCAAATATTGCTCTTTTAACATCATTTTTGCTGATGAATATCGTTGGTGTAATAATAGGTAAAGAACCAGTCCTAGTACACTGCCCTGTGGGACACCTGCTTTTATTGTAGGAAATAGTTATTTTATTGTTAATTTGTTAATAGTTTATATATCCCGAAACAGAATCACTCTGTAGAGTGTAAAAATGTCAGACTGATTAATTAATTTTTATAAAAAAGTCAACGAAATATACTATTGAAATATCGATTTATCTTTAATTACGTTCCCATCTTTACCCCTCATCAACATTTTGGCGACCGTGACAGGACCCTAAAGATGGAGAACTTAAAGCTACAAAGAAAAATGTTAAGAGAATTGTTCACAGAAAATGCGAAGCAGATAGAGGAGTACCTCAAACAAGAAATCGTGAGCAAGAAAAATATATGTTCACTGTTACGACAATTAGAAGACATCAGTGAAAGACTTTTTACGGCCGATGAGAAGATAAATGAATTACTTCTTTCCTCAACGGTCACTATCGATTCCATAAGAAAAGAATTTGAAGAAGTTCAACAATATAGAAATCAATTGATCGATTACAAAACCACCTGTGAATTTAGAATAACCAATGATGATTGCCAACAAGAAGAAGTATCAAAAGACACACAAAGTTCCACCAGTAGAAGAAGTAAGAGAAACTTTAACTTACCAAAACTAGAATTAAAGAAGTTTAATGGAGATATTAAGCAATGGCTAGGTTTCTGGGGACAATTTAGAAAAATTCACGAAGATCCCGAAATCGACGTAGAAGATAAGTTTTTGTATTTGATACAAGCTACTGAAGAAAAATCTCCTCCAAGGGCATTGGTAGAAAGTTTCCCACCTCACGAAGCCAGTTACGTTAAGGTTATTGAACAGCTAAAGGCCAGATTTGCTAGGGATGATATGCTTATTGAGGTATACGTCAGGGAATTGCTAAATGTAGTTCTAACACAAGCTACGTCAAACAAATCAGGTACGAATCTAGCTACTCTCTACGATAAATTGTTAACTCAACTGAATGCTTTAGAATCACTTGGGGTCACATGTGACAAATACGCAGCTATGTTGTTACCGCTAGTAGAATCAGCACTACCAGAAGACTTGCTAATTATTTGGGAGCGACAACGCAAGTTCAATAAGCTACAAAATGTCACATCTTTACAAGGCGACATGGATATGAATTCTTACAATAATAATAATTTATCTATGTTATTAGATTTTCTAAAGGGAGAAGTTGAAGCCGAACAAAGAATTAACAGGGCACAAATTCAATTCCAACATGAAGACTATTCTTCGATGGGGAATAAAGTCAAGGAAAATCAGCAAAGGAAATTGAAACTTCAACAAGGTAATCCAGAAATCTACACTGCTGCCGCACTTTATTCTACTGACTCAAAGGATATGAAATTTGGTAAGAAAATTCCAATCTGTATATTTTGTGGTAATACTCACAATAGTCAGGATTGCTTAAAAGCTCAAAAACTTTCTTTGGAAGAGCGAAAATTAAAAATTTCTTCGAAAAGAGGCTGTTTTTCATGCTTAAAACTAAATCACAACAGCCGAATGTGTAAATCTTTTATAAAATGTTTAATATGTTCACGAAAACATTATCGAATCATGTGTCCTGACTTAGTTCAAAGAAAAGATTTAACTAGTACTGATAATTCTAAAAGTCAATATAATAATTCAGTAAAAAACGTATTAACAAGTAATATTTCTTCACAAGTACTATTGCAAACCATTATTGTTCAAGTTGTAAATAATAATAAAGTTAAGGTCGTTAGGGCTTTGTGTGATTCAGGTTCACAGAGATCATATATTGTAAAGCATTGTGCCAACGAATTAAATTTACAAAAAATCTAGAGAAGAAATTATAATACAGGGTGTTTTTGGAGGACAGCAATCATCTCCCACCATCCATGTAGTCTATGATTTTACTATACAAAGTCTAAATAATAATTTTAAAGGTAAAATTTCTGCTTTAGAACAAACAAAAATATGTAACTATATCCCAAGAATCAAGGATATGGATTGCATAGAATATTTAAAACAGAAAAATATTATAATAAATGACGCTGCCGTTAACAATCCACCTGATGAAATAGAATTGCTGTTAGGGGCAGATATTTTCGGAACGCTTCTTACTGGCAAAACAGAAATACTCAGTAATGGTTTAGTTGCCATAGAGACAAGACTAGGTTGGACGATTACAGGTAAATATTTTGAAAATAATTCCAACCTACACCTTTTTTCTGGGTTTTCTGACTTTAATTTAGTGGACTTATGGAATTTAGATGTCTTAGGAATTAAGGATCCAATAGAAGTTAAGACAAAAGAAGCTCACGAAGAACAAACAATAAAGCATTTTAACGAAACGGTGATCTGCAATGACGAAGATAGATATGAAGTACATCTTCCTTGGATAGAGGGTCATCCGAATTTATTCAGTAATATGCATTTAGCGCAAAAGAGGTTAGTATCTACTACTCAAAATCTTTTGAAGAAAGAAATGATAAAAGATTATGATGAGCTGTTACTTTTGTGGGAAGATTTGGGAATAATTGAAACAGTAACAGATGAAGAAGTAAATTCTACTGATATACATTATTTACCACATCACGCAGTATTCAAAGAATCGAGTACTACAACCAGAGTACGGCCTGTATTCGACGCATCAGCAAAAGACTCTAATGGTAATTCTTTAAATGCCTGTCTTGAAAAAGGTCCAAATTTGTTAGAGCTCATACCTCCTTTAATACTAAAATTTAGATTATCACGTATTGGAGTAACAGCTGACATTGAAAAGGCTTTCCTTCAAATAAGTGTAACACCAAAAGACAGGGAGTTTTTACGATTTTTTTGGTGGAAAGACTATCAGCAAGGTATCATGAAAGAAGCGAGGCATTGCAGAGTAGTTTTTGGTGTCAAATCCAGTCCATTTCTTTTGGCAGCCACTATTGCTTACCATTTGAATAAGGCACCAGAGAATTTAAGAACAACGGCGGAAAAACTTAAAGAATCCTTTTATGTCGATAACTGTGTCACAAGTGTTGAAAATGAACACGAATTGGAAAAGTTTATTAACGATTCTAAGTTACTCATGTCATTAGCCAAATTTAATTTAAGAGAATGGGTTCATACACCAACTATTAGTTCGGGAGAAGTAAGTAAACCAAATATTTCTCCTATTTTAGGAATGTTGTGGGATGTAAACTTGGATGTACTCTTCTGTGACCTCAATATTCTAAATAATCCACAAAGCATCCAGAGAACTAAGCGTGGTTTATTGTCTACGGCTCAGAAGATTTTTGATCCCATAGGGTACACTTGCCCAGTCAGTCTCATACCAAAGTTGTTGTTACAGGAAACTTGGACGCTTCAGCTAAATTGGGATCAAGAACTGCCTGTGCAAATCAAAACTAAATTTGAGAAATGGATAAATCAAGTTCATTTATTAAGCTTATGCAAAATTCCTAGAACGATTTGTACATTTTTAAATTTATCAGAGGCGGATAATCTGTCATTACATGTATTTTGCGATGCTAGCAAATTAGCTGTAGGTACGTGCATATTCCTTAGAGCTAAGAGACAAGAAGAGGTATCTATTCAGTTAGTTCAGGCAAAATCTAGAGTAGCTCCTAAGAAATTAACTCTGCCTAGACTTGAATTGCTATCTACAGTAATTGGAATACGTTTATGTCAATCTATAAAAAAGATACCATTGTTTGAACAAATAAAGACTTATTATTGGAGTGATTCAATGGTAGCCTTGACGTGGATTAAAACAAAAGCAAACTGGAATACTTTTGTTGGAAACAGAGTTAAGGAAATCCGACTATGTAGTCAGATTGAAGAATGGAATCATGTTCCAGGTTCCATCAATCCAGCAGATGTCACCTCTAGAGGATGTAGCGTCAAAACATTACTGGAAAGCAAATGGTGGGAAGGTCCTACATGGTTGAAAGAGAATATTGAACAATGGCCACGCAACGAAATAATTTATTCTGAAAAAGAAGTAAATGCAGAAATGAAGAAATCTGTAAGCGTTATTATGGTATCTGAAATTCAAATTATTGATAAATTTTTATATTTTTCCAAATACAATCAAATTTTGAGGATGATAGCTTGGATGTTTCGTTTTTGTAATAACACGAAGAAAAATAATACAAAAATATTTGGTGTTCTTACGTTCGAGGAAGTCAATAAAGCCGAAATTATGCTATTGAAAATGGTTCAGACAGAGAGTTTTAGTACAGAAATTAAAATAATGAAAAACTTAGAAACCTTCAGAGATGAAAATGGTATTATTAGAATAAAAACTAGATTAGTTCTTGCTGAAGATAATGACGATTTTAAATTTCCAATTCTATTACCATTTAAAAACGAAATTGTCCATAGGCTAATAGAATATCAACATAATGTTCATAGTCATGCTGGAGTACAAATATTATTATCTATATTAAGAGAACGGTTCTGGATTTTACGAGCAAGGAAAACTGTTAAAATGGTGATATCCAAATGTATAATTTGTAGAAGATATAACATTAAAAGTGCAGATACTCAGTTTGCACCCCTGCCAAAGGAAAGAATTACATGTGCAGCTGTTTTTCAAGTCACAGGTATAGATTTGGCTGGACCCTTATATCTAAAAGAAGGAGGCAAAGCTTGGATTGTTTTATTCACCTGTGCAGTATACAGAGCGGTACATTTGGAATTGGTAAAATCTCTTTCAACTGATAGTTTTATAATGGCTTTAAGACGATTTTTAGCAAGAAGATCCAGAGTCTCAACTATATATACGGACAACGGTTCCAATTTTGTAGGTGCCAGTAATCTTTTTAATTAAATAGACTGGACTAAAATCATCGAATATACGAATATAAAGCAAATCAAATGGATTTTCAATCCACCTACTGCCTGTTGGTGGGGAGGATGGTGGGAGATTATGGTCAGACTAGTTAAGGATATACTTCGAAGAAATTTAGGAAGAAGTTCATTTAATTATGAAGAGATAATGACAATTTTGTGTGGCACAGAAGCCGTTGTCAATGCCCGACCTCTTACATACCTTTCCGAAGAAGACAACTTTATTCCCCTAAGTCCCTCTACCTTCCTAAATGACATAGGAAGTAGCTGTGAAGTGTCTGATTTGGACGCTATTGATCGAACCTATTTAGTTAAACGTGTGAGACATATACAAAAAGTTCGAGACAACATTAGACAACGATTCAGAAGAGAATACTTAGCTAAACTAATCAACGTTGGTCATAGAAAACAAAGTTCCCTAAAGGTTGGTGATGTAGTTTATATCGGAAATGACAGTAAAAAACGTGGAGATTGGCCTTTAGGAAAAATAATTGAGGTATATCCAGGAAAAGATAAAGTGCCCAGAGTAGCTAAAGTTAAAACTATGAATGGGAACCTCATTCGACCATTTCAGAGGTTATTTCCACTCGAAATATGTGAAACGGATTCTCAAGGGTTAAAAACACGTTATCTAGAAAAACATCCAAATTTAGAAGAAAGAACGGCAGAAAATTCACAACACGAAGAAGAAAGAAGAGAGAAAGGAGAGGCGGAAATCAGACAAGATAAGAAATTCAAGAAAGAAAAACCTACAGAAACATATACCAGATCCGGAAGACTTTCAAAATTGCCAGTTCGTTATGGAATTGATACTTGAATATTCACCATTTTCCAATCTATTTTCCAATCTTGGAAAAGGGGGGAGAATGTAGGAAATAGTTATTTTATTGTTAATTTGTTAATAGTTTATATATCCCGAAACAGAATCACTCTGTAGAGTGTAAAAATGTCAGACTGATTAATTAATTTTTATAAAAAAGTCAACGAAATATACTATTGAAATATCGATTTATCTTTAATTACGTTCCCATCTTTACCCCTCATCAACATTTATTTCATTTCGGAGTATGCTTCCTCTTGCTTCACTTTAAACATTCTTCCTATTAGATAGTTAGATAGAATGTAAGTTTCTGTATCAGGCCAGTGTGCTAAACCTTGTCAAATGCTTGAGCTACGTCAAGGAATATAACTGAGCATATACATTTTTCTTCGAATGCTTTTTCTATGATATCGGCTATCTGTGTACTATCGACCCATTATCGAGTGTCTGTTTCTAAAACCAAATTCTCTCTCTCTCTCTCTCTCTCTCTCTCTCTCTCTCTCTTTCTTATTTTTCTTTTCTTAATTTAACTAATTACACTATTATTATATTGTAATGACAAAAAGTTGAGTTTTCCGGGCGACGACGAGGAGTTTGCGAGACTTAGTCGAGTCTGACAACTCGTAAGAGTCCCAACATATACTTTTCGTTCGTGTTTCATGCATTATTATACTCTTCACACAGTAGTCTATAAAGAGTATTATAGGTTCACTCTCAAGAAACCAACATTTTTAATATTCATCCAAATTTAAAAATTTGTTGTACCAAAATCCTGATCATCAAAATTTAAACAACTTTTAAAAATGTCCGTCCGATGTCACGTTTTTTGTCCGGACGATAAGTCAAAAACAAAAAATGATATCAACTTGAAATTTTCAGGAAAAATCAAGCTTTATAAGGGGATAAAACCTATTTATTCTGAAAAATTATTTTTTCAACACCCGCATGGATATAAGCTTATCTACGCACAGATTACAAAACGAAAAAGTATGCTATTACGTTCAACTGAACGAATATATTTCATATCCATTCTAGGTAGTGAGAACATTGCTAAAAAATTAAATCTACCAATCGCAGTTTATATTTTGGAAACACAACTACTACTAGGTATGTTTAAAAGTTTAAATAAGTGACAATTCTGTCAAACTAATTGTCAGTAGGTAATTTTTTAATTATTGAAATTAACTAGACAATAAAATGAGCTATTTTTGTGTAGAATTGATAAATAATAGCATTTTTATTTGGTCATTTTGAAAAAAAAAAATTATCAAAGCATATGAAACTAATTTAATTACGAGTATTAAAACTAAAATCGTTAAAAGCGGCGGTGGAGGCGAGGATAGAGCTTCTGTCTTCTGGGCGGGGACTAATTAAATTAATCTTTTTTTTTTTCTTCATGTTTATTTTATTTTAAAGGCCTGGGATCGAATCTGGGCGGGGACTAATTGAATCGGTCATTTGAGAAACGGCACATGTTACCTTTTTTGATGTACGTATTATAGAAAACATATTTTATAAAACTATATCCGTCACATGTCGCGCATTATTAATCAACTATAATTTGTTATCGATTTTTTTTTTGCTTAAATAATTATTGTATTTATTATACGCGAAATAAGTTTTAAAAGCTAAGTGTTCAACAGTATTTTTTTTAACTATGTTCTCATATTTTGAGTTTTTATTATTTTTTCAAAAATGATATACAACTGACATGTGCTGTTTCTCAAATTACCGATTCAATTAAATTAATATTTTTTTCATGTTTATTTTATTTTATAAATTAGTAAAATTCATAAATTATTTTAAAATTAGTTATTTTATCTTAAAAACCTAAAATAATTTTTTTAAATTTGTAGATTTTCGTTAGTGTTTCGTAGAAAAAATACACTGTACAATTCGAGAGGATTGTCCATATCTACTCTTGTTGCACAAACTATTATTTCAGTTGGTTTATTTGAAGTATGGTTAAAAGTTCACCGTTTCGTTTATGTTTTATGTCCGAAAAACGGCGACGTTTTATTCGAATAAAAAAAATTACAATGTGTGTCTACATATATTACAAATTTTTATTTAAATTCAGGAAAGAGTACAGTTGTTTTTTTAAGTTGGAATATACAACGTTCCAACATACAGACGTTAGTCGATGCCATTCGGATCCCGACACACATATTTTTCAATTTTCTCACCGATTTCCTATTTTGTGATCTTGGTAACTTTTGATTGTCTTCCTCCGTTATTTTATGTCTAACTTATGGTTGTGTTAAATTTTAAAATATTGTCACAAAAAATAGTTTCTTTTTCTCTGTCAATATCTTCTCCCTCTTTTTCTTTCTTTATCTTTCTTCTTGACGTATTCCTTTTTCATCCAGTTGTTTTAGTGTACCGTAAAACAATTTCGGATTATCTTTAAATTTCATCGTTCATTGTTTCTAATTTTCTCTGCTGTTATTGCTTTCTCTCTTTCTAGTTGAATTATATTTCGGGTAATCTGCATTTGATTAAATAATTGGTCGCGTAATAATTGAATAATTGATTAATATAGTTCGACTGTAAATTTGGTCTCCTTCTTTTAACATAAATTCATGCTATTACAACCAGACTGTTTTATTTTGGTTTCTATTTAACGTAAATTATGTTTTAATGTTTTATTAATTTATCTAATATAATTTGGAACTATTCGTATAAGCAATAGAATTTTTAACTATTAAAATATGTAGTTTCATATCGAAGAAAGATGTTATTAGCTAACAAGAATATTGTTAATTCCTGTAAACATTTGAATGATGAAAAATATCAATTACCGCTAAGTTACATTAAAATCTTGATTTTATTGGGATTGATTACTTCGTGACTATAATCAATTTAAACTGAAGCCATAATAAAAATAATTATTTCTATTTAGAATTACAAATAACAATATTTTTAAATATACGGATATTGGATGATTATGATTTCTGAATGAACTAATAGATTGGCACGTTCATTTTATTTATGGTTCACTTTTATATTTATTATCACGATTGCTGATGTAGTCAATTAAATCATGAATTATTCATTTTGATGAAATCTGTATTCTAGTGAATGTACTGAATTATATGTGGATACCCAGGGTACAATGTCATTCATGTAAATCAACTAAACAAGTAGCAGTAAAAAGTAAAATGTTAATAACTGCTTTTTTACCTAAAATAACATAATATTTAATATTTTTATGTATTAGTATACAGGGTGAGAACTTAACTAAAAGCTTATAATGGGCAATATCTCCTCATTAAAAGAAGATTTCCATTTGACTCTTCCAAGTAATTAATTAGAAATAAATGTTCATTTAAGTATAGATATTTTTTATAATTTAGGGATTACTTAAAAATAAATCAATACTAAATTTTTTTGTCCAATCACAAAATGTAATTTCCATTATTGAGTCCTTATAAAATAATTCAGACAGTTAGCACTTGTACTTAAATTACTGGAAATTTTCCATAAGAAAGAACCCTATATTTAGGCGATTATGTTTATTATATATTATTTATACGGAGTGGATTATTTGGATTATAAAGAGAGTAACTTAAATGTCTGTGAAAAAATGTTTGTTATTTTTTAACAGTAATATTGCCATTTTTTTCAAGATTACAATAAAATACTAAATCTGTTCGTGAAAGATTGAATTTTTATAATTTGCATTTTGACACGCCTGTCAAATCATAAATTTGAAATAGGACGTAGGGTCAAGTAATAGTTCTTATTAAAGGTATTTTATAGCATGTTTTTATTTTTCGATTAATATTAATAAATTTCTCTCTCAAATGTTTGTCACAATTTAATCCTGTTTTTGTCACATATCGATGTCTCAATTCGTTTCGAAAATAACAGGGGATGGCTTTATAGACGCACTATATTTTATACCGGGATTAATATAAATAATATTTAAATTATGTATGGGACCGTTATAAAAGAAGAATAGTATTTAGCTCAGTAATAGCTATTACTCTCTCTCTCTCGGATGATTTATGGTACTCGCTAAACCGCCCACTCACACTAATAGGATTAATAGGAATAACCAGAGATAACGAGGAGATGTAACTATTAACAAATATCTTGCGGTCCTGAATATAATATCCGCTGTTGTCATATTCATTATTCTCGTTTTGTTTACAAAATTATTTATATATATTAAAAATAATTCAACCTATTTTATTGCAACTGAACCCAAAAAATTTTGAATCATTTGTTATATTAAATTTAACTAAATTAGATGTAATTTCACAAAATTAGATGTAACAATTTTCAATAAATTTCAAAACCTAGTCATGTTAGGTTAGAAGTGGCAACAGGGCTTACACCGGTATGGATATTTACGTTATTATAAGCGCACAGCGGCTTACACATTTATTCACTGATAAAAATAAGTTGTATCTACGTAAAATTTTTCTTTTTATCCCTTCTCTTACTTCTCACCTTTCGTCTCCTCGCCCCGTCCCTACAAATAGAGTGTATCGATTGTCGAATTAATCTTGGCATCATGAATATTATATTTTATAAATGAATGATTATATCTTTGTTATCTCTGGAAATAACCAACATTGTTACTATAATATTTATACAATTATATAATTAATATTGCAAGTCGAATCGAAAATTAAATGAAATTAAAAAATCGCACTTGCAAACACAACTTAAATTTAATTATGCATTCTTCTTGTCTTGGCTTACTCACTTTGTCATTTATCTCAATCAATATGGAGCAATTAATGTTATAGGTGTTCAAGGCTATTTCACAAATGCAAAATCTTTTGTATTGGTAATTAAATTTCTTGGAAATAATTATTTAAAGAAGATAACTTAATAAATTATTTTGATTACACCTACCGTATTTTTTTATTTAAAATTTTATAATCTGTTTATTGAAAGTTGTCAGAAAGTGGGTATTAAAAGGAGTAGCGCAGACAATAATGTTCTCTATTTCTTTGAAAATAGTTTTTGAATGTAAAACTACCAATTTAAATTTGCGGATATAAGTATTTATGTTAATTTCGTTAATTTTAAAAGAAATAACTATTCTTTATAAAATTTCATATTAGTAACAAATATGTTAGTTAATAACTATTTATGAAACCAGTTGCAAAATACGTGTGAATATCAGCGGGACGAGTAGATAGATATTACTGACATTTAGGCAACCAATATTACTTTCTTGCATTGTTAGATTGCATATGCATCATGTAATTAGAATCACGATTAGAACATCATTATTAATTATTTATTCTCAACGACTTGCAGTACGTTTATATTATTTATTAAATTTATTTAGTTTTCAAAAAAGTGGTTTATTTTGTTGTGTATTCTGTTTTAATTATTTTGTGCTGATTTGGACTGAAAAATAAGGACCAAAACATCATTGCGAGATTGTAAGTCTATCCAAATTCTATTTTTATAAGTCACCCACTCTGCCTTCTTTAATATAAACTTTCAGTAATAATGTGTATTATCAATTTTAAAACCGAAAAAGGTTCATTTTATTTCTTTTCTTTTCGCAACTGGTGACGTAATGAATTTATCGAAACCAGTTTCATAATATTCAACATTATGTAACTGGTTGCGTAAAGTAGATCATTTTGATAATTGCTGCGATTACAAAAAATGTCACTTGATATGTCAAAATTAGAAAAACTATATTTTTTATTATAACCATATTACACGTTCCTTGTACGAATATATGTTGTAAATGTTGTAAATGTTGTAAATGTTGTAAATGTTGTAAATGTTGTAAATGTTGTAAATGTTGTAAATGTTGTAAATGTTGTAAATGTTGTAAATGTTGTAAATGTTGTAAATGTTGTAAATGTTGTAAATGTTGTAAATGTTGTAAATGTTGTAAATGTTGTAAATGTTGTAAATGTTGTAAATGTTGTAAATGTTGTAAATGTTGTAAATGTTGTAAATGTTGTAAATGTTGTAAATGTTGTAAATGTTGTAAATGTTGTAAATGTTGTAAATGTTGTAAATGTTGTAAATGTTGTAAATGTTGTAAATGTTGTAAATGTTGTAAATGTTTTAAATGTTGTAAATGTTGTAAATGTTGTAAATATTGTAAATGTTGTAAATGTTGTAAATGTTGTAAATTTTGTAAATGTTGTAAATGTTGTAAATGTTGTAAATGTTGTAAATGTTGTAAATGTTGTAAATGTTGTAAATTTTGTAAATGTTGTAAATGTTGTAAATGTTGTAAATGTTGTAAATGTTGTAAATGTTGTAAATGTTGTAAATGTTGTAAATGTTGTAAATGTTGTAAATGTTGTAAATGTTGTAAATGTTGTAAATGTTGTAAATGTTGTAAATGTTGTAAATGTTGTAAATGTTGTAACTGTACGTGTTTACGAGTGGATCGCCTAAGTCCCACTCAGACGTTTGAACAGCACACCTACGACGTCGTGCTCAATCAAATATATCCAGTCAGGACAAATCTACCAATTTATTTTTCATTAATACTAATCCTTAATGTGAAAAATGGTGCAATTTTTGTATAAAATTTATAATTTTGATATTTCAGATTGACTCCAGTATATGCATTTGTCATCTTTTACTACGCAACAATATTTAACCATACAGGAGCAGGTCCATTATGGAAACTTGTAGCAGGAGGGGACTGGAATGATTGTCGAGAAAATTGGTGGGCGAATTTACTCTACATTAATAATTACTATAATGTGGATCATACGGTAAGAAATAAAATGTAAAATAATATACTACAATACTGCGAAGAAACAGATTGTGAATTGATTAGATATATTTTTAATTTTAAAATAGCTAACGATACATGAGGGGTACCTATAGATGCAAATCGCGACATGTTAAGGTTGGTTAATAACAATTTGAGAAAATCAAGAAAAACTTTTACGCTAACAAGTCGCCTAAAATGTCAACGTTACTTGTTGCCTTTTGCACTTAACAACGTTTTTAAATTATAGATTCAGGGCATTCCCTGTCGCTTTTTGCTACTAAACCAAAATGATTTATAGATTTTTACGCAGAACAACGTGCTTTTAGTAATCAGTACCAAATAAATTTATTATTTCATCAACAAGTAGATTTGAAGTACCACGATTATCGGATTTTCATTCCTACAGAGTAACTGACTTTTTCTTTTTCCGCGGCCATAGTCATAGAAGCTGAATATAGTAAAATGATTCTTTAAAGAAAATGAAATATGTAATCTAACTTCTGCTGGGAAAATTTTTACTTAAATCATTTGCATAATCTGTCAGTTCAGGAGGAGTATTATTAAATTCCGTATCACAATCAGTATATTCACCCACTTTTGAATTTAAGTTCGACTTAACAAACGCCGCTTATCTTTATACAAGAAAACTCAAACTAAATAATATTACGTCGCGTAGAACTGTCAATCATGAAATTCATGGCTATCTACGATGCGGGCGTGATCTTCACAGCCATTGATCAGTAGCTATTACAGAATGAAGTTTGTTGTGTCGATTCTCGATGCGAATGCCGAATATTTAGGATTCTCCATACGTTTTTGTTTTTCTCCGAACTTTCGTTTACAATTTCACTTAGACTTTTCTCAGCATTTAACGCACTTTCGATTATTAGGTTGTCTATTGTCTGTGCCGCGGTGTCGATGATGGCTTTAATGTCTTTTTCTGTCGCACTACCGAAATCAGCGATATTCTCGAGCGTATTGTTTAATGGGGAATTCTCGAGATTTTCGAAATTACCGAAATTGTCTTCACTATCTGGAGAGTCGACCGGGCTTGACGATGGCGCGATTTTCTGTCCTACATTCTCCGAATTATTTTTGGAGAGTATGTGTTACTTTTGTCTTCTTCACCTTTCTCCCTACTTTCATTTGCTACAGATTTTGAATCACGCGACGAGTTTCTTGTTTGGCTAGAGTCTGGTTCTGGCTCATTGTCAATGCTTTTGTCGAAGATATTTTTCTCCAAACTTTTTTTCGGGAAAAAATTTCCGGGGAGTCCCTTCTGGTCCTGGATCTTGATGTACTGGCAATAAGTCTAGGATTAAGGGTACTCACATGTCGGTATGGGTGATTACAGCTGCTATTTTCACTCCGAGGGCTCTGCTGTGGGGAGTTCTTTCTTCCGACAGCTTTTCATTTCTACCTTTATTCCTTCTGGAGAATAGAGAGTTTAGGAAATTCGGACCGTCTTGAATGCTGGATGTGGGAGTATTTGTGGCTACCCTTTCGGGTTCCGCCATAGGCGGTTGTTTTAGATTAGAAATCTGGTGGACCGATACTGTATGAAATACAGCAGTAAAATTATCGTAACCGTCCTCTGATGAAGTACAGAGGATTACTGGAAAGGAGGATCACTTATATAGCAGGCTTGAAGGAAAATCATATGTCCTTGAAAATGTAAATAAAAACTTAAGACCATGAATAAAAGTAGCCTAAGTTTGTCGTTAGAGGTCAGTTCAAATTAATATATCATTTTTTTCAAATGAATGTTGTCAATGTAAATAAAAGATACATATAAAGTAGTTGTATTTAATAAAAATAAATTGAATTAAATATATTAGTGAAAATCAATTAAAAAAATGTTTAAATAAATAAATTTTGCATTATTGGGCTTCTTGAGCGCTCAACGATTTATTTTTTTTACTTCAGTTTAAAAATGTTTTATATTACATTTGAGCTATGAATATTATTATTTTATTCTCTTATTAATATTTTTATCTCATTGTAATTACTAATATAATTATTAACTACTTTTATCAGAATGAACGAAACTAAACGTGAGAGAAAGGAGAAATTACATAACAGATTTTTTCCCGAACTTAACCAAGGTTATATATAATGAACTAATGTGACAATCAATGGCGTAACTAGCGGAGTGAAAAGTTAATACAAGGAGGATATTTTTTATGAGAAAATTATTAAAAATTGCTCTTTTTTTATCTATAATGGTATGTTTATAATTATTATGCTTCTCTCAATCGAATTCAGACATTATATAATAGTTATTTGCATATTCAAAAACAGAAGTAATAATGTATTTTTACAGAACGCACGATATTGCCCCAGCGAATAAAACTATAAGCCCTGCATCTGTAGATAGAACTAAAGTGGGTAAGACTGGGCTGATTTCGTCTTTGAACGAAAATCGTAGTTCGACTATATGGCAGGAATTTAGAAAGGGTTAGTAACAAATCCATAAATGTACTTAACAATTACCTATCTCTAAAATAGAACCACCTAGATTCCGACTCACCTGATTTCAATTTATAAATACGGGCCTTATTATCACCATTGACGAACAATTCAATTTGGCGCCATACGTAATTCTTATTTTAAATTATTACTGTATCTTTATCTTTGTCGGCTATAAGATTGGACCTAGAACACTGCGGCCTCTTGGGTATATTTTATTCCCCTGTATGCATTATATTCAGGTACTATCTTTAGAATAGTCCCTTGCCCGTGCCTGTGCCTTTAGTTCCCTACCAAGTACGCGATCATTGTGTAATCCCATCACATGAAGGTGTTTCAGTAAGCAGTGTCCCGTTAGTAATCCTACAACGGTGAATATTTGAGGCATTGTGAGCTGTAATACCTCAGCAGCCATGGGTGGGTTTGGTCCCTCCAGACCACCTTTGACTTGTATATGTTTGAACAAAGGACCTTTAAGGTTGCTTGGCGATCTGAAAGAATTAAGATCGTTTGTTTTTTGTACTTCCTTTTAAATTATCTGGTACTCACAATTTGATTGCACGCTAGAGCCTGTTCCCTTGTTAGTTTTAGATCCATCCGCACACCATACAAGGCCCCTAAGCATATTTCTCTACCTCCTCGTTTACCTCGACCTGGAAAAGTCTGTTGAAGGTTAAGCGGGGTGTCATATGATCTGATCCCATGTTTAATATAGGAACATTTATGTCATGTTTTATATGTCCTAGTGGGTTTCAGTTGTTGGAGATCCAGTCTGTACGCACTCATTCTGGCCTCCTCTTTATGACTAGGTCAAAAGGTGGGAGGTTCAGAATGATTTCCATAGATGCTGTCGGTTTACTTCTCACTGGCTAGCGGCAGTTTCTATGATTTCATATTCATCATTTTCTGAATCTTCAACAGTAGCTTTTCAAAATGTTTCGCTCACTGTTCTAAAATATCTTTTTTGTCACAAAGTATGGGTATATCCTTTTTCATCATTTATTTCTTCAACTAGTTCCTCTAGTTTTTGTAGATCTTTATTAATATATCTTCTATTTTTCTTATGAACTTCTTTTCCTCTATCCTCCTAGTTTTATAGACTTAGATATGTTAATTCCAACGTCACTATTTTCAACTTTCTTGAAGAAATCCTTTGATGAATAAAAGTTGTACCTAGAAAAAAATGTATCTCTTCGTATTGACTGTTTAAAAAATTACAACAATTTTCAAAATAATAAAACTTTAAAATGTGTATTTTTATTTTGATAAATACAGAAGTAAAACAGAAATTATAAATTCTAACAAAAAGGATCGATGGTGGAAAAATTACTTAATAGAGTGTTTCTGTCCATAAATTATTTTTTTTTTAAAGAAAGTCATTGTAATTTCCATTTTAATTATGAGACTACGCCAATGGATTGTGCAATTTCTTATGTGATTCAGCAAAATAACCTGCTCGTTGCTCGTTGTATGATTAAAGTAGAACAAAAGTATTATAAAATTTAATTATAGGTATGCATAATTATTAAGTTTATTAAATCATACAGCGTTTATTGAAATTTGTTAGAATTGGAGAATTTTTAAATAAATTTAAAAAATTCATTTAAATGTCGAAAAAAACAGTCGTTAACTAAAGGAAAACAGTAGTTTTCAACGTCGTTCTGATACAGGGTGGTTCATAAAGATGGAACTAACTATATAGGACTAAATATTAGGTCACTTTGTTAGAAAATGTATAATAAAGGTAGGTATGAAAAAAAAGTTGATTCAGGATTTCTTTAAATTTTTGACAATCGAATAATATTTCCTGTATCCGGACATGATTTAGGTAATCATATCCCATTATGACTATATCAAATTTGAGTTTAAATTTTAATTTTTTTTAACTTTATTAAACCACGTATCTATCAAAAATTGGGATGTGTCTACTCGACTTTTAACATAATTTGAATACAGCATAAATGTTTTTTCTGCATACCTATTTTCAGATTAGTAGTATTTGGTACTAGATTAAAGTAGGAGATTAAACTACTGTTTATAATTAAATTTTACCTAGGTATACAGGGTGAATCCTAAGTTGACACTTTTTTAACTATCATTAAAATAAACAGTTTTTTCCAACAAAAACTCAAAAATAAAAAACTTACTATACCTAATTAATTCCAAAATCCAATACAGTCCTGTATAACTGTATAACTTTCTCTTATCTCACCTGATATGCAATCACCCTCACACTTATCTAACAAAAAATCCTAAACAACATTATTATTTAAAATGTGTTCTTTCGAACGCACCTAATTTTCAATTTACCATACTGAACAGATAAACTGACTACTGACATACTAAGTGATTCTATCTATCTGAATTAGGGAGTGGTTCAAAGCCCACTTGTACTGAAGCTCTAGGCTTATTGTACCCCTCACAGTTTCTATCCCATCAGATTGCTTTTCTTGATGAATTCAAGAATATGTCTGATGAGCGCTTTCGCGATTTCTTCATGTTATTGTTATTGTACCCGTTCCCATTTAAGGTTCCAACAGTGGCATAGTATGTGAATAGGAGTTTCGTTCTCCTCTTCACATATTCTACATAGGGAGTCATCAGATATCTCTAAGAGATTTAGGTGTCTTCTAAGGCCGAAGTCCCGTAAGGAGTTCTATTTCGGCATTGAGTTCGCTTCTGCTAAGGTTTAGCAGTTGATGTCTGCTCGTGGATGGTCCCTCTATGAATCTTTTGGACTGTCTAAGTCCAGGAAGTTCCATCTAGAGCCTATGGTGTTCTCTATGTATTTGTTCCTTTTAACACCCATTTAACATGTTGGTATGAGATACCACATGTGGGTTCTGGTCCAATAAGAGTTTTTTTCGCTCCCTTCCTTGCTGGGAGGTCTGCTTTCAAACACTCCTTCATGTCCTGGCACCCATTCAAGGGTGACCTTGTTATGTTCTGCCAGGGCCTGGAGGGACTGTTGGCAATCAAGTATTGATTTAGATTGTACTTCTACCCTTTTCAATGATTTAAGGGCTGCCTGACTGTCTTTCATGATAATGATCCTCTTATCTCTAAGAGAGTCATTTAGCATGACTTTGGCGCAGGCATTTATTGCTGTTACTTCAGCCTGGAAGACTGTTGTCAGTGACCCCAGGTTCAAACGAATTCTCCTCCCACACATGGTAGATCCCAGCTCCTGTGCTGTTTTTCATTTTTGAACCATCTGTATACCAGATTGATTCGTTTTGTTTTTCCCTATTTTCCCGGCTTTTGGCCCTTTCTGGTATTTGAATATCAAAAGGTTTCCTGAAGTCGTGAATAATGGGCGTTCTATCCGATGGCATTCTTAGTAGCGGATTTTGTTTTAATTTCTGTAATATTGTGTGGTGTCCTTTTCTCGAAAGTTTCCATCCAAATCCATTAACCATTAGTCATAGCCTCCTTCTCCACCACAAGGTGTAGTGGAGAAAGACCTAGCAGTAGCTCCATTGCTGCTGTGGGCATAGTTCTAAATGCCCCTGTTATTATTAGACAGGCTAGTATTTGCACTTTGTCTAATTTTCTGTTAGCTGTTATGCTTTTAGTCTTGTGCCACCATATGACTGATGAGTAAGTTATAACAGGTACTACAACCATATTGTAAAGCCAGTGCATCATACTTGTTTTAAGCGACCATACGTTCCCTACCATCCGTCTAGAGGCCCATAGTATTTTTACAGCTTTTTCTGTTGTTTTTATATATGGCTGCAGAAGCTAAGCTTGTCATCAAGAGTGATTTCAAGATATTTAACCTCTTTTGCCATTTTTAGATGTTGTCCCCACATATAAAGCTCCTTCATTCCTTGAAGGTTCATTTTTCTTGTGAATGCATCAACATAGGTTTTTGTCGGGTTTGGGGACAATCCCTCTTTTAGGCACCATCTTTCGACGATATTTAGTGCCCGCTGCATCCTTTCAGATACAACAGACCCATATTTACCGTTTACTACGATGCTTATGTCGTCTGCAAATGCTTGCGTGTATAAGTTTTCTCTCTCTAACTCGCATAAGAGGCCATCAACCACCAAGGTCCACATAAGAGGAGATAACACTCCTCCCTGCGGGAATCCCTTGTTAACTTAAGTGATTACAAGATTCGTGATTCATATGCGTAAAAAACGAAAAAAAAAAACAAATAAACATAGACATACGTATTAATTTGCTGAATTTTTCTTACACAAGTTCATGTCCGGTTTTAGATTTAATAATTCTTTATTTTTCCTATTTTTGAGTTTTTTAAGAAATTTAATTGAATAAGATGTTTATTTTACCGACTTCTATACACAGTTAAAAAATTATTAACCTAGGATTCACCCTATAT
Organism: Psylliodes chrysocephalus; assembly: GCA_927349885.1. Lineage (NCBI taxonomy): Eukaryota > Metazoa > Arthropoda > Insecta > Coleoptera > Chrysomelidae > Psylliodes > Psylliodes chrysocephalus. The sequence goes on from OV651818.1 coordinate 66,795,557, forward strand.
ATTTAACTATTCACTACTTTCTTCAATATTAGCACATCCAAGCAGGTTAGCTACACAATAAATTTTAATACAAAATTACTAGTAAATATCGCTAAATCGAAATACTTGATGAACATTAATATACATTTTAATAAAGTGTTAATTAAAGGTAGGTACCAAAAGTTTTGATATAATATTTTCGTCAGCAGGAATTTTTTCGGATCCATGTTTAAGAACTTTATTTTATGAAATCAACTCTAAATGATTGAAGGAAAATAAATTTCAATTGTGGCAAATTTAAAAATAAAAACAAATGAAAAAGAGGAAAATTTAGAAGTCCGTGTCATAGAATCACCTTTGGCTAATACCACAACAGACATTGCATTAAATCAAAAGGAACATAGCAGAGATAGCAAATCATTTAACACTAAAGCTTTGATGTTACTTCCTAAGGACCGGTTTCGTCCTTGTTAGGACTCATCAGGACTCATAGAACTAAATTAATTAATTACTTAATCTTTATGTATGGTCACTAAGTTTTGTTTTTTAATCGATATAAAAATTTTAAGTCGGTCCTCTCCAAGCAGGCAACATTATGCACAAGTATTTTGACCAAGTAGGTAGAGGGCGTAACTGACTCTCAAGTGAAATTTTTACTTGAATCATTTTGTATCAATAGATGTCAGACGCGATTGCCGCCAATAACTTTTTTTACACCCACATGGATATTAGCTTATTTACGCACAGACTACAAAACGAAAAAGTATGTCATTGCGTTCAACTGAACATATATATTTCATATCCATTCTAGGTAGTGAGAAAACTGCAAAAAAATAAAATCCACCAATCACAGTTCATATTTTGGACACCTACTATTATTTTTAAAATTGTAAATAAGTGACAATCCTGTCAAACTAATTGTCAGTACATTTTTTAATTAGGATTCAATATACATTAAAATGAGTTATTTTTTGTGTAGAATCGATAAATAATCGTAAATAATAGCATTTTAAATTTTATTTGAACCATATTTAAAAAAAATATATATTATTAAACAAGCAATTTATAGTAGCTATTATTCACGCAGGGTGACGTTTGCGTCCCGAGCCGTAGGCAAGGGGCGCAAGTTACCCGAGTGAAAAATGGCCATAAATTGCGAGTCTAGTACTATAATTTGTTCACGACCATTATTTATTAAATAAAAGTTAAGTTAGAATGGAAAGTTTTTATTAAACATACTAACTGTTGTTTTTTTAATTTTTTGATTTTCCAATTTTTCGAATTTCCGATTTTTCGATTTTTTGATTTTTCAATGTTTCGATTTTTCGATTTTTCGATTTTTCGATTTTTCGATTTTTCGATTTTTCGATTTTTCGATTTTTCGACTTTTCGACTTTTCGATTTTTCGATTTTTCGATTTTTCGATTTTTCGACTTTTCGATTTTTCGATTTTTCGATTTTTCGATTTTTCGATTTTTCGATTTTTCGATTTTTCGATTTTTCGATTTTTCGATTTTTCGATTTTTCGATTTTTCGATTTTTCGATTTTTCGATTTTTTGATTTTTTGATTTTTCGATTTTTCGATTTTTCGATTTTTCGATTTTTCGATTTTTCGATTTTTTGATTTTTCGATTTTTCGATTTTTCGATTTTTCGATTTTTCGATTTTTCGATTTTTCGATTTTTCGATTTTTCGATTTTTCGATTTTTCGATTTTTTTTATTTTTCAACCTTTCAATTTTCCGATTTTCCAATTTTTAGAATTTCTGATTTTTCGATCTAGAAAATATCGTTATGAAAAGTATCGCCCATCTTTAGTTATCTACCGGAAATTGCCAGAATTACAAAAGCGTGAATTATCATAATTCACTCTAGTGATATATGGGTACTATATGCTTTTAGTTAGGAGGTAGAATATTGATTTATTATTAAGTGGTCGTGGACAAAAAATTAAATTTAATCAAACTATATAAAACTATTTTAAAAACTAAAATGGTTAAAAGCGGCGGTGGAGGCGAGGATAGAGCTTCTGTCTTCTGAGCGAGGGGACTAATTAAATTAATCCTTTTTTTTATGTTTATTTTATTTTATAAATTAGTAAAATTCATAAATTATTTCAAAATTAGTTATTTTTTTCTGAATAACCTAAAATAGTTAGTGGGTTAGTTAGTGGGCCGTAGAAAAAATATACTGTTCCACTCGAGTCGATTGTCTATATCCACTCTTGTTGCACAAACTACCATTTACATTTAAATATTTTAGTACAAGGGTGTCAGTCTTACTATACAGCGTAAACCATGTTTAACTTTCTTATCCAACTTTGATTTTAAAAGAAAGTGAAAGGAGTTCCATCATCAATCATGCACCAGTGTTTTGTTCTTTTAGAACATGTCTTAACTTACGCTAGAAAATTGAGTAAAATGCATATTTAATGTTTATAATTATTTTCAAAATAAATCTGGGGAAATAGACGTTTCTACGCGATTTTTTTCCCATACATAGCCATACAATTCATAATTGACAAATTAGGTATTTAACTGCCAATTATGTTTTTTTAAAGAACCTATTTACGGTTTTAACAAATATCTAAACGCTAGGATTTACATAATAAGGTGTAAAATAAAGTAAGAAATCTATTGTTTTAATAAATAGAAAGTATCAGGTTTTATTATAGGCAACGATTTATTTTGGCTGGTTGGATGTTACAAAAGTGCTTCACGATTATATAATTCGTGATAATGGGCTAAGTTAAATAATTTCTCCAATCTTCATAACACCTATGTAGGAGAAAGTGGGGCAAATATATTTCAAGGTTATTGGTTCGCCTAAATGAGAGTTACGGAAACGGAATTAATACAGAGTTATTCCTAAAGACATGAAAATGTGATTGCTGTTAAAACTGTTAATACGTTAGCCACATAATTTTTTAAACCAAGCTTGTTTTGAAATTTATTTGATTCTTGAATCTCTGTATGTTAATTTATAAATGATCAGGCCCAATAAAAATAAATTTAAATAAAAACTGTTTGGCAATGTCATCGGGTTCTCTCCTTTCTCTGTAGGCTTTTTTGTACGAGTATGAAAGATTATTTATAGTCTCAAATGTAATAGTGTTATTAAAAGGAATAAAGAAATCTAAATTAATACCACATAAAATAGTTAAAAGTTGCAAATAGTTTCGGCTAACGAGCCTTCATCAGGACTATAATACAAAAATAAAATTATGACAGATAGCAGTATTAAAAAAAACATAGAGTTGTTGTACTCACAATAAAATGAAGTTGTTATAACTGCAAATAATACAAGTGGTAACGCACGATATGAAAACGTAAAATGTAAGATAAAGGTAATAAATAGACCTAATAGCCTCAGAGAAGGAGAAGATATGGCTTAAATATGTAAAGTTGACCAACTGCTGAATCTGAGGAATGGTAGATCATTAAGAAACCATCGGCCAATTTCGCGAAAGACTTACTGGATCATAAACGATAAACCGTTAGGATAACAGATGGTCTTCTTACCGGAAGGTGTACAAGTATCATTAATCCAGCAGCAGAAGCAACACTGTGTAGATTCTTTGAGGAAGAAGAAGAAACATCAATCTACTAGTGTGAAAGCCATGCGTAAAAATAATGTTCTTTCTTGGCTATTTCTTACTAGATATAATTCAGTAGTAATATATAGACAGAGAAGAAGATACTTTCTCCAGAAGGAAGCAGTTGCAGAAACAAATATTAGGAGAAACACTATAGAGAAGAAACGTCTGGTTTTTTAACGCTTCCAACATGTCGAGGTTCTTTGTTGAAGGGTTGCGGTGGTCTTCTATCTTTATTTTTTGATTGAAGTTCGCCCATGGCTGTCTTGGTATCCACTAGAAGTTGTGCGACAGTTCCTGTGGCAAGTGTTGAAGTTGGCTCTAGTTGTCACTTCTCTGTTTAGTGTTTGCTGTAAGAATAAAATACAAACATAAGTTTTTACTTGTAAAGAAATAAAATTAGTGTATTCCTTACCTGCGACTAATTTTATCCTGGCAATCAGGAACAGAGCATGGACAAATTCACACCATAATTATCTTTGTTTAAAGCACTAAAAATCGCCCAAAATGGAGGTTATGGCGTTATGGCATGATCTGATTACTGCAATGGCTGTTGAATACCTACTTGCGTACGCTTTCGTCACTCTGAACCTGCTGGACGAACCGTAACGAACAAACTTTATGTAAAGTATCGCCATTTATATTTGTTGTACAGTACTATACCACGAGTCAACATTTTCCTATTAAAGATCCTTATAGCCTGCTCACCACATTTGAATTTCACATTATTTTCCTTTGATAAGTCTTATCTGTATCTATATGTAAGGTGGGAAGAGTTGGTTGCTCCACAGCACTCATTAGGATACTCCAGTAGCATATAGGACCTGCCTCTCAACTTGTCAAAAACCTGCTTGTTGTTGCTAACAGCCTCCAAGGTTATATTGAAAATGAGTAGGATGATCTCATCGCCTTCCACTGCGATTCAGATGGATCTATTATGTCTAAGTTATAGTTCACCATACAAGTCACACCTTTTAATGAAGGCCATGGTTGAATTGGGTGAGACCTATTTATGTCGGTAGTCTCCAGTTGGATGAATCCGAAAATCTGGTATTTGTTTCCAAAGCAGGAATCTAAAATGTGCTTTACGGATTCGTCTTCCACGCTGCAGAATCGACAGTCCGATGTTTGTTTCAGACCTATGCTTCTCGTGTGGTTACCTAGACCACAATATCCTGTCATAAGTCCCGTGAGAATGCATGGATCGTTTCTACTCCATTCCCGGATCTGAGCAGAGGCATTCATGAAAGGGTTGGGTATAAACCCCTTTGAATGAGTTAGCCCTGAGGTATCTCTCTAGCACGTCCCGTCCATTTTGAGCTAATTCTGTTAACAGTGCTCTTTGCAATGCCCAGGAATGGTTTTGGTCCTATGAACTCGGTTCCTCTTTTAGCGAGTGCAGATCAAAGTAACTTTATTCCGGGCACCGAGACACTCAAGGATATTTATACAGTTCCAAATCAGCTTTGAGCCAACTCGAGTGGAGCTCTTGAGGGCTGCCTAGATATCTGAAAAGATCTTTAAATTCTTGTTAGCGGAAAGAAAATGAATCGACACTCTCGCTTCCCAATTCTATAGAAATCATTTTTGCTTGTTGGAAGATCGTGGAGAGGTTTATTGATATGTGAAATCTTGGCTTTTGGCCGAAAACTCCCGCTCCTACTCCTTTTTCAGTTTTGAAGCCGTCCGTGTCTGAGACCATGTCGAGGATGAGGTAGTTAATAATCTCACTCATCAGCCCCTTTTGGCCCATAGCACTTCTTCATTGCATTGACTACCCACCTGCAGAAGTTTATAGGAGATCATCCAGGTCTTCCTTTTCAGAATTGTGGAATTTTCAGTCAAATCGTGAAATTTTTGCAGTTTTTGTTGAGAAGTTAGTTATGTACAATATTTTTCTGTCCAAAGATATGTTAAGTATGTTAGCAGTCCCAAAGTATTCGTTATTTGGACTTTCTTATTCAACAATTCGTTACTGTAGGAGGCCTAGAGGAGTGTAGATAGTTGGTTCAACAATATTGTGTTACTCGTGTTTAATTACGAATATATATTATTTATTACATTATAAAAATTCTAATACTGATTTTGGCTGTAGACAACGATGTTACAAAACAAAGAATTGTCATATAATACAAAGACTGGTATCAGGACTATCGATTATCGCATAAACTAAACGAAACTAAATTTAATGAGTCTGAAGGAAGAGTGAAATTATCATTTGACAACAGGTTGGATGCATTAATTTATATTACCCATAGTAACGACCATGGTAAATGGGACTCCGATTAACACTCTAGAACACAGTAGAATGTTTGATAATACTAAATTGCAACTTTTGGCGAAGGTGCCAAATTGTTATATATGGACGAGGAATTTGGTGGACATGCCGAGTAAACTTCGCCTTTTTATTTAAATAAGCTGTATGTCGTTGGAGAGTCAGTCGATAAAAAGAATTTGTTGTAAAAATATAAATTTTTTGAAATATAAATAGTGCTAAAATAGAAAATATGTATTTGAGATAAATTACCATTAAATTGTAAATCAATTATTGAATAAAAGTGTACAAATAAATTAAATATATAAATTGTTTAAAATAAATAAATAAGCATTTTGTATATAATAACATTACTTTTTCAATATATACAAGTGAACACATACAAAATTATATAAGCACTAATTAAATTCTTGAAGACATATTTCAACAACATAAAAATCAGAGATAACTATGTTAAAATATAATACATATTATCTTTGCAAGTTTTTGCATGATATTTAGGAGAGGAGCCGTTATAAATGGATGAGAAATTATTAACTTTCAACGAAAGTAAGCTGTGAGAAAAATAGAACTTTCTGTAATTGTAGAAAAGTTAATAGGCATACAAATCTTTGTAAATAGATTCATTCTGGTCTCTTGATAGAGTTAACCTTGACCTTCTTTGACAATAGAGAGATATTGCAAGTTCACTTAAGGCAGTCACTATTAGGGACGCTTTTATTTTGACATCTGCGCATGCGCAGATCGTTTACGTTCTAGACCTGTCCTTAATTGTGGATGTTTATGGGCAACAGATAGTGGTGATTTTATAGTTTTCGAGTGCGCTCGCCGACATTCGTATCAGTTCGACGTTTTTTAATATTAAATATTTAATATCATCGTTATCTAAACCTTCTAAAATGGTAATTTATTATGCCTATTTCATATTATGTACTATTATATACAAAAAAGGATAAAATGTAATTTAAAATTTTTAAAATGAGGTTAGGAGATGTCAAAACTTCAGGTTTACAATAAGTCCTATTTTAGTATGGAATTTATTTGCCTCTAATTACATTCTTACTATTAGTGGCTGACATTATAAAAAGTTGTTTCCCTTCGTCATATACTATTACAGTCCCTAGGAAGTTATAGTTTTCGCTATATTTAAACTACAATAACTGTTGATAAAAAATAAAACCCTAATTACAAAAAATTTCAGCAATCAATACTTTCCTTCATTACAATTTTTCCCCAAAAGTAACTATGCAAACTGTTCATGGCACACTTTTCCTAAATACTAATTATACTCTTATACCCTTGCGATCAGGTATTTTACGGTGCTGTTGTCGTAATTTAGTACTACTTACCCCTACAACTATCATTCTGCGTAATTATGCAATTATGCAATTCGATATCGGAGAGGAAAAATTACTTTGATGAGCATAATGACTGAAGGGGTCAAGTTATATAATTTAAAATAAGGTATTGATTAAATTTTGGGGTTTTTATTCTTAAATGTTATTTCTGTAATATAACAGAATTGTTAAATAACAGAGAATGTTTATTCCTATTTTGAATAATACAAACATTTCAATTAGCTAACTACGGTTTATAAAATAAGAAATACATTATAGTTTTATGTACATACATTCATATTTTAATGAAGAATATTTCTTAAGACTTAAAGTTGTTACCAAAATCTGTTTTTTGTTACTTTTACGAGAGCAGATATCTTGATAGCCGAAATTAAAATTTAATTGCAGTAGGTCTGATCATATTAAAGATTAACAGAAACCTTTTAATTTTTTAGTGCATGACACACTCTTGGTATCTTCCATGCGATTTTCACTACTTCATTATAGCCATATTTCTGGTCATAGCTATAAAAAAACATGAAAGAATGGGCCTTGGAGTACTTACTTTTCTTACAATACTATCATTAGCAATTCCATTTGCAATCACGATGATCTATCAACGACCAGGTCTAATGCACTTTTATCCAGAATTCCTAACTGGGCCGAAAGTCTACATAGATTTCAAGTTGACGTATAACAAATCACATACAAGAGCTACACCGTATTTTGTAGGAATGTTTGCTGGATATGTTTACTATCAACTGAAAGGAGCAAATAAACATGTCTCCAGGGTAAGTAACGTTTTTATCAATCTTCTATTTTCTAATTAATACTTTTTAAGAGCAATTTCCAAAAAACCTACTTGATAATCATATATTTTATTGTTTCAGTCAAAATCCTTCCTTGTAATAGCAGCTTCACTAGTTCTAATGCTGGGAACCTTATTTAGTGCTAGAGTGTTCTACGATCCATACCATCCATACAATGCTATCGAAGCGGCTAGCTATAATTCTTTGCATAGATTATCTTGGGCAGTTGGATCATGCGGACTTTTGTATACTGCCAGTTTTGGTCACTTCAGTTTTCTAAAAGTGATACTCTCCTGGTCGCCTTGGATACCGTTGAGTAAACTGGTTTATGGAGCATATTTGTGCCATATGAGTTTTCAGTTAAGAGGTGCAGCTAGGTTCATGAGTCCTCAGCAAATTACGTATTTTGATGTGGTAAGTACTAAAAAGTAAAGTCTTTGTTCGAGACCATTCAATTTAAATGTTTCCAAAATATATAATTCGTGCTATAAAATGCTACATAAATGGGTTTAATATTGTTTATTTCACCATTTACCTGACCAGAAACGCAAAGATGTAAATATGCAATAATGAGCACTTTGAAACACCAACAGTACATAGTTGCACAAAATATATTAAAGCAAAAATTTATTGGTAAAAAATTTCATCATATATTCAATCTATTAGACAATAAGACAATTAGGTCCATTCAGGTAAGCGCAAAATTTGTACCGAAATGTTGAAAACCCTGAGACAGTGAAGCAGTAAAAGTTAATTTAACCTTAATTTGATGACTGTCGTGGCAGCCCGATCAGTAAGAAGACAGAATCAGAATAAGAGAAATATCTGATTACTAGTAATTCGACAGATAGGACATTTATATATAAAGTGGCCAAAAACGCTTCTAGTGAGGCCTGGTCGCTCTTGGCTCTCTTGATCCATATTTTGTGTGGATCAATCTCATTCTCTTAGATAATATGAGACTGATGAAGGAGAACTGGCAAAAGAAATCGGCGATCAAATTAACAAAGAAGTAGAATGGATAACAGCATAAAGCAGAAACAGTAGAAGAGAAAAACGAAAAGCCAACTCCTCTCCAGAAACCTCTCCTGGCCAACCTGGAGGTAGCAAAAATCAACAACAAGAGAAAGAAACAGTCGAAAAAACAGTGAAGTTCCCCCGATAATAGCAAGAGACATTAAAGTAATGGTTAGACGTCTACCATCTACATCTAAACCAGAAGATAGTGTTAAAGACTTGCAAAGTCAAGGATTAAAATGTAAAGAAGATGTCAATATAATAAAGAAGGAAATAGAATTAACCGAGGATAACACTCGTAAACTAAATAAAAAATCATTGCCGCTATTCATGCTATACTTCAAAAATATTAAAGATATCAAGAAAATTTACAAAATCAAAGCAATACTTAATCTAAAAGTTAGAATAGAAAACATAAGAAAGTGAAAACTAGTTCCTGAATGTGAAAACTAGTTCCTCAATGCAAAAACTGTCCAACTATTTGGACATAAACACAACTTTTGCAAAAGAGAATCAAGTTGCGTAAAGTGCGTAGGAAAACATACGAAGGATTGTGTGAATCTCCTGCTAACTAAAAAGGACATTAAATTCAGAGGTTACAATTTCTATCACACTATCCATCCATCAAATGCAGGAAGAGGAGGAAGTGTGTTAATTATTAAAAATAACATTTCCTACTATGAGAAACCAGGTATCCAAGAACCTGAAAATCAGGTAATCATTAACCAATTGAAAATAAAAATCTGATCCCTTCGCACCAATTTGGTTTTAGAAACAAACACTCGACAATAGATCAAGTACACAGGATAGCTAATATCATTAAAAAAGATTACGAAGAAAAATATATATGCTCAGCTATATTTATTGACGTAGCCCAAGCATTTGACAAGGTTTGGCACTCTGGCCTGATACAGAAACTTGAAAAAATCCTCCCTAGACAATAAGTCGACATTCTACAATCATATCTAATGGGAAGAATGTTTAGCAGTTGTCCCACAAGGCAGTGTGCTAGGACCGGTTCTTTACTTATTATACACCAGCGATATCCATCAACAACAATGTGTTAAAATAGGAACTTTTGCGGATGATACTGCAATATTGGCAGTTGGCGGAACTAATACAGAAACCTCAAAAAAACTTCAGGAAACCTGCAACAGAATCAATCGATGAACAAAAAAGTGGAAAATAAAAATAAATCAAACTAAATCAGTGCATTTTGATTTTACTCTTCGACCAAATGAACAAAAACAAATAATAAACAAATACCTAGGGATGAACCTAGATAAAAGACTTAAATGGAAAGAGCACAAAAAAAAATCTTAAAGAACTCAAAAAAAATGTATTGGCTCCTAGAAAGAAAATCCAAATTGTCAGTGTACAACAAAGTGCTGATTTATAAACAAATTCTAAAACCAAACATGAGGGTCGACTCCACTCCCACGTCAACGAAGAAGCGCTGCAATTACTGGACAACTCTACACTCAACAGAAGGCTCAAAAGGAAGAAGCCATTTGAGCTAGTGCAGTGAACGTTAATGTTAGTGCTAGTGCAAAACAGTGTAATAAATCGTCATGCCAATTTTTGATGCTTTCCTATAGAAATAATTAAGATAGCCCAATGGGGATTCCTTAGATAAGTAATTAGTTTATATGATTTTTAGATTAAAATTGTAGTTTAGTCAATAAGTCTAACAAAAAAAAAACATTCACCATCCTAGTTCATGTTTCAGAAATAACCATTCGCGGGAACCCGTAGATATACTAAACCATATATACTTTAACCATAAATACATTAGCCCATAGGTCATAGATATGATAATCATAGTTACCGTAATTGTAGCCATAGGCATTTTACATTCTCATTACATCAGCAATAAATCGCACCAATACCGAATAAGGAATGAGGCCACCTACACCCGAAGAGACTAATTTTCCAAATAATTAACTGAATTTGAAATATAAATATAAAGTAGAGAGAATTTGTAAAAGCTACAACATTCCCATAATCTGAGTCAACACTTTTCCGGACACCTATTTTTAAACTATGGGAGAACTCATTCATCACAAAATTTTCATGAGAAATGTCATACGTCAACGTGGAACCAGTATTTTGAAAGCCAGTGATTACTCACTGACAGTTTATCTCGGTTTATTTCAAGATAATTAAAATTCTTAGAAGAATTTGACGTGATTAGCCTAGAAAAAACAACAAATAAGTAAGGTGTTTGAATATTCGAATTAGGGAGAATGTATAACACAGATTGGGATACTCATTTTTCCCGATAGAAAACTCTCGAGTTTGAAAATAGCCCCCTAGTTCAAAATTTGGAACATTTTAAAGCAGCAATAAGAAAAAAAATAGTTTTTTCATGAGTTCGAAAATTTTGAGCTTGGAAAAGTAATTGGCATTATTTTGGAGACATTAATTTTTGATTAAAAGTGTAACAATTATAGTTCGATTATTATCTAACATCTTGTAATTATTTATTTCTTTCAGATAAGCCTTGCATTGTCGGACATAGTGTTGTCATTTTCAACTGCATTGGTACTTTATCTGATAATAGAAGCCCCATTCAGAAAAATATTTAGGGAACTTATCATGCCTACAAAGAGCACTCCAGCAAAAGTAACAACGCAACGTCCATCAGTCGAAGAAAATATGATTAACCATAACAATAATGTTCAGCAAGATAGTAGACTGTAGCAAAAATAACCTAATACTAGATTAAGTTTTAGAATAAGAATAAATGAACTGTTACGTTAATATTTGATCGAGTAATGACTTGCAGATTTGTCAAAGAATGATTGGCTAAAGACTGTTACTGAGTGTTGCTTCATGAAGTCAAACTTGTACTAGAAGTATGTTTTATAATTTGTTATTCGACTTTAAGAAGACTATTTTTGATCATTGAGTTCAAGCAACATGGGATTTAATAATGTTATATCAAAATATTTTATGGAAATATGTAGGATGTTGTGGTACAGAATATAAGGCAGGTATATGCTTGTTTCCCAATCTTTACTAATAATAGGTTGATGTGAAAAATCGTCAGGTAGTGGATTGTATAGGAAAATTTATTTATCATTGTCAAAATTTAAAGTTAATTTAGCAAAGCTGGGGTGTTTTAAATCTAGAGAATGAATCAAAAATATATATCAAATTAAGTTTTAAAGGGGGATGTCATGTATTTTTGTTGATTGGGAATTGAGAGTAGCAGTTGAGAGTTGAAAAAAAAAATAAAGTAAAAAGATAAAAAAAATTGTATTTAATTGGAAGCTGAGGGTAGCAGGAAGGAGAGCTGGGAGGAACTAAGAAGGCAGAGGCGGATAAGATGAGGAAGAAAGCAGCGCAGACAAGAGAGGGTACAGTCAGAAGCACGAGCAGTAGTAGAAGAGCAGTCGGAGTGGAAGTAACGAAGAAGAGGCCATTTTGTTCCATATTTTTTTTAAATGTGTTATTAAGCTTCTCATTTATTTTGTAAGTTTTAAACCACCCCAGTTTGAGATTTTTATATTGTTTCGAATTGCGTATACTGGGCGATTCCATATCAATATTGCCTTCTCTAAAACCCCTTTTCAATTTCATAAAGGTAACTAAAGAGGGCGAGGCACCAAAACGTAACAAATTGAATAAATTAAAGAAGAGACTTAAAAAAACTCAAAAAATTAATCAATTTTTATGCCAAAGGGGACACCATTATTAATATATCCTAAACTGTCATAAGTCATAACCAGAGATAACAGGAGATATATTCATTGATAAAATATCGACATCAATACCACAGTCCATACGGTTCAGTTGAAGAGAAGTGAAGTGAAGAGACATGTGATGTGAGGTATAGGAAGGAAGAAACTGAAAGATTTGACGGTCATACAAAACAATTTTATCAATTAATATACATGGTGTTCGATAAATACGGTACATAACTTAAGGAGCGTATTCTGGAGCTAAAATAAAGGTATTTTTGTCATATACACTATGTCTCAAAAATGCATCGTTACGGAAATACAGGGTGTGAAAGTTTACCTTGTCCGCACGCCACTGGTTAAACGAAAGCCACTGTGTTTACAGTAAGACACGCAACGTTGCTAACTCTCAAAAGCTGCACAAATTTAATTAAAATATCTCAAGTGGTTTTGGAAATATTTAAAAAATTGTATTTTACCCTGTATTTCCGTAACGAAGCATTTTTGAGACATAATGTATATGACAAAAATACCTTTATTTTATCACTAGAATACGCTCCTAAAGTTATGTACCGTACTTATCGAACACCTTGTATGTGTAAGCCATTGTACGCCTATAATAAAGAATAAAAAACCATCTAGTTAAATTAACTAATGATCCAAATTTGTTGGGTTTAGTTGCAATAAAATAGGATGAATTATTTTAGCTTTTTTAAGATATGTAAATAATTTTGAAAATAATGAAATAGACATGACTACAGCGGATATTATAGCCTCCTATGTCCCTTAGAATATGTATGTCTTATTCACGGCATCACGATATTTGTAGTTACATCTCCTGTTATCTCTGGTCATAACCCTACTTTTATCACTCTAAACATAGAATATGTGAACAATACAGAAAGGAAAGTAAAGGTAGGCACTTTCAAGTAGAAGGGATAAAAATATCTAACCTTCAGCTCCACCATAAACTATTCATTGAAATTACACTGCGAAAACTACATTTATTTCTATTGTACTTTGACAATGCTCCACACCATCAATAAGGTGTGGCTACAGAGACTAGGGTTTTGGCTGTAGGCCTATGTTTCTTTTCTGTATTGTTGTCAAATATGACACACCGTTAGAAAGGTCAATTTATGAGTAATTCAGCAATATGACTGTTCATTGCTCTTTTTTTATTTTAACGCCATCTAACGGCATAAAAAAACTTACGTATTGTAAAATGTGACATTAGATTTGAATGATAATTTTTTTAATAATATATTATGTAGCACTCCCGGTATGCACGTGAACAACTCAATGTAATGACTAATTTTTGATATACAAGGCGTTGAAGTTGCAAATTGACCATTTATAAAAAGGCTGCGTTTAGATATTTTTCAACAGTGGGTAATGTTTTACTGATATCAAAGAATATTTCTAGTATAACCTATTGCGTAAGTTATTATAAGTTACAGGGTGAGTCACACATTACTGAAAATTAAATTTTTACTTTAGCATGAGAATATTTTTTCAAATTAATATTGCATTGAAATAACCTCGGTTTATTTAGTGAAAATTAGGGAATATTTTATACATGGTGAGACAAAAATTGGTAAATCTTATTTGCTATTTTTAATTAAATAATGTCTATTTTTTAACGCGTGTTAATAAACGACCTCAAATTATGTTAAAAATGAGTTTATAAATCATATCTTTACAGTATGATTTAAAAGATTATGTAACAAGAAAAGCGAGGAAACTTGCTTAGTTTACTGTTAGTTGCATATTTTAGATAATTTTAAAAGAATTAAGCTGTATACCTTTCGAATTTAAGCGATTTCAAATTATGTGTGTTGAATTTAAATGGTTGGGGAAACCATGTTCAAAACTCCACCTGTGGAGTGATAAACAAACGAGTTTAACTTTTCATATTTGTAATTACCAAGTTTTATACGCCATATTTCAAAAACTGACAATAGAAAGCTGATATAAATAGAATAATGTATTAGTAAACCCAAAATTTAGGTAAGAAATACGAAATTTAACCGACCTTGGTGCTTGAGTAGTTTGATTGACTGCGATTAAAGTTAAATTGGCAACAATCTCATTATTTAAGTTCATGTTTCATTTAATTATGTTTTCTTGTGTGCTTTAAATTACTAATAAAATTAGATGTCAAATGAAATGTCACACTTTACAATACGCAACAGTTTTTTTATACCTAAAGGACGCTAAAATCAAAAGTAACACAATATACAGTCATATTGCTGAATATCTTATAAATCTACCTTTCCAATGACGTGTGACAGGCTTCTGGTTCACCTACAGTGAATCAGCGAGTCTGTGTGGCACTATGATGGTGATTCCCGAATAGCGGTTGCTCAGGCGCTAGTTTTGGTATCGCAGTTTGCTCTGCGACCCTGTAGTACACCAGAGTGTACTCAAGGTAAACTCAATGGAGGTAAAAATAATACCAGGCGGTCACTGCTACGTAGCCACTATACTAGAATAAATAAAAATAAAACACTTATCTCTACACCTCGTACCCTACGGTACCCTGAAAGAGAACGGTTAAGAACCAGCAATAAGAGAAACACAGGAATAGGTAACAAAATTATATTTACAAAAAAAACACAACGGTGGTAGTGCACGCTTCTGGCACGGCGGTAAACGGAAAATTAAGTATAACGAATAATTACAATTAAACGAGATTACAAGAAAGTAATTACGGCTCCCTATATACAGAAAAAAAATAATTAAAAATAAATTATTACAATTGAAGCTAGTTAAATAATAATGGCTCCCGTTATTCGGAAGATTTATTAAAAATAAATTATTACAATTGAAAACTAGTGTATTCGGAAAATTTATTAAAAATAAATTATTACAATTGAAAACTAATTAAATATTAATGGCTCCACGTATTAGGAAAATTTATTAAAAATAAATTATTACAATTGAAAACTAATTAAATATTAATGGCTCCCTGTATTCAAAAAAATGATTAAAAATAAATTATTACAATTGAAAACTTATTAAATATTAATGGCTCCCTGTATTCAAAAAAATGAATAAAAATAAATTATTACAATTGAAAACTAATTAAATATTGGGAAATAATTACGGTTCGCTAGCAAAGGAGGCTAAGCGGTCTGGGAATTATGAAACTCCCTGTATACGGAAAATTACTTTTTAAAAAAATAAATTATTTAAATATGACGGTAATAAAATGTAGGAAAATAAATGAAATTAAAGTTCGAATTACATTTTACTAGAACGGGAAAATATTTAAATCGGAAATTATGTACAACACGGTATATGGAAGATGTATTTTCCTAAATACACAAAATTAAATAAAATATTCTGGTTAAAATAATAAAACGGAAAAAAATCGTAATTAATTAAAACGGAGTAATTAATTTTTAATCAAACGGTTGACCAACTGAGAATTTCATAAAAGTAAAAGAAAACGGGTAGTTACAACACCCCCTGTATACGGAAAATGAAGTTTACTATTACCACCTACAATGTAAGTTCAGAAAAGGAAAACCTACTATAAAATGGAGAAAGTTTTCGGAACACCTTGTATCTTGGTCTCGAGCGATCGAAAGTGGCAATTTTTGTCGAGTGAGAATGATATGAATTTATGCGGTGTTTGGACAGCGAAGGTGATGATGATAGAAAAGATTATTTTGAGATTTGCCAAAGTCGATCAAAACGGTGTGTGAATTAATTTTACGGAAAACGTCAGGCTTGGTTCAATAATTAGCTGAATACGGGGAACGGAATGATTCAAATACAATTGAATGAATAAATAATAGAAAAGAAACTTACATGAAATGAAAAATACTGGGCGCTTCTTAAAAGAGATTGCCAACGGCGGTTTTTCACTAAGGGATGCAATGAAATATCCTGGGTATGAATCAAAAATTTTCACTTGTCGGACGGGTGTCCCAAACTAATTGTAAATAAAAAAACTAATTTGCTGTTTTCTACCTTAGAAAAATAAACGGGGTTGTTTAGTATTATATCAATATCACGGTCACTCACAGAGTACTTCACTCGTCACTGGAGGAGAGAGAAGAGCTTACGGTTGCCGGAAATCAAGAGAGCGTAATTCCCAGATGTGATCGAATTACTGCTTTTTCGCTGGGCAAAATTGAAGACCGGTAAGCCCGAGTGGGGGATACCACTACTACAGCCGATAATTTAAAAATAAAAAAAAATGTTCTTCTAGTACATTGACAAATAAAAGTTCATAATTGGTACGAAATCGACTCTACAATATGCCCATTCGGATTTCGGCAAATATAGGAATATTTTAACCTATGAGGGTACTGCAATTGTTGAAAAACGGTAATTCCTGGGAAACAGAAATCTTCTACATATCTTCAGGCGGGAATTAATTGAGATATACATTTTTAAAATTAATTAAAAATAAAATTTAGTGACTTCGTCACAGATGTATCATACTTACTCTCAATTAATTTGTATTGGTTAGATTTGCGAAGGAGAGGGAAATGACGTATGGCAGTTGAAAAATGATAGAAATGTGTTCTCTTTTGAATAAAGTTCTGCGTCTTTTAAAAAAAAATTCTCCTTCTCTTTCAGTGCCTCACTCTTTATATAAATAATTCATTTGTTGCTTTTTTTCTTGTCAAATCTTTTCAGAAATGCTTGCATTTTTGACAATGTTGGTGTTCGTCTGTATAGAACCAATACCTTTATAAAATCAAACCAACAAATTACTCAATAAATTTCATCCCTTTCACATGTTACTTGAACTTCCAAATAGTTAAATATGTATACCTAAAGGCCTACAATAAATTAACAGTGTCAGATAATTTCAATGTTTCGTAGGGCGTAAGTTTTATTGATTCATTTCATTTATTGTTTGCTAGACTGCAGATTTGATTAGATCAAACCAAACAGAGATTGATAAAAAATAAACAGTATCTTGAATAGAAGTGTATGAACAGAAAGAGTTTAAACAAGACTGGATGTTTAATTAGAACGTACTGTAACGGTTCATAAAATGCACCTAAACAATGCAAAATGAAGTCCTAAACAGGCTTTTTAACATTGTGAAAATAAAAATAACTTTTAGCATTATTCCCTGTTTATTTGCAAATCGCTAAATGATTTTCGAAATAACTTAATTCTAAATATATCGTAAAACACAATAATTATACAAATTTTCTTTGGTGTGGATATACGAGCCCAGTTACATATAAATTGTACCACAAAGATGTAGCCTAATAAAAAAAGTATTAACATGGGAATGAAAAGACGAAAAATGATTCACAATTTTTCAATAAACCTGGTAAGATCTCAAAGTTGTCAGCATATGAAAGCAAAATGTAATCAGTTTTACCAAAAAAATCATTATAAAAAGTTCTGCATCATTTGAAAGTTAATCAAGCATCAAAATGACATACTTTGATTGTTTTATATATTGAACAACGAAAATCCAAATCACTTAAAAATAAGTCCAATGATTTAAACTTGAGCATATTTTTTAATTTCTATCAACATTTCAATTCATATTTTGCTCTATATTGAAATTTAAAAGCACTTTATTGTTCATAACTCACAATTTTTTTTTATGTGATCTTAAAACTATCCAAACACTCATTTCTTTCTCGAGTTGTAAATTGGACTTACCAACCCTGATACAAAAATAACTATTTGAAAATAAAACTTTTGACACTAAAATGACACATGAAAAAGTTATTCTTTTACTGCGCTCTTTCCAATGTTAATCAGCAAAAGAAAAATGTTTACGTTAAATATTTTTCTACCTTTTGTAGGGCGTGAGATTAGAACTATGCAATAAACTGTAAACTGATAAATTATTTTTATTCAATTTAATAAATAATATTGAAAATAATAATTGTTACTATAAATATCAGTATTTTTGTATTTTTATAATTTTTAAGGAAACAATAAATATTAACATTACGAGCGCTTTTATTTTTTTTACGTTATTTTTCTTCTTAAAGTTTAGGAAACTATAGAAAATTAGACAAAGTACAAATATGTACTTATTAAGCTTCTATACTTTGGTTTCAAAATAATAGAGAGTGGGAAAATTTCATAGTTGCCATATATGAGGAGCTCTCTAATAAAAGTGCAACAAATTCAAAAAGTAAAATTGAAGAAAAACGCAATTACAAATACAGTTGTGTATATGTTGCACTAGAAAAAAAATCTGATGTGTCCAACACATGACTTTCCTATCTAGTTATTATAGGCATTTTCCGGTTATTTTGTACAACCTATTGCAGCACCTCCATAAATGTTTAGAGGATAAACTAAATATATACATTTTACACATACATTTACCTCGAAACATTTTTCTATAGATATTCATTGAAAACGAAAATACTGAAAAATTTAAATTTAGCACTTTTCCATTACGGTCCATTTTATAAAAATCATGTATAAACAAAAATTATAGAAATCGATATCGCAAACAACTTTTAGTTCAACAATTTTCATAAAAATCAGAATTTTGCACATTTTGTCAAATTTCTCGAATACGGACCATTTGAGAAAATTTTGACATAAAGCAAAAATTATAGATAATAATATTAGAAGTAACTTTTATTTGAACAATTTTCTTCTCCAAACATAAATAACAGATATATTCCATAAAATATAAAAACGGCCTCCCATAAAGTACCCCCCCAGATGTTCCGACTTTGTCCAAAATCTAATCGATTCACGTCAGGCCGAAATAAACCTTAAGTTTAAAATTTAATGTTTTTTCCTTTATCCGTTTTTGAGTTTTCTTCAAATTTCGAAATTTAAACATTTTCTCAAATATCTCGAATACGGTCCATTTTAGAGAAATTATGTATAGGACAAAAATTATAGAGAATTATATTACAAACAACTTTTATTTGAACAATTTTTATAAAAAATTATTTTTTTTACATTTTGTCAAATTTCTCGAATACGGACCATTTAAGGAAAATTTTGTATAAAACAAAAATTTTAGATAATTATATTGGAAGTAACTTTTATTTAAAGAATTTTCTTCTCCAAACGTAAATAACAGATATATTCCATAAAATAAAAAAATGACCACCTATAAAGTACCCCCCCAGATGTTCCGACTCTGCCCAAAATCTAATCAGCTCATTACACGCTGAAACAAAGCTTAAGTTTAAAATTTGGTGTTTTTCTGTGTATCGGTTCATGAGTTATGCGTTATACAGACACACACACAGACACACACACACACACACACACACACACACACACACACACACACACACACACACACACAGACATCATCGCGAAAATAGTCAAAACGGATTCAGGGGACCTCAAAACGTAAAAATCCGTCGAAAACTCGAAGTCGAAAAAAATCATGATTCCTATACTTTCCTTATATCTGTATACAGATAGGAAAGTAATAAAAGTACACGTTGCATATGCTTTAACATGGGATAAGTTAAACTTTATCTTTTATACAAATAATCCATTGGTTAGTACAGCCAACAGAGATTCTGGTGCCATATCTATCTCAATTTTGAAATTTTTGGATTTATTTCACTTTGGTTGGAGAGCTCCTCATATCGAAAGAAGAATTGTTACTTAACATTATAATGTATCATACATTGAAATTCATATTTGTCGTTTACCTGTAAAACATTAAAATTGCCCGCCACTGCAAACATTTCCTCCTACCCCGTAAGCTCCGAAAATCTCTGCAAATTTTGGAGCGATGACAGATGACAGCATTCCACTACACATACCTGAAATTTTACCACTGTCTAATATTTTGAAACCGTAGTACAACGTATATTGTTCTTGTGATAGCTCTGATTTGGTAAGTTTTTAAACCATTACTATCTACAATTTGGGCCACAATAAAAATACAGGGTGAATCCTAAGTTAATACTTTTTAAACTGTGTATATAGTGACATTAAAATTAACCAACTTTTTCCAATCACTTTTTTAAAAAACTAAAAATTATATTAATTTATTAATTTATTCCAAAATCTTCAAGTTTTAGTGCTTGGACACATTGAACGTGAAAGGAATACAGTTGATTTTTCAGCAATGTTGTACTTACTTTTCTTTGACTTACTCCCCCACCTGAGCTACAATCACCTACGTGTACTTCTTGTTCTATCTTCCTCAATAACATTTAAAATGTTAACCCACTTAATGTTCAATTTACCATACAATTTAAATTCACTACTGAAATCGCATTCGACTGAAATATAATATACATAATTGAATCGTGATTCATATGAAAAACCGTAGAAAAAGATAAACAGACTAATTATTTAGTGTAACTTTTCATACAGAAGTCCAGGCTCGGATTTAAATTTTTTTGTTATTCTTTTTCTATTTTTAAGTTTTTTAAAAAAGGTGTTTAATAAAGATGTTTATTTTAACATCAACTCAGGATTCACCCTATATAGGATGCGAACAACACATTGTGATGGAGTCAAAAGCGTTGCTAAAATCAGTACAAAAAGCATTTAAGTCAAATTATTAGTTTCTGGATTTCTGTTGAAATTTTAGCAAAAGAAAGACCTTACTAATTTTATAAACTTTTACTTAGCTACTGATTTGTGTTATTGCCCTCAAATGTTCTAAAAGAAAAGTTAAAATGTTAATATTTATTTATCGCAGTGGTATCAACATAATTTTGGAAGAATGGTAGATTTTATTTAGATTAAACATCGTTTGAAATAGTATCGTTTTAAATGATAAAGCTTATGTGTCAGCCTTGTCAAAAAAAAAAATTAAATTTTTAGGTTTATTTTATAAATTAGTAAAATTTAAAATAAATACAAACTTTAACACGTTTATAAGGTATAAAAACGTTTTGTTAGTTTGGTAAGAATATCACCATTTTCAGATGTTTTTATTTATTTATTATGGCAAAGTTTGTTTTGTTTACATAAAATTTAATAAAACAGAAAAAATAACTCATTTATTTTTCCCTGTAATTTACCAATCAAAGTTGTATGCCTTGATTTCTTAATGTAGTCGATCACTGCTGACAAATCTTGGACACTCTATTTTTATTAAATGTTATTTTAAAAATAAACTCTGAAAATAATCATTGATATGGAACTAACAATATTAAACTAGTTGTGTATTTTGAATTCCAAAACATTTCAAAATAATACATATTTTTTGAATAACTGCAACCTAACTGTATTTCCTGTAAATAAAGATATAGCGGCACTAATTAATCAAATTGTAAATCATCCGCTGACATTAAATTGAAATTATTATATAACGGACAAAGCTAAGATTATTTATTTTTGCACAACGCTTGTTCACGCGATGCACGAAGAGTTACTTCATCAATAAATATTCACATGTCGGGTACCTACTTGCAAAAATGCCGTGCAAAATTGAGAAACAAGTTAATTCAATTCCCGATATCCTTGTAGGTTTCTTACATGTAAGGGTCCAGTTATTTATAAGAATGTAGGTATATGTTTTTGTAAACCACTTATCTTGTTCTTCCATATGCTTTTTTTTATTTTATAGTGTACAATATCCAACGGGTAATAGTATATTATTACCTTTTTACTTTCCTCGAAAAACAAAAATTGGATAAGCTATTTAATTCAATTTTGGTGTGTTTTCACTGTGGGAATATGAGTGTGCATTAACGTTCTACATGCAGTTAAGCAATGATGTCTCCGGTTACGTCTTGGATGTGTGGCCGCTGAACTTAGCCGACTAGCGGTTAACCATCGACGTTGTGGAATCAATGATGATGAATGAATGTATGATGAATGGGAAGAAGTGGGGCATCTAAATGGTGGCACAATAATCTGCGCTAGTGATGGGCATAATCGAATGATCGCCATAATCGAATACTCGGATGATTGAAAATCGAATTTATCGAGTATTCGAATCATATCATTCGAATGATTTATTAATTGCCATCATCAATGGTCTACTGCATTCTGATTGGGTAGTTTAAAATCAATGAGTCAATGATTTAACTAACAATTCAATTCAATTGGGTAGTTTTCTTGACTTGACAAATATCAATCCAATCAGAACTTGGTCCGCTAAAAGTGAAGACGATAAAACGTTGCATGTGTATCCTAGTTAAGAGAAAAAATAATTTTGGTGGCCTACTTTACTCCACATTTCAACAAGTTACCTGGGCACCTATTGTCATATTTTAGCGTGAAATCAGTATTTTGAAAAAACAGTAAGAATTACAATTCTTAGAGACTCTCAGGAGAATTACAATTCTTAGAGACTCTCAGGAGAATTTTAATTCTACCGAATAACCGAGAGAAACAGTCAGTTAGTTTTCACTGGCTTTAAAAATACTTTTTCCACGTTGACGTATGATATTTCTCATAAAAATCTTAAGAGAAATGAGTGCTCCCATAGTTTGAAAATATGTCCCCCACAAATCACTCTCATTACAATTTCAGACATTTCAAATGATTCGAATGATATTGCTATAATCGAATTAATTCGAATAATGATAAAAATCGAATATTTGAATGATTTATCATTCGAATGATCAGTAATCTGCCCCCCAAGAAAAGTAGACTGGATTGAGGGGAGCCAGTGGCTGGATCCAAGCCTGATTGGGGGAGTCTGCCGGATTCCCTCAGGGGGAGTAAAGGGATTCCTGAAAGGGTGAAAAAATGTTTTTCTACAATCAATATCTAAAGTAGGTTTTTGCATATTTAAATCTAACTAGAAAGTTGACCTTTTTTGGGAAATGTAATTTGACATTATTGGCGCACACGTGCGCCAAAGTAACTTTGAAATAAATAAAAGAAAGATAATCGGTAATTTAGACTAATCTAAAATATTCTAATTGACTTCCTAATATTTTAAATCATCCAATAGTATTTTCCGTAAATAATTAAATGATTAAATAATAAATAACTACGGACATCTCTGTATCTGTAATGTGTGGAGGGTGGGTTACCCCCTCATTAGGCCCATTGTGCATCCTCCTGAGAAGATAGGCACCTCCTAGCTCGTGAGCCAGTCTACAGATTTAATGTAGACAACGTCACCAAGAGGTGCTTCTCTTATATCGGCCGGTGTGAGCCGATACTGGCCGAACACAAATCTTCTGAATAATGAGAGCGTCGAGCAATTATAAAGGATATACTCGATGGTTTCATCTTCTTGTTCGCACTCTCTGCAGAGTGCGGATTCTGACATCCCCATGATATGGAGATGCTTCCGTACTTGGCAATGACCAGTCAGAATGCCTGTGACTAAGCGCAGATTCTGTCTAGTCATAGTCAAGTATTTGTTTGCTACAGTGTTGTTAGGATAACTTAAGAGCTCCCTGGCAACTCTGCAGTTTCTTGTTTCATCCCATCTTTTCTTGAATTTCACAAGGGAATGTTCTTTGATTAGGTCTGTCACTACCGATTTTGTCAGGCCAATAGAAGGGCCAGGTCCAAAAAGTATTTGGTTGACTGCTTTCTTGGCGAGTGAATCAGCAAGACGGTTACCTTTCGATGTGGCATGACCTTTAATCCATCTTAAGGTGACCACGTTGTTGATGGATATTTCGGCCAAAGCTTTTTGACATTCTAGTACTAACCCTGAATAAATTCGTGGTCTGTTCAGGGTGAGCAGTGCTTGTCTGCTAACTGTATAAATGAGCATGTTCCTTCAAGTGATATTGTTTCTGGTTATTTTTTTTGCTCACAGCCCATTTTATGTTTAGGTTTAGGAATCTGGAGTATATTCTACATCCTAAGCCTTGATTTGTTTTAGAGCCGTCGGTGTAGATATGAATCGTACCTACCACTTCTGGCTCTTCTATTTGTTCTATTATAACTTTATATGGCTTATGAAAGATATATTTCGGTGAGATGGAGTCCATGTTCGCGTGAAGCAGTGGGAGCGTATCCAGCGCCTCCTGCTAAAAGTGACGTCTCGCCTCACCAGATCCTACATCAGGTTTTATTCCAACCGACAGACATATACGTACTAAAACTATTTTTTTTCTCTTAGAACAGTAGGCTTATGTCAAATAAACTTACAATATTATAACGAAAGAAGGTAACCCATTTCTAATAAAATTTAATTATTTATTTTATTTTGGTGTGATCGTAGAAAAAATCTTGTGAGTAAACAGAAAGTCCTTTTGCAGTTTCAACAGATTGCCCTGTCTGAACTGCTAAAGTGCTACAAACTTAATACACAAATAGCTATTTTAAAACATGAAATTGATAGTATGTCTAGTTATAGAGTTATTGTAGACAGTTTGTTGACAGACGTTTCATTTTTAGAGGTTCTTTTTTTAATATTTTTAATTTTTCTTACTCTTTGACTGTTTGTGATAAATTGGTAGTAGGTACCATCATTAAAAATGGATATATATAAACTAAATGTTTTTAAAACATCTAGTTGTATTTTTTTGCAATAAGTTGTATTTTTTGGATAATTAGATTTTTTGTTACTATCTGCTTTAATTATTTCGACATTTTTCTACTGTCCAAGGTTACCAGTTCTATATTTTAACATCTGGTTCTGAAATATCTTACACAGTTCATTACGTAAAAAAATACGCTCTCTCAGAATATGTAAAAAAATACAGGGTGTCATTTAAATTTTTGGATCGAGGCTGGCTGGAGAAGGCGCATATTACGTTCGGTTGGTATCTCATACTATTAATTTTCCCCCTATGTCCTTAATGACATTACAAAATTTCAAGTCGATAGCTATTTAAACTTTTCGCGCGGACACCTGGTAAATATATATTTTTGCATTTAACAATATCTACCCAATATAAAAATGTTACTAACGTGAAAATTTGCAATTAGATTATCCTTTAAAACGAATGTAATAGAAGAATACCGATATCACACAAATCTAAGATGTTATATACTTTAATTTATAATCTAATTTATTTATTCATACATTGTCCAGGCGATAATGAAATATTATTACTCTAGGTACTCTAGATTTGCTTTTAGGCTAATGGTTAAACGTGTAAGTAAACAATACGCAATTTTAGACTGTGGTGACATAGTATTGAACCTGAAACACACTTTTATTATGTAACTAGAAGTCGATGTTCTTAATTTAATTCAAATTATCTATTACCATATAAATCAACTAATTGCTTTAAATGGAATATAATGTTCGGATTCTGTTACATCTTCTATCTGAAAATGGTCAATATGTTAATATGTTTTAAGTGTCTATAAAGTATTTGAAATTTTTGACACTATGTAGACTTCTAAGACTTGTCATCTTTTCGGATATGTTACGTTTCAATATTATTTGAATAAACTGTATTTACACTGTTATCTCTCATATGGAACAATGGAAAGGTGCTGTCGTGCGAACAATTTTCAAACAGTACGGTCATGCTCTAATCCTTAAAGTCTGTCTTATTTCGGTCACCACTTGTCCGATTAGTAAAAATAATTAAAGAAATAGTTAACCCCCCCCCCCCGAAACCGACTCGGCCAATATTGATTATCAGTCTGGAATATACTAGAACACCGTAGAATCTTCTCTGATACTAAATTGCAACTTATAGTGAAGGTGTCATAGTGTGGAGGAATTTTGTGGAAATATCGAGCGCCTTCATCATTCTGTATTGTTGTGGAAGAAAGCGCCAGTAGAAATTGAGAAATAGCTGTGAGCGGATCGACATAGTAAATGTTTACATAAAATAGTACTAAGTAAAAATTAATTTGTTGAAAAGTACATCGATGTTTGTAGCGTGCTGCGGTCGTCATAAGTAAAGGTACGAGTAAATTAAGAAGATAGAATATTCCCGAAATGTCTCGAAATGTCATTCCTTGTCAAAGAAAAGTCCAGATTGTTCGAGAAGGTTCTAGAAGGTCGAGGCAAGCTATATAAGGCAAGGACCTGACGTCAGAGTTTCAGTTTTATGACAGACGTTAAACGTTAATGTTATCAGTTGGAGTTATTGTATCAGTTGTATAATTGTTGTTAAAGTTTAGTTAAAATAAATTGTGATACCAAAAACCAGCGTAATATTGATGACAGCGGTGGGATACAAAGTAAAAGTTCATGGTAAATACTAGATCCACTGAATACGAAGCAGGCATGAATATTTCAGGCCCACCAGAAGATGGAAGAGGAGAGAGTAAGGCGAGAAGAGGAGGAAAAGGAACGGCGTAGGAAGGAAGAAGAGGAGAAAAAGGAACGGTGTAGGAAGGAAGAAGAGGAGGAGAGAGTAAGGCGAGAAGAGGAAAAGGAAAAGCGTAGGAATGAAGAAGAGGAGGAAAAGGAACGGCGAGAAGAGGAGAAGAAAAGGCGTAGGAAGGACGAGGAAAAAGAGAAGGAGGAAAGGCGTAGAAAAGCAGAAGTAGAAATTATAAATAGTTTGATACAAATTCAGGAAAATTTCAAGCAAGAGGTAGGTTAGCTAAACAGTCGAGTAGATGTCTTAGCCCAGCAACAAGAGAATCTAAAAACTAATTTAGAGCAACAACAAGAGAATTTAAGGGCTAATTTGGAACAACAACAAAATAATCTAAAAACTAGTTTAGAACAACAACAAGAGAATTCAAAAGCTAATTTGGAGCAACAACAAGAAAAAGCTAGAGCAGACTTGGAAAGGCAAATCAGAACTGAAATAGTTGAGAAAAAAGAATTCGTAGCCAAGCTCCAGTAGGCAACGGTGAAGCTGAAAACACTACCTCGTCTTCAACCATAACTAAAACTCTGACGTCAGGTCGTCGCCTTATATAGCTTTCCTCGACCTTCTAGAACCTTCTCGAACAATCTGGACTTTTCTTTGACAAGGAATGGCATTTCGAGAATATTCTATCTTCTTCATTTACTCATACCTTTACTTATGACGACCGCAGCACGCTACAGGGTGCTGCGTAACAATATATTTTCGTGAAAGACCATTTTAGGGTCGGAAAATTTTTCTATTAAGGAATATCGAATTTTCCATGTGTTATTCCCAAGAGCCACTCGTAATTTTTTTTTATTTTATTCAACATCGAGGCTTGTATGCGAAAATGGATCACCTAAATCAGTCATTATCTGACGGTCTATTAGAAAGTGGATGTATAATACTAACATTGTTAAATAGTCATAGAAAAAATTATTTTTTTATTTATTTTAAAAATTCACATCTAGTTAGTAAAACAATAGCTTTTTATTAATAAACGATCATTAACACATAAAATTTTATATATTTGTTAATAAATTATCATTAAAAGGGCCGTGCACAAAATTTTGTATGTATTTCGGGCGTAAACAGCGTTTATGGACCTTACGTGTTACGTTTTACGCCCTTGATGCATAAATAACTTATTTTGTATGTGGTATATATGTACCCGCCGCCGATCTAGAAGCAACAAGTCAATACATTTTTTGTTTTCTGTCCATGACAGGCGGAAGACGAACCTCCAACCTGATCATTTTTGAAAGGCGTTTTTCCACTCTTAAAAGTGTAACAACAAAAAAGTTTAAATTGTAGTCCTACGAAGAAGTCGACCTCTATTGGAAGACAATGAGGTAACCAATCTACAGGGTGATGTCATCTTGCCTCCAACATAACTGACTTGAACAGAAAAATTTATCAAACACTCTTTTTAAATCGAGCACATTGTGTAAAGGTATGTCTTTACTGAAACAACATACTCGAACATAATGTAACAATAACTGATTTTAACACAAAAAGTTTTGAATGGAATGGAATATGTTGTGTTGTGTTGTGTATGTTGGTATTGCTACAACAAAAGTTGTGATATGTTGATTTAATAATAATAATAATTTAACAATAACTGATTTTAACACAAAAAGTTTGGAATGGAATGGGATATATATTGTGTTGTTATTGCTACAACAAAAGTTGTGATATGTTGATTTAATAATAATAATATTTATTCAAGAATAATACAAGTTACAAAGTAATATAAATAACAATTTCAAATAAATAAATATTAGATAATACTCAGTAAGTGCCAATAAGGCACTTGTTTTGAAAACAAATATAAATATAAACAAATATAAATATAAACAAATATATAGGAGACAAACACAATCAAAATACCTACATTTAATTAAAAAGATATCGAAACGTTTATCATACAAAATGCAAATAAATATCAGTTATTTGAAAGAATATTATTACGTCCATTTTTTCATTTTTGATAATTTTTTTTGAATTATTTTTAAATATGGACAAGGTATTACATTTTATGTCGACTGGGAGGGTATTATATAATTTTGGACCTAGATACAAATACGATCGTTGTCCTAGTGTTTTCTGAGTACGAGGCACAGTATGGAGATGTTTTTTCCTTGTGCTATATGGATGATCTGGTAAGTTATATAGTTGTTTATAATAAAAAATTTGTTTCTGATCCCTAATAGTTGCCTCAACAAATAATGAGTTTGAAGGATACCTGTAGGGCCTTTTAAGCATTATTTTTAAGAATCCTTTTTGCAGAACTTCAAATGGTTGTAAATGTGTTTGTAAAGTACAGCCCCACACAATTATGGTATACCTCAAATGACTTTCTACTAAGCTATGATACAAAATTGGCTGTATATCTCTTATATTTTTAAATTTATATATTATCATTCTTAATTTTTGGCATATAAAAGTTATGAGATATGTATCAGTGTAAACCCCTAGATATTTTTCAGGGAGAATGGTGTTTGCCCAGAAGTAGTAAAAGTTAATTTGTTAAATGGAGGTCTTGTTATATTATTACTGTCAAACCAGCTTTTCAGATTTGGAAGGTCATGTTCAACTTTTTGCTTTAGTTCTAACCATGAGTTAGCTTTATAAAATATTGAAGTGCTGTCTGCAAATCCCAAAATTTCCCCTAAACTCTCAATAGAAAATAATCTGTTGATATAAAGATTAAATAGAATAGGACCGAATACCGTACCTTGTGGGATACCGTAAGTTATAGATCTTAGATCACTGTAGACCCAATCTACTCTTGTAACTTATTGTCGGTTTGTAAGATAACTTTCAAATAATTTGAGTGATGTGTCCCTTATACCTGCTTCTTCTAAGGTATCCAAAAGTAAAAGGTGACTGACAGTATCAAATGCTTTCGAGAGGTCTAGATATACACAGAGACATGGACTGCTTTTATCTAGAGCAGTTAGTCTTTTGGTAGATAGTGCTATAATAGCATGTTCCGTAGAGACATGTTTTTTAAAACCATATTGTTTATCAGATATTAGGGTCTATTCTGTAACAATTCCTTTATATTTAACGGCCTTTAAAAATATTTTCTTCTTTACTTCTGTCATTATTTAAACGGATCTTTAAAATACATTAGAGGACTATCTTAAAGAAATCTGTTTAAATAATGACAGAAGTAAATTAACGAATACGAAAATATATTTAAGGCCACCAATATTTTTAAAGGCCGTTAATTATAAAGGAATTGTTACAGAATAGACTCCATTGTACCATATTTTGATGTAAAATTGTCTGTTTAAATATATTAGGCCATACATCAGTATCAAAAGTCAAGTTTATCAAATGATTTAGTGGTGTTACAATAAATTTAGATATATCTTTTAATATTTCGGCCTTAATATTGTCAATACCAGGATTTTTATTAGATTTCAACTCGTTAATAACAGTTTAAATTTCTCGTTTGGAAGTTAAAATAGAACGAAAGAATTGCAGAGAATATTACGGAGTGCTCAATAGGTTGGATTTGGCTTAATATTTTCAGCCAGTTATTTTCCAACATGTTATAGGTTTTATTAAAAATATTTGCAATTTCTTTTAATGTATTTATTGTTTCCCTTTTCAAGTTTTTTATTGAATTTATATATTTTTTGTTTCTCTATTGGTGTTAATTTCATTTATTACTTTTTAAAGTTGTTGGGGGTTACAGGAGTTTTTTTTTTTTTTAATTTGGTGTCATTGGCATCAACTACTAAGGGCATTAGCCTCATGTTCTGTGTAGGCGTTGTTACTGTTTCCCAGCGCCACTTTAGGAACAGCACTGTTAATTAGAACCCAACAGTGAATGATCAAGTGGGTAATCCTACCAAGGCATCAGAATTAATTTAAATAATTAAATTAAATATCCCGGCCAACGGTTCGAGCCTGGGACCCTTGAATCCGCCGGCAGAGACTCTACCACTGAGGCAGCCACTCCCAATGTTACAGGAGTTGTTTTCAATATTTTAATTAATTTGGCTTTTATAATAAATATTTTTCACAGTTTTTATAGAATTAGTCTTTGTTTTTATGTCTGATATTGTTGTTTAAATCCTTATTTAGCGGCATAAATCAAGGATAATATGAAAAAAATTGAAACATTTGTAATGTAAATATTGCTTTTAATATAATAATAATATATGCATCAAACAATGCGGGTGGAGACTTGTTGTGTTTCAATTATAGGTATTAGCAAATTGTTCGTTTTTGAAAGTTTTGAAAAGCGAAAAATTGGTTTGTAGTAGTGCGAAGAACCGGTTTAAATTTAATTGCCAATTATAGAAAGCACAAGTATTTTGGATCCTAAATATATGTTAAATTTAAATACAGGCAGTCAAATAATGACGCATACAATGCAATTTGTTTAGATGCATCTGAACAAGTAAAAACAAATTCCAAACCTGATAGGATATGGAAATCTGGACGATGGCTATATATAGGGGTTGCCAATATTATGCTGATGCTGACCCGTAGAAAAATTATTCTGTTGTGGAAGAAAGAAAAGAGGATTTCCTTAAATTTGTGCTCATAAGCTAATTTTAATGTTTGAGGATGCTGTTGCAACCGTCATAATTGCCTAAAAATTCGGCTACACTAGTTATACTAACACTTTAAAATTTTAATTTCAGGACAATCAGAATTATCCAGTTCAATTATTGAGCAGTATATTTGTGTGTAAATGTGACAAGACTAATAAAACTTTTTTCTACGCCCACATGGATATTAGCCATTGCG
This sequence comes from Psylliodes chrysocephalus, assembly GCA_927349885.1. Lineage (NCBI taxonomy): Eukaryota > Metazoa > Arthropoda > Insecta > Coleoptera > Chrysomelidae > Psylliodes > Psylliodes chrysocephalus. The sequence continues at coordinate 66,827,160 of OV651818.1, forward strand.
TTTAATTGAACGAATATACAAGGCGGGCCAACAAAAACGAAACGGTTTAAGTTTAGGGTTTTTGATGTCATTAAAAAAATCGCTTAAACACGTCAATTTATTTGTTGAGGGGGAAACCCTTTAGACTTATTTCAAAACCCCTATCTTTAACCCTTTGAACAGGGTGCTGTACACCCCTAAAATCTTAAATGGAAAGTTGAGGACACCTTGCTTGACGTTTTAAATTTTAAATTTATTAGTTTCATTTACAAAGACGTTCATAATGCGGGACTTCGCTCTGCTCGTCCTACACTCGTTACATAAAATAAGGTTGCATAAAAACCTATTATTTTATCGTGGTCACTAGCTATAGGTAGGTACGTGCATTTTGTGGTTTTACCTTAAGAAGTTATCCACTGACACACACAAGATACAAAGATTCAAAACCAATCGAAAACAAACATCGATTATGCAATAAATCGTACGACGATGCACTTAACCCCATTCTTTTCGTATTCGTTTCTCACAGATACACTCCTCAGAAGCAAATAATAACAATAAACCAAACCAAACAGTCTGGTTCCATTCGAAAGAGGCAAACGAAATCGTGAAGGACGCGAAGAGTATTACAACATCATACATGTCGGACACACTGGCGTAAGATCATTGAACAGTTCTTGTGTATAACACTTTCAGTAACTCACGGCGATAGTCATTTCACTCGCGGTCCGCTTTAAAGTCCGACAAATGTTAATATTTTTTTTTGTAGCGGTGCAGTGTGCGGTTGCGGTTTCGGCCGCAAGCGAAAGCGGCCAAAATGAAATTTCGGTCGATTTGTTTCCGAGATTGCCTATGGGAATTGTGGATACGGATAATGTCTTGTGTCGGGAGCATTCCAGGATTTATTATGAAAACTTGAAAAATTTCAGTTTGTGGGCTTATGAAAGTAAGTAATAACAATAATAAAAAATATTAATAAGATGCAAAGAATGAAAAAAAAAAACAAAATATGTAACAAAATATAACTTAATGCAATTTAGTAGTTGAATCGACTAGTTTCGCTCATACTGGTCATCATCAGGTTTACAATAAAATTACACATATTCAAAGAAGAATAACAATATTGATATTGAATATATTACGTATATAAAGAGGTATAAAATTACCATAAAAAAATCTCGTGGTGTGCAGTAAAACACTATCGTAAAAGCAGAGATGTGTGTCCACTTAACGTAGATACGGCTTAACCGTTGAAGTTAAATTAGTAGGGGTCGACCGATATCGGTATATCGGCATATCGGCTTTCTTGGCCAATATCGATATCGGCCAAATAAAAATATTATTTATATATTTCAATAGCTAAGCATTTTTTAAATAAAAACAATTTAAATTATTTTATTTAAAATTTGAGAAAGAAATAACATTTAAAAACTAAATGGAAAAAATTAAATTAAGAACATATTTTTTTAATTAAAGTTGTTTTGGTACGTTAAAATGCAACAAAATTAAGCTTTCCGTTATTTTTGAGGTTAGGCCATTTCTTGTGCTTTCCTATACAGGGTTATTCATTTAGGGTAGGGACTGACCGTATCTCAGAATATCTTAAAGTAGAATTATTAAGGCCTCAGTATAGCATTCTTGTAGACGAAAAAATTTTCTTACCACCATTTTTTTACACTTTTTTTTTCACGTTTCCGATCATTTTGAGTCCGAAAATGCAAAAAAAATGTCGGCTGGTCGTCTCTGCGTATGTATGCCGGCACGATAACTCTGGAACAAAAGTTCTGATTGACTTGCGGTTTTGATTTTCTTGAATAATTGCTTCTAACTTAGAACCCTATTGATTTTCAGAATTTTAATATCAGTGTTCTTAAAATCCGCTCGTGTATTTCTTATGCGACTTATTTTACGCATTCCAATCATTTATAACGTCTAACATTCCTAACATTCTATACATTGCAAACATTTCAATATTAGGCACTTCAACGACCTATCAACCAACAGCTGTTGATTGTAAAAGTGAGATTTCTAAGGGTCTAAAGGTTGCGACCTTCATAGTTGCAACCATAGCCTTTTTAGAGGCTATTTTTATTTAAAATAGTAGTCGCCAAGCCTGCCAAATATAAAAAATAAGCAGTTTCTTAAAAATGATTTTTTTATGGTGTTGCTAACTAATGCTTACTAGTATTTCGCCCCTAGCCACAGTGACACCATCAAATTTACTGGCTCTCTGTCGAACCTCATAGAATAATTAACCGCCCATTTTATTTGAAAGTTAAAATTCAGTGAACAGTTTAAAATTCAATAAATGTTTTTATTACTGTTTTTTGTACTTGATGTATTAGCTTTTTATATTTGATTTGTAAGCTTATATGTTTGATTTGTTAGCTTTCTATGTTTGATTTCTTTGGGTACTTTTTACCATTTTTTAAATAAATGTGTTTAGTTTTAACCGTATTGGTAATATTTGTTTGATGTTCAAGTAATTTTTACCTTATCTTTTAAAGACAAAAGGATTAAACATTGATTAAAACGGGTAGTAGAGGCTAAAGATGTTATTTAAAAATATTAAAAATCAAGAGTGTGAATACAAACACTAAAATGTAACTTTCAGTAGGTATTGTAAGTCAAAATTTCAAACTTAACTGTTCATCCCTAAAGGGGGCGATAGAGGGCTGAAAATGTGGATTTAGAAATTTTAAAAAAATACAAAAAGTATGCACAACAATACGCAAGTTTTGATAGGTATTGTAAATTGAATTTTTATATATTTTTTTTAAATATGCCTATTTCGGCTTAGCCTACTGTATATATTGCCTAAAGAGCTGTATATATTGCCTAAAGAGCTGTATATATTGTCTAAGAGGGCCATCTATATTGTTTAAGAGGAATGTCTACCTATATATTGTCTAACAGAGCTGTCTAAATTGCCTAAGAGGGCTATCTATATTACATAAGAGATTTGACTTACATTTTTTTATCTCTGGTTTTTGGATCTTTTTGTATGCTTACGTTTCCTTCTTCCTTTATTATCATTAATATTTGTTGTTGTACTGGCACTGTAACTGAAGTTTGAGGTCGAGCTGAACGGCGAACATATACTAATATATTGCAACCGCTGTGTAGTTTCTGCGATCCTTTTATCGCACTTCTGATGTAAACTTGCACAATAAAACACTACTTTAGTTTATATTAACACTTTATTGTTAGTAGAGATGAACACACTTCGATATTTTAATACAGAATGAATATTATAATAGACACATGGGGTCGAATCATAATACTACGTATATGATTCACACACTGACTGAATAATTCCATATCTAAAAAAAGTATTTATCACGTCTTACATTACACAGTACATCCCTTAATATAATTAATAGTAATTTATATGAAATATAATATTCAGAACATTGATGCACAACGTTAATATTAGAAATAATTTAACTTTAACCATGCCTCGTCATTCTACTGCAATTTTTAATCGCAGCTTTTCATTCAATACCGTTGTTCTGTACAACAACCTAAACACATGTTTAAAAAATTCAAAATCTCTAAATGTTTTTAAAAATACATTAAAACGACAGCTCTTGGTCTCCCAAAGTGTTTAAGTGCAATTGTTTAATTTTTTTTTATCTCGTTTGTTCTTTTTGAATAAACACACTTAGGTAATTGTTTTTCTTTTCAAATGTTTTACTAGAATTTGCTTATTGTAAAAAATGTATTTATTATTTAAACTATGTATAGAATTTATAGGGTTAGATGTAAGAATAGCCTTAGGCTAAATCTCGCCCAGGCAAATGTACATTTCTACATATTTTTTGTATTTTTGGTATGTACAAATAAAGGCCATTTATTATTATTATTATTATAAATATATTGCATAGACTACAAGTTGGCGACAAGAAACTGCGTAAATACCTGACCAACAACATTCAGTGCATTTTGCATTTTAAAATAATACTCAGTATTTATTTCGGTTAAAATTTATTATGTTTTTAACAATTTAAAATTAAATTCTAAAGATTTTTTTCTACTACCGTGCGTAAAGTACGTACTTTACGCACTCCACGAAGTGTGTAAAGTTGTACTTTTTTTTAAGTAAAACTCTTTACGCACTAGTTAAAAAAAGTAAAATTTGACAAAATTTGTACATAACAACAAAATATAACGTTTTATTTTATATTAACATTTTTTTTGCTATCTCTTTCTAAGACAAATAAATAAATTATTTTTGCTTATATCTATTTAGTGTCCAACAAATTATCAACAGTTTATTTTAATTATAATTTTCTCTAAATGTCATCGATTTAATTAAAAGTAAACATACAGTGGATGTCGATTTTGGTAAAAGTAAGTTGGCCGTGGCTGTGTGGATTAGAAGAACTGTCAATCTCTAAACTTTTAATTAGTACCTACCTTATAACAGAACACGACAAAAGTATACTTAAGTTCAAGATTAGATTCTAAAGCCAATTTAGCATTTTTTAAACTCAATCAAGTTTGAGAAGGTAAAAAGTTTTACTTTTTAATGTTTGTTTACTTAAATTCAAATTTTATTTGCAGTTCATTATATCTGTCATAATCGTTATGGATTCAAATTTATCTAGCGATAGCGAATTTGATAATACTCCACCAGATATCTTATGCAGTGCACAAAAGGCCACTGAAAATGTTTTGCCAGAAAAATCTGCATATATTTATCAGCAAAAATACAATGCATTTATAGAATGGTGTAGGAAGAATAAGGTGACAAAATATTCGGAAAACGTTATATTAGCATATTTCTCTGATGAATTGAAGAATTGCAAAGCTTCTACCCTATGGTCGATTTATTCTATGCTTAAAAGCACCTTAAAATATAAAAACAACGTTGATATTTCGAAATTCAACAAGTTAATAGCGTTTCTCAAACAAAAAAAATAAAGGTTATAAACCAAAAAAATCCAAAATTTTTGAACGAGAAGATCTAATTAATTTTCTGTTGAAAGCTCCAGATTCCAAGTTTTTAATGATCAAAGTAAGTAAATGCCTCAGTAAATTCTTAAATGCTCAGTATAAAATTAAAATATTTTGTAAAGTTTTGCAACGAGATGTGTGTTCGTATGGTGTGTTGCCTAACAAAATCAGTTGCTGTCCTAACAGGCCACCGGGGTTGTTAGGCAGCACATTATACCTAAAATTTTTATATTTTTTACAATAGCATTTATTTGGAGTTTTACATGCGCAACGTCAAGATATTTCCTAATGTTTAATAAATTATTTCTAACATTACAATATGTTATTTTTTAGGTAGCTTTTATAATTGGAATTGCGGGAGCTTGTCGCCGGGAAGAATTATGTAAAATGACAATTAACGATGTGGAAGATAAACAAACAGTGTATATTGTCAAAGTATCAGAAACCAAAAATGGAATAGAACGCATTTTTACGATTTTAAATCCAAATAATTCTGCAGTTGATTATTTATATTTCATAAAAAAATATACCTCATTAAGACCAACAAATATAAATTGTAACAGATTTTTTTTTAAATTCGCAAATGGAAAATATTCTAAACAGCCTGTAGGGATAAATACTTTTGGTAAAATGCCAAGTGTTATAGCAACGTATCTAAACTTGCCCAATCCAACGGCTTTTACAGGACACTGCTTTAGGAGGTCTTCAGCCACTATGCTGGCAAATTCTGGAGGAGACCTTCTAACGGTCAAAAAACATGGAGGATGGAAATAATCTGCTGTTGCAGAAGGCTACGTAGACAGCACAATAACACAAAGAAACAAAATTTCTAATAAAATTTTGATGGATGACAGTATGCCATCCACTTCCAAACAAAGCTACAATTTTACCGTTGACAACTCTAATGAAGAATTAGTGGAACCCACTCGACAGTGAAACTAGAGTTACACAAAATATTTCAACCTCTTTACTTGAAAAGGCCAAATCCATACCACTCGAAGCTCAAAATAGGGTTACAGAAGTAATATCACAACATTTTTCAAACTCTGTGCTGGAAAAGGCCAAAACCTTAAGTTTTGGTAATTGCAATAATTGCACATTCAATATTAATATTCATAAGAGTTAAAAACCTATTTTTTTAAATATTTCTTCATTTGTTAGTCATTTTGTTCTGTAAGAATTATAAATTTGTAAAGTTCCAATAAATTTATTTTTGTTGCTGTGTACAATTTTTGGCACATTTTACTTTTTTCACTAGTGCGTAAAGTAAAGTACTTTTTTTCACTAGTGAAAAAAAGTAACTTTTATATTTCTAATATTAGTGGATTATGTGTACGGTAGTAGAAAAAATATTGTATGCCACTCGTGTGTAAAGTCCCTTTTTTGACTCATGTGATTGTCGCACTAGCCTACGGCTCGTGCGACAACATTCACATTCGTCAAAAAAAGGGTAACTTTACACACTTGTTGCATAAATAACTATTTTAGTTATCTGTTTTTGCCATGCACAAAAAACTGTGACTTATGACTAATACAGGAAGAAAGTTAGGATTCTTGCTAGAAAAGAAATTATTGATCTTTACTGATATATCGGGTATATTAACAGAAAAATTGTGTTTGATATATTATATAAATGTCAATTTCCATTAAAATAACTCATAGGGCTTTGGCTCTGTACCCTTGATACTAGTTTTAATTTTGATGATGTAGGAAAAATATGAGTTTTCTACTCCGAATAACATAATGACTTTTAATGTGTTTCCCAAGTTTGCACATCCTCGGCTGTAGTAAGTAAGCTTCTGAGCCTGGTAATAAAGTTCTGCCACAAAACAAGAAAGAAAAGTTTTGTCAGTTTACCAAAATTCCAAACTATTTTCTTTATTGAATTTTAAAATATACCTCGTATTTCTTGAGTATTGAGTAATTTTCACTAGTACCTACTTATTTTTCTTGAATCTACGTAAAAGTGAATGCTAACTTATTAAGAATACTAACTAACTGAGAAAGAACAATTTATCGCACTTATCTAGAGCAAACGAAACATAATATACATTGAGGAATCTACATAATCATTCATTATATATGTAACAAACTTGTAATCTATAATTTAGAAATAATTCACCTGTACATTAGTTGATAATTGCAGTTTTGCTGATTTTCAGAATATAATGACTAGTACAAAAAAAAATTAATTGAAAACAATTTACAGAAATTAATAGAAAACAATTTACAGAAATTAATAGAAAACAATTTACAGAAATTAATAGAAAACAATTTACAAAAATTGTAGATTTTTTTAACTTTTAGTAAAATACAAGAAAATACTAAGTGATTAAAAGTGTTCAACTTTTTACAATTGACGCTTCCTTTGTGCTATAAATCAGGTTAGCCGTGCTTGAGAAAAAACCTATATAGATCAGTAAGCAGGTGAACAATTTTACATTAATTAGGCGTTCCAAGGGGTGGGTTGCTCAGTGGTAGAGTCTCTGTCTGCGGATCCGAGGGTCCCAGGTTCGAATCCCACCGTTGGCCGGGATTTTTTCATTTAATTTAATTATTTAATAGTATATTATGCAACGATCATGTAATGATGGTTATTAATACACGAGCATTAACCGGGATACGAAACGAGCCAAAGGCGAGTTTCGTATGGTTTATGCGAGTGTTTTAATAACCATTACATGAGAGTTGCATACGCTATTTTTTCTACACCCGATAAATAATCAAGACCTATAAATATTATATTTATATTGGTATTGAACACAATAACAGTTATTACTCGTATTTCTATAAAAAATTCTACAAAATTGTAATTAATGGTATTACTTCAGGTATTGGTATTTCCCTAGATTTTTGCGGTAAAATATTTTGTACTGTATTTTCTGCTTTCTCCGATATGTGTGTAGGAGTCTTCTATATCGCTAATATCAGACATTTTAATATTATAATTATCGAAGTTTAGCTACCTACGAAAATTTAATACGTTTTGACAACTAAAATAATTACATAGGAACCTAGGACAAACGTCAAACAGCATGCTTGATTGAAAAATTGTAGGTTTCTATTGATTAAAAATCTGTATCGTAATGAAAAATCTGTATCATAATGGGTATCATTATGAAACGGATTATGGGCATATAAGTGCATTATTATAATACGGGTGTAGAAAAAATTAATTCTGATACCTTGGTAGGATTCCCCACTCGACCATTCACTGTTGGGTACTAATTAACAGTGTTGTTCCTAAAATGGCGCTGGGAAACAGTAACAAAGCCTACACAAAACACGAGGCTAATAACCGTAGCAGATGATGCCGATGACACAAAAAAAAAATTAGGCGTTCCAACGACCTGTCCAAATGGCTACCAGTCACATACTTTGATTACTATACGGTGCGAGAGAGAGGCCCGACACGCACAACATAGGGCGCGGCCATTTTGATGCCTTTACCACAATTTATAGCTAAAGAATCCGTTCGCTCACTCTGCGTCGGCACTTTAGATCTCAATGTTCCAGTTTATACACTGCGCAACTCGGATAATACAAAATATGACAACCGCCTATAATAAAACAGCAGTCTTCTGCGCATCCTGAATTTGTATCCCTGGAGTGGATGTTATTTTGGAACTTTCAACTGGTCCGAGTGAGCTAACTGATTCTTTAGCAATAAACTGTGACTCCAAAAATAATTATTTACTGACCCTGACAGCAGCAAGCAAAATATCAGGTGCGTTTTAATCATCCGCTTCTGCTTCCGGAATTGTCGGGTTAGTCGTTTTAACCTGTCAGATTAAAACAAGAAAACCGACAATTCCGAAGCAGAAGCGGATGATTAAAACGCACCTATTAAAAATATTGCGCCAAGATGTAGGCAACAAGTAATAAGGCATCAAAATGGCGGAGTTTTTTATCTTCTTTTAATAGGTACTCAGAAAGCTGCGCAGTGCGACCATTCTCCGTATAGTAAGCAAAAATCAAAGTATGTGCTACCAGTTGGGACTGACAGTTTAGATATGGCAACATGTTGTCATGTTGTCATTAACAGGGTCAATGATACATATATAGTTATATAGATTGCTCAAAGCTGGTCGCTTGAAAGTGGCTATATTGCCTGGCAAATAATTATTAATTTGAATCGGTTTAGCAAAAATGTGTTTTAAAACCAATTTTCAGCCTTTGGATATTTAAAAATAAAATAATTGCTTACATTTTTACTTAAAGGCATAAGCTTATGTTTATTTTGAAAAATATGGATGATCATTCTATGTAACTATCTATTTCATTGACCTTGTCAAATCACCAGGCCTACAGGGTTGCCATAATTTTTCCATATCATAACCTGTCAAAACCCACTGGTAGTCATTCAGTTTGAAATGCCTAATTCTAACATTTTTGTAAACCTTTTGGTTATATAAAGTATCAAATGAATCGAATCTTGGCTAATTACGGTACTTTATTTACCATGTTGTTTTAAAAATGTTAGAATTAATGTAAATTTTTTGATTTGTATATCTTCTTACTGGCCTAATATTTCTATGAAAAATATTCATGTTCCTTTTTAGATTTAAAATGCACAAAAGGAACTCACTGACTACCACTCATTTTTATTGCTTTCCTGGAAATCTAAAATGTGTATTATAACTGAAATATTTAAAATCAAAAATATCAATTGTACTTACACTAAGCAAATACACATTTTACAATTTTTACATTTTTACTGTAGGAGTTATACCTACTTTGCTGCCGTACTACCAGTGTTAGAGCTTTCGTCAAAAATGCCTTAAAAAGGCTGCGGTAGAGAATACTAGGGTCATATATACTTAATTAGGCATTCCAAACAAAATGGCTACCCGTTTGAAATGACAGGCACATGACAGGTTATAATATGGCAACACTGCGAACCTGGTGGTTTGATAGGGTCAATGATATAGATATCATCCATGGTTTTAAAAATAAACATAAGCTTATGCCTTGAAGTAAAAATGTAGGCAATTATTTTGTTTAAATATTCAAAGGCTGAAAATTGGTTTTAAAACACATTTTAGCTAAACCGAATCAAATTAATGAACACTTGCCAGACAATATGGCCGCTCGCAAACGACCCGCTTTGAGCAATCTATATATGTATCATTGACCCTGTTAATAACAAGATGCCAACAGATTTGCCATATCTAAACTGTCAGATCCCACTGGTAGCCATTTAGACAGGTCGTTGGAATGCTTAATTAGAAAAATAAGTTAACATAACCATGTTGGACCAATGGCTAGCGCACTTACCTTCTGTTTTTGCAGCCCGGGTTCAGATCCTGATAAGGGCGTACTATTTTTTTTTAAATATCGAAAATAAAAAATATGAGTGTATGTATGAGTTTATATTTATTTTAAATACATTTTGTTTATCATATAACCCTAACAGTTAGGCAATTCAGCTATTAATTTAATACTATTTTGATAACGGTTCAGAAAAAAAATGTATACATACCTATTTCCCACTCAATGAATAAAATTTCTTCTAACTTAGAACCATATTGATTTTCAGAATTTTCGATTTAACTTTAGTGTTTTAAATATGTACCTATTATTTTTGTTAAAATTCAATATATCTTTTATGTACTTTAGCAAGGGTGGGTATTAATATATATTGATTCATAATATGGGTAGCCGTGTTTGTCAACTATGAATGCCGATAGGTAATTGTTTTTTTTTTATTCTCTCAGCTCGTCAAATAAATCATTTCCAATTTTTGTTGTCATTTAATAGTTATTTATGCAACAAGTGCAAAAAGTAAGTGTTTATTGCACATGACGTGAAAGTGACTTCGAGTGCAATAAACACTTTTTGCACGAGTTGCATACAATATTTTTACTACGTTCATGCAAAAACCAAAAAATGTTTTATTTAGGCAACACTAAGTGCCGAAGAATAAAAAGCGTAATTTAATAGCAAAATATTTAATAACTAATAATTAGCAACGATTAACATTGAAAAAGTACTATAACTATGTTAAGTAAAATAATTTAACCAAAGCTTTAGGAACAACTGTGTTATGAACAATAATTAAGCTTAAACGTTGTTTTTGCCACTAATATTAAAAGTAAATGTAAAATTTGTACAATTTTTAATAATACTTAATATTTTTTAAAACGTAATACAATCTCATAGAAAATGAAAATGGACTAAATATTTGGAGTCGATTTGAATATTTATGTTTGTCATGATCATAAAACGCTGTAGTAAAATGACAGATGAGTGCAATAAAGTGCAGTTTTTTCACTAAATATGGTTCAATAAAGTTTTGTTTTTTGTATGAACGTAGAAAAAATATTTTATTTATTCATTTTTTAATTCAGTAATTATACAGGGTGGCTCACGCTCAACGGGACGGAGCTTTATGGGAAAACGACCAAAGATATAAAAAATTCGTTTGGGAGGAATACGTAGGTTACAGACGGCTACAATTTAAAATTTGTTAGATGTATACAGGATGTCCCAGATAAAAAAAAAATTAGTTCATTAAAAATTATTCAAACAAGAGTAAACAATTAATTTCTGGGAGACTTTTTTTCCTTAAAAATTCAAATAAATCGAAAACTAATAATAATAATAGTAATAGGGAACCTTTAGTTAACTGACATTATTTTTGATGTAGTTTTTAATTCTAAAATAAAAAACAGGGTGTTCCATTAAAAATAATATAACTTTGTATATTTTCTCTTATGTGGGACATCCTGTATACATCTAACAAATTTTAAATTGTAGCCGTCTGTAACCTACGTATTCCTCCCAAACGAATTTTTTATATCTTTGGTCGTTTTCCCATAAAGCTCCGTCCCGTTGAGCGTGAGCCACCCTGTATATTTATTTGTAAGTTAAAGTACAATAGTGAAAATAATAGTTTTAATATGATATAAATGTGGATCTTACGCGAATAATATAATAGGATGGAAAGTAGCGGATCAACTTTTTTAATAAGCATCAGGAAAGTTTATTGATTAAGGTTTTTCTTCATATATTACAATTAGGTATTTATTTTTTAAGGTCCTTTAATAATGAGAATAATGGACGCTTGTCGGACTAGTGAGATGTATTGCATGAAAATTACAAAATTTAAAAGACCTTCGATTAGCTGTTTCAGTAAATTTGTCCAAAACCAAGATAAAAATAACTCAAACATAATTTAAAAAAAAAAATGTAAAAATCCATCAGTAGTCGTCCAATACTACTATTTTTAAACTATAAGAAGTAAACGTACTGCCCAAAGAATTGGTATTAATAAATTTACCAAAATGAGTAAAGATATTGCCACTTTTTTGAAAACATTTTAAATTTTTATACGTAGGTAGGCTTAAGGGGCAATAGGTGCAAATATTTTTAGATGGACAGGTCTAAGGGACAAAGGAATCAAATATTTGTACATGCACAGGCTAAAGGGGTAAAAAGATCATATAATTTTACATGGAGAGACTTGAGACCAAATATTTCTTGATAAATAGGCTTAAGAAGTAAAGATCCAAAATATTTTACATGAGCAAGCTTAAGAGGTCAATTATTATTAGATAAATTGCACGAACAAGTTGTAAATTCTAATCAAATGACGATATGGACTGGTTTTAAATCAAGGCTTGCGACAATCATCGCGTGGTTTAACCTGAAAATTCAGTCTTTATACTATTATAGGCTTTCGGTCTTTCTTCCAAATCAAATAATTTCTCTTTTACTTTTGTGGGCCTCAGTCTAGATATACTGTTGCTTTTGGATTTAATTATTTTTGTTTTTAAATTTATTACTTTTTTCCACATTTCTTTGTTACATCTTTAGATAGTCATGTAAGTATTTAATAAAACATTTTTTCATTAATAATACAATATTAGTTTGCTTACTTACATTTTTATATTTTATAATAATTCCAATGAACCCGATTTTTCTTTTTTTCTTTTTAACGATTATATTCCTTATCACGTAGAGAGATCATCAGTCTCAGATTTACTGTAACTCAGAAAGGACGATGTTAACTTACCATGTTTGTTTTAGTTATCCAATAGTTATCCAAAAGTTATGCAATAGTTATTCAATAGTTATTCAATAGTTATTCAATAGTTATTCAATAGTTATCCAATAGTTATCCAATAGTTATCCAATAGTTATTCAATAGTTATTCAATAGTTATTCAATAGTTATTCAATAGTTATTCAATAGTTATTCAATAGTTATCCAATAGTTATTCAATAGTTATCCAATAGTTATCCAATAGTTTACTAATAGTTATCCAATAGTTATCTCGTTTTCCATGGATCTGGTTTTGTGTCCACCTTATTATGTCATAATTCATAATAATTATTGTTGTTTTTTTTTATATTTTAATGCGAGCCATTTTTGACCAATCTGGTTAGGTTCTAATACTCTAAGTCCTTCTCTACATTGTTTATGCTTTTAAGGCTCTACTTGTCCGATTATCCAAGAATATTTAAATAAATTAGTCGAGACCCCCTTGTGATATGACTATGACTAGTCAGAGAGAATCATTTATAGAATACACTTCTAGACACTTTAATTATTTATGGCGAAGGCGAAGGAACATTCGCGATACCACCAGAATATACAATCTAACATTACCAGAGCGCTTATTTATGTAAATAAAGCAGTTCAGTTGTTAGATAAATTAGATTTATAAGTGTTAATAGTTCTGATAAATATTTAAGTATAAATAAATTAATTAGTAATTTAGTGTAAACAAATTATAAATAAACTGTTATAAATAATAAACTGTTTTAAATAAGCAAACGTGTTAAAAATTTTAATCTATTAATTAGATTCAAAAATCATAATGCTCCAAATTAATAACCTTGTGTAGTGAAAATGCCAAAACCGCCTTTCTCTAATACAGATTTTACAAATTGTGTCATATATTTGAACAAACCTGTAGTTATAAATTGCAACACCGAAAATGCTAAACCTCGTCTAATTAAATGATTAATTATTACTAATTAATATTTCTTATAAAAAAAATTTCCAAGTGGTCAACGTTATTGAGTAAAAATTAGGAAAATAATACGTAATTAATCAGTTTATTTTATTACATTATCGAAGCGGTAATTACTACATATTACACAATTTTAAAATTATTACATTTTATATATTATTTAAAGAGTCTATTAAGATAAAGGTGGATAAACCTTAGAATTAACGAAATATTTTTTTAACGCCCCAAGTAAACAAGCATTTACGATTATTACAATTTGATCATTAAGATCAATTAACAATTTTATTCTAACCTAACTTATCTAGGGATAAAAAACTTCATAAACTTATGGAAGTCCTACACGCTCCGATATGACCTGCAGACCAAAACGCACAGTTCTCACCGAGATAACTTTTCTGGTTCTGATCTACAGACAAGTTTTAACTAGCTAATTTCACTCTTAATTTTCACATTAGCCAAAAGAGGAGAGGCTAGATGTGAGTCAGATCGAGCACTTCACGTTGAGTTATGGACTGGATCGATGAACCGTATAGTTCAAATCTCACAAAAATCGTAGCTTGTAGGGTCCCTTTAAGTTTCTACTCACTTAGTTACTATACCGTTATCGTATAACACTAAACCGCACTATACTCTGCTTTTATCACTGAAATAACTCAAAAGGCTTGATTCTCTTGAGTCTTCTTATTAGATTGGCATTGTTGAGGAGCTGTATAACGCCAACGTTCCCTTGTTGGAGAAGTCGTTATTGGTGATTACTGGTAAATTTTTCTATTGAATTTTCAATACTCTCCACTTTAAGATCCCTATGAAGATCAGTATTGCGGCAGTACCAGGGTGCATCGACGGTGTTCCTTAATACTTTATTCTGAAAACGTTGAATAACCTTCACTGGCACAGCCCCAAAGGCGGATACCATACGTCCATACGGGTTTTAATATCTGCTTGTGAAGAAGCAGTTTGTAGTATGTGGATAATTTAATTTTTTTCCTAGCAACCAATATTTTCTTTTGTATTGTATACCAAAGCTCTTCGCGTTTCTTTTTAATATGGACTTTCCAGCGAAGTCTAGCATTAAGTATCCTACCCAGATATTTTGCTTTATTTTGTGTAGCATATGGCTTCGTGATTTATTTTTTGTTTTATGTAGGTAGCTTAAAAATAAAAAAAAATAACAAAACAAAAACGGAAGAAAATAAATAAATAAGCTCGCATCTCAAAGATGCAAAGAAAAGAGGTAAGTAGCATCCAAAGTCCTTACTTAATTGATAGATAACCTAAAAACTGAAAAACTAGCCAATGGAAATTGCATAAGATCAAAAACGAATAAATACGATACGACTCCATGAATTTGCATGCGACATTTAAATTGCATAAATTATTAAGCGGTAGTTATTTCTAAATAATTTCATATTTTTGTTAAAATTAAACCTACCCTAGCCTTGAAATACTTACCTATCGAATTAATAACAAGATGTTGCAATACATAGAAAATAAACAACTATTAATAAATTATTAACAAAAACAAAGAGAAAGGAAAAGTACTGTTAAGTATATCAACATATTATCCATATTTTTATTTAGATATATATAAATTTAGAAAATGTATTATTTATTACACATGCTTATGTAATAGGTAGTTAAATACTATTTAAATGGTGCTAGAACAAACTTACTGATTGTCATCTGCAATGTGATTTTCACATTGACTTTTGTAGGGTAGGTACTAAAATGTTAAATACTGTAACCTAAAATAAAGGTACATGAACAATACAATCCCTATGCCACCTGAAACACACAACTTCTTTTTGGCTAATATCGCGTCATGCATTTAATTATAACCAAAGAATAACAACAGATATAGGCTACTGAATATAGTTCTTACGAGACCCCTTATATTAACAGAAAGAAAACATTATCGCTTTTGTGATTGAAAGAAAATTCTGAAACACTTGCCTCTAATGTATTTTATACGTATTTCATTCTAACTCAAGAGGCAAAATGTTCATTATGTAATAGCTACTGGCCAATGACTGAATACCACCCCCGCATCGTAGATAGTCATGAATTTCATGACTGTTAGTTCTACGCGACGTATTAGTATTGTTTAAATTTGCCTGAACAAAGATAAGCGGCGTTTTTATATATTCAATGTAATACTTAGGTAGTTAATCACTTACTTTCATCTTGGGTTATTTCCAAACATAATTACAAACTAATTTGTAACATCCAATTAAAGTCCGATCCTGGACCTGCCTGCAGGGTGCTGTACTGCTGGATCCTTTGTAGTAGGTACCAGTACGGGGTATTCCAATTGAAAAAATATAATTTTATGTTGTATCCCGTGAAATCTACTCGCCATTTCGTTTTTTGATGTCATTTTAACAATACATAACCACACCTATTTAAAAATGTTGTCTGTGTATTTGATAATAACGTTGATAATGGGTGGATAATTTATAATTAATAACTTTGTATTGTATTCTGTTATATACTATTGATACTGATCTGTTTCTAAATCAGAGTAAAAAAATTAAAAATGAAGAAAAAAAAATTCTTTGTAACCACCGAGTTATTATTTTTATTGTTACCGTTTCGAAGTTAAAATTTCTTAATATGGGCAAATCATGGTATATTACAATATTCTCATATTTTAATGTTTTATATTTGATAATTCAAATAGTTTGTCATAGCATTTCCATTAACGGTTTAGCCTCTTCCGTATTCATTCATTTATGAGATAAAAGTCGTATAATTACCATTATTTATTTAAGCAATAAATATAAAAAATGTCCTAATTACTATTAGATGATTGTGTTGCCAATTAAAATAACATTTAACAAATACATAGTTTATATCGTGATAATTTCACAAGCTGATAGTTTATCGAAAAAAAAGGTACATTGTTCAATAAACTATAATTCAATATTGGTCTTTTTTTATGTACAGTGTACATACAGGGTTCAGGTATTCAGAGACGTGTTAGTTTTAATTGTTTCCTCGAAAACAAAGTAAGTACCGAAAAAAATTTTTAATACAAAAAGTATTTTTAGTTAGTTTATTTATAAAATTATGAGAAATTCAAAAAATCTACTGAGCGATATTTTTTTTGCTGAAAACTAATCGAAGTGCTGGAATTACTGGATCAACTGTAACATGTTCGAAAGATACTTGAGAAAGTTGTCAACAAGCTGTGAAAATTTCATTAAAATCGGTCAAAGCTTTTTTATACATTAATAAAAAACTACATTGAAAAGGAAACAAAATTGAACCATGTTTTATTGGACAAGTACCTATTTTTCGATAAACTATTGGCTGGTAAAATCCTGACGATATAAACTGGACCACCCTGTATAAGATAATTTACAAAACAGCAGATCAAAATTAATCAAATGCCGACAAATTAAAATATATGTACGAGTACGTCGTTAGGGTGTAAGGGTTAACGTTCAACAAATTTAAATGTGTAATAGCTGACTTCAGAGCTAACATAAAGTCTTATACAGGGTGTTTACTTTGTAGAATAAATCTACTGTTAATTTATCGGGCGAACCCGGTACAGATGTATTAAGTAAGGAGCACAGAGATAACAGTAAATATAGCTATTCATTGATATCGTGACGCCTACAGCGATACCACAGTCGATACGGTCAAGTCGTAAATCAGGAGTGAAGAGACATGTGGTGTGAGGTAAAGGAAGGAATAAACTGACGGTCCTACAAAACAATTTTATTAATGAATATATGTGTAAGCCGTTGTACGTCCATAATAAACAACGTACAAAATGTTAGCCCTGTTGCCACATTTAGTACAAAATATTTGATATCCAACTTAACATTAACTAGGTTTTGGAATTTATTGACATCTAATTTAGTTAAATTATATAAAACTAATGATTAAAAATTTTTTGGGTTCAGTTGCAATAAAATAATTTGAATTATTTTAGCTTTTTTTAAGATATGTAAATAATTTTGTAAATAAAACGAGAATGAAATAGGCATGACAACAGTATATATTATATTCTCTTATGCCTATTAGAATATGTCTTATTCAATTATTGGACAACTAGAATGTGAAAACAAATTATTTACATATTTACACTATGCTACGACTAAACCATTTATTTGCTTGTAGGAAATTCAAATCTCACGCTAATATTTATGATTCTCTAGGTCAGATTGCCTGCCGGTGAGCTAATTTGTCCACATGCTACATATTGTTTTTTGTTTGTTGACGGTTGAGAGAAGTATCTTGCAATTAATGGAACGAATAAAGCTTGAAAGTGGAGTGTGTAACGAGAACGACATAGGTATGTAACCAGAGATGTACCCCGAAGCATGTTTACTTTACGAAACTTGAAATTAAAGGGAGTGTAATCGATAAAATGAATTGTATTGTGATAGGTATACAAGGTAACTTGTCGGTTCTTGTGTATGAAGGGCGTGTCCAACTGATGAGCTTTACATCAGCACGTGAAATTCATAAGAAATATTTTTTGATTCTATTGAGTAGAAGAGAGAAAGATGCTGCGATGCAAGAGATAGAATATGTGCTGGTTTGTAGTTTGATCCGAGTCGTACTGGTGTACGTGACCGTCGTTGTAACAACCAGTTAATCCTAAAGACCAACGCTCGTCACCAAATGTAACAACCAGTTTGCCTAAAGACCATTTGTAACTACTGATAGGTCTTTAGCTACTGTTACTATACTATTAAGGGATAAAGGCAGCGCTTGTCACCAGCCCTAGGGTCCTGGAGTCCTGAAGGAACATCCATTCGCCAGTGGCAAAATAAAATAATAAAAGAAAATAATAAAAATACAAAAAAAACATCCCTTAATAGCATATGTCGAGCGGTTCTTGGCAACTAGTTTTAGACTCTTTTAGTCCTAAGGGAATAGAAACGCCGAGGCTTCTCAAATGCTCGGAGTATTTTGCTGGTTTGGGAAAGGAGGAGAGATTAATAATAAGTATTAAAACATTAACAAATGTATATTAACAATAAATAAAAAACTTGACAAATAGTCTTCAGAAAAAATGAATAAAATTCTATTTAGAGAATAATGCACTATAACTAATAGTAATAAAGATAAGCATAAAATATAATTCGGGACGAAAATGTAAAATTGGCATTTATATGTAAATCAATTAATCAATTATTATTAAACAAAATTAAGTTAAAATATTTACCCATAATTCTCATCGTACACAAAAAAACTTTACACATTGCTTTACAATACAAAACGAGAACTTTCGCCCGAGGGGCGAAAGTTCTGGACCTTAGTCCGAACCCGACTGAGCCTTTCCCCCAAGTGATCCTTTCTATATAAACCAAAATTTATGTGACTGTTGATTTGTATTTTACAATGTCACGTTCAATGTAAATTAATAAAATGAAGGTTTGTTTCATTGTCATAAGTGTCTTTTTAATTATTTAATTTAAACATTAAATACTTGTTTAGAATTTTTGGTAAATTCTTTAGATTTTTCCAATTAATAATAATGCCAATTATTACATCGTCATGCATGTAGAAGATATATTTTGTTTGCACTATTAGAGTGGGATAACATTGTTATTTGTAGGATGAAGAAATGAATTTCTTGAATGCGTGGGTTTGATTGAAAATGGTTTGAGCATTAGGAAATGCTGTTATGAAATTTAAATACAGAAGTATATTGAATATCTTGAAGGTGAAATTTAAAAAATGCACAAACAGGTCGGTGTTTATTATTTTCTTTAATTTGACAGTTATATAAAATTATACCTTGTAAAATACAAATAACGTACAACATATAGATAATAGATAAAGGTTATAAATGTAAAATCTAAGTCAGGTATTCATAGGCATTAAATATGACAAAATGACAGAAAAATTGAAAATGTAGGCATTTATGTACAATAATTCTAAAACGATTTCACTAGATAGCCACATTTTTTTCTATATTGCTGTCATTCTTAAACGTCAAATAAATTATTTCAAGTTTTTTTATACATTTTTAAAAAAAAATTATTTATTGTAAACATGAGTGGAAAATATTTGTTAATTTAAAATAAATATGGTTGGTACGCGAAATTATTATTTTTTTTAAAAAAACTTTATTTTGAAGAGCAATTTAAGTCTTTTAAATCTTCTACAATGTGGTCAATTGAAACAAAAAAAAAATATTTATAAAGCTTAACAAATTATTATAAAAAAATGTGTGATTTGTGTTTTAGTCATTGCAGTTGTAGAACAAGTCTACTTAGTGTTTTACTTATGCAGAAAACATATACCTCGTTCTTTTGACAGATTTCACACATCGATTGGATTATGTACTTTTTGCACAAAATACTATTTTCATTTATATATACAATCTGTTCAATTTTGTATCCTTACTCCAGGAGAACGGTATAGAAACACAGTGCTATTGAATAGAGAGAAATATAATATACGGTTCATGCTTATCATCGAAAGGGCGTGGTTAAACTAATTACTCTCTTTATCGATCTTACGCCCGAATATAAATAAGGGTTTCATCTATATTTTGCCTGATGCATCGGGTTAACATACTGTATATGTATATATCATTCTTTTTTCAGTGAGTGATGCAACATCAAAATCAGTAACAGGAATTCTGCGTGGAAATATCGCACAGTTCGGACAATTTGAGGAGTGTTTGACATTAGAATCGCCGTTTCCAACTCAATATTGCATAACGACTATCATTGCTGATATACCGGCACCAAATCCTCCAAGAAATCCGAAATCACTCATATATTTGCCAAATGAATCTGTTCTCCGGAAGATTTATGTAAGTATAAAAATATTTTTTTTCTACGCCCACTTGGATATTAACCTATCTACGCACAGATTACAAAAGGAAAAAGTATGCTATTGCCTTTAACTGAACAAATATATTTCATAGCCATTCTAGGTAGTGAGAACAATGCAAATAAATGAAATCCACCAATCACAGTTCATATTTTGATCGACCGACTGTTATTATTTTTAAAAATTTAAACAAGTGAAAATTCTGTCAAACTAATTATCAGTAGGTATATTTTTTAGTTATTGAGATTAAATATTCGTAAAAACAAATTATTCTTGTGTAGAATCGATAGGTAAATAATAGCATTTCTATTTTTATTTCGTCTATATTTAAAAATAAATTATAAATTTTAATCAAACTAATGAAATTAATTTAATTACGAGTAAATGAGTTGATGGAGGTGAGACCAGGGCGTTTGGCTGCCATGCGAGAGACGCGGGTTCAAATCTGGGCTAAATTATATCTTTTTTTATGTTGATTTTATTTTATAAATTAGTAAAAATCATAAATTATTTTTAAATTCGTTATTTTATCTAAATCTAAAATAGTTTTTAAAATTTGTAAATTTTCGTAGAAAAAATATATACTGTACAACTCGAGTGGATTGTCCATATCCACTCTTGTTGCACAAACTACTATTCTTTTACATCCACATGTATATTATCTACTGTATGCATAAACTACAGAATGGTAGGCTATATCAGCCTACTGAATGGATATAATTTCATATCCATTTCATTCCGGATATTGGTGATAATCATAACAAACCAAACAATGTTACCAGCAGCTGAAATAAAAAACCCAGGGCCTCATTTCTCTTTCATCTTTTCATTGCAATATTAAGTTATTATCAATACGCATAATTAATCAAGATTAATTTCCATATCAACGTAAGTTCATGATTGATTAATACCTCTAAAATCAACCAACAACCCAAATCACTAGACCTAAAAGATTGAAATTTAGAAGGTATAATGACCAATAAAAAATGAAAATTTGTATTTAGATTGTCCTTTAAAAATAGAGATATACCTGTTTTGCCATTTCCAAAACGGAATTAGGATGGTTATTATTATTACACTTAATGTACAATCTTTAATTCAGTGTGGAAAGAAAACTGTTCTTTGTCTTCTCTGCCTTCTTTGCTCTGACTTGTCTGCCTTCTCTGCCTTCTCTGTCTTTTCTGCCTTATCTGCCTTATCTGCCTTATCTGCCTTATCTGCCTTATCTGCCTTATCTGCCTTCTCTGCCTTCTCTGCCTTATCTGCCTTCTCTGCCTTCTCTGCCTTCTCTGCCTTCTCTGCCTTCTCTGTCTCCTCTGCCTTCTCTGCCTTCTCTGTCTTCTCTGCCTTCTCTGCCTTCTCTGCCTTCTCTGCCTTCTCTGCCTTCTCTGCCTTCTCTGCCTTCTCTGCCTTCTCTGTCTCCTCTGCCTTCTCTGCCTTCTCTGCCTTCTCTGCCTTCCTAGCCTTTCCTGCCCTCTATGCCTTTTCTGTCTTCTCTGCCTTATCTGCCTTCTCTACCTTCTCTACCTTCTCTGCCTTTTATGCCTTCTATGCCTTCTCTATCTTCTCTCAGCTTTGTCACATACCGAGCTCCTGACCAGCTTCCTGCACTTCTCCTGTATTTTCTTTTAAGTGTCCTTGGAGTTGTTGCTCTTTGAACATCTTTCATCTTTTATGGATGAACTCAATAGATAAATAATGTTCATTTTAATTAATAATAAATTGTTTATTACAAAATAAAGTTATAAAATTACAAAGAGAAAAAATAGATTAAATTTATGAACTCAAGTAATAAACAAGGTAATCCATGTAGGCCCATCAGGCCTGTCTATGGTATAGCCGTTTATTAAAATAATTTTTATAATTTAATCTTAGCAATATTTCTTAACACATGTAAAAAATGTAAACAAAAAGAGTACTGTTAAAAAACATATTAAAAGGTAAGTACATTTATAGCTTAAAAACTAATCTAATATAGTAAAAAGTAAGAAACGTAAGAAAAGTAAGAAAGTAAAAAAAAGTAAAAAAAAGTGTTTTATTTCTTACCACACATACAATAATATTACTAGATTTATATATATTTTTCCTCCGATCAAAATATTTTTTCTAACAAAACTTTTTATTTTGGATAAACATATTATAAATAGACATAGATATAAAAATTAAAACTATTAATGAAATAGAGACATGTTATTTTAGATTATCAAGTTTAAGTAATATAAATAATGTAATGCATGCAAGAAAAACCGGCAAATCTTTAGTTATTAAAAATTCCAACACTATCAAGTCATTATATCAATTTCAGTTTCAATTGCTTATTCTAATATCTGTTATAGAAGGTCGGAAAATAATAATGAATGAATGAAATTTTTCTATGGATTAATTATTAACCTTGGTCTTTTTCTGATTATTATTTGTTTCAATAATTATGTTTTGCTTTATAATAATAGACTAATTTTTCTCTACATTTAAGTTTAATTAATTTCTTAATAATTAAAGCCATTTATTGCCTACTTTTCTCTATCAGTTGCCTTGAGAGGTAGTAATATCATATTTCATGTAATTTGTAGCAAAATATTCACTGGCAAAATCAACAGACTATATCTCTGGTACATAATTAGACTATAAACAACACTGCGATGTAATTTGATTTTTATTAAATAAAAATATATGAACAATTACGTGTAAGTAGCTCAACCGAAAACGAGACTAAAATATTACTTAATCGGAAAGTATGTAACCGGTTTATACAGTGCATAATTAATTTCTTGACAATTTAGTGAAATAGTGTTGACGGAGTGTTCAAGAAACTGAAATAATTAAAGAACCCTAAAATGTTGCCAATGTCATATATGTGGACAAGAGTTCTAAGCGGTCTAAAGGGTCTAAGAAATCTAAGGGGTCTAAGAGTTCTAGGTGGTCTAAAATGTTTAAGGGATCTAAGAGGTCATAGGGGTATAAGATTCCTGAATGACTAAGTGACATTTAAAAAAAATCCAGTTCAATACGGAATATGGTGGTTAAAACACCAGTCTTTTGAGTGGTAAAGAGATCTTAGATCTGAGATTTCTTGACTAATGTAGCCTCGATTCCCTTACACCAACTAATAAATCTAGTTCATTAGTTAGAGCGCTAGGAGTCTATGTGTTACTTGGATCCCTTAACATATAACTGATTGTGTGGTGACTGGTGATTTGTACAGTAGCAGATCACATGGTGAAACAGTCGTCTGTTTTCAGACAGCTTATATGGTTTTACATCATTCTTTCTATAACATTTACCGAAAAATAGACAGTTTAGTACTTCATAAAACTACTGCAATTATTTTATTTTCTACTATGCTCAGATGTCAAGGGATCTAAGCACAAACAACAATTTAAAAAATATATAAAAATACACCAAACTAATAAAATAAACTGATATTGAAACCTGAATAAGATTTTAGAATACAAAAATAATGATAATCTTTTCATTTCCTAAAAAAATTATGTTTCTTACTTTAACTAAAATTACTTAAAATAAGACAAATATAGACCCTGGGAAGAAGCTCAGCTTAGCATGTTAACTTCTGTATATCAATATCTGCAGTTGAGCAAGACCGCGCGCCGTAGGTACTTGGATGGGTGACCATTTAAAGGAAAGTCGGCGTACCTCTAAAACTCAAACTGCCCGCGTAGTTACATACCACAGTAGACAGGCATTATATCAATGAGTACTCATCTTTCTAATTTTTAGAAAATACAAGAAACTCTTTGGAGTAGGTACTTTATATTTTCATAAAATGTTTTCTTTCCAGGGAGCACTAAGATTTATTTTACTTTGCTAAGGAAAATACATAATAACATTAATTTTTTTATTAAATCACTAAGTCTAAATTGAATGAATAGTTTGTATTGGGTATTACTTATTATTACTTGAAAACGGACCAAGTTGAGAATTGAATAAAATAGGAATTGCTTCCAGCTTTAAATTCGTCTTTCCCCGCGGAATTCATACCAAAATCATAATTTTTTAAATGTTTCCAATACATTTTAGTGTTTTTGTTAATTTTATCAACTTTAACCGTTCTTAATTCTAGGTTTAGAGTCCAAATTTCCATTGCTTTAAGATTTGTTGGAAACCTGCATAAAAAATGTCTAATAATAATCTACAATATATTTATTCCGCCTAGGTATTTTATTTACTTATTTACTTACCTTCGAAACGACATGTGGATCTTTCCAAATGTATGTTTTAAGGAAAACAAAACATTGAATAGTAATTTTTGGACTTGCAACTAATAAAATTCGTTAAAACAAATATACTAGAAAAAATATGGCCTAGAAATATAAAATCACACAAAATGTACAAACAAAACTGACAATTCCCAAGTGCTTGTTGACAGTTGTGACTAAATTTTGGCGCTGCTATTTAAAATAGACGAATCGAATCGCATCAAAGACCCAGGAGAAAGAGAAAATAATATAAAAAAGGGTAGATACTGGCTCAAATAAATCCAGACCATTATTTATCTATATTTCATTTGTTTATCTGAGGAATCAGTGAATAATGAAATCATTACTAACTAGTGAATAATGGATATAATTATTATTTAGTAAAATCATGGATAATGAACTAATTATAGATTAGTCGTGGATAAAAAGTATTTATTAAATGCTTTGTGGATAATGCTTTATGATAATTCTTCTTTTTCTGTATTTTCCACGGACTCTTACCTGGATTAGGAAAAAGGCCGGTTGTAGTGAGTTTTCTTTTCGAAAAATGCACTTTAAGATGTGTCTGGGCCTTTGTCCATGCTCTTCGGGGCTTAATTTCTGTAGTGGGATTCCGTTTCACGATTCGACCTGGAATTTCTATATAAATCTTATGTGAATACAATCAAAACGAGAAAACGACTTCTTTCTTCTTTTTGATGGCCTTTATGTTTTAAAACAAGGAATTAAAACGTTTCAAAATATTTATTTCGCAAAGAAATGTTACGCTCTTGCAATATTACCTATAATATAAATATAAAAAAGTGGTTGACAGATATTCATTTTTTTTTTTTCTTTTTTTTTATTAAGATATATTCGGACTATTATGACAAAAAAAAAAATATTTTTAACTATTGACCCTTTGAGCACCAATCCACAGAATTATATCTATTAGTTTTTTTTATAGTACACATAATATATTATAATACTTTGAAAGCTGCAAATTTCATTAATAGATTATTTGTAGGTCATGTGCGGGTGTGGTGGCAACACTTCTTATATAATCTGATTATGAGGTCCTGCCATATTTCGTCAACTGCAAAATTTATATTAATATTTTTTCATTCTCTTAATTAAATACAATTGTACGATTATTTATATTTCTTGTTGTCATAGAATAAGTAACATATAAATAACGATGTTGACAAGTTTTTGATGAAAATAAAAGATTCCATTTCTTAATTTCATTTGCCACATCTGTCCATTTCTGGTAACTGTATGCGATTGTTAAGAAATGGGCGTCTGATTGCAAACTTTCATATATTTTGTAATATCGTAAGAACCATATAACTATAAGTATGTTATGAAAGTTAAATAATTTGTAGTTAATTAGTATGGTACTATACTTGGTATTGCTTGAGTCCTATCAACAAACAAAGACATTGGACGCAATACATTTTTAATCTTAGATAGTTTGTAATAACTTGTTTCTTCTGATGTCCAGTTTGTAGGTATTTTATAATTATATTTTGAACGTATCTGAAGAAAAATGTAAAGAATGATTTACAAAAAATGTTTCTAAGTCATGTCCGTGATAACTATGCACTACTCTGATTAAACCGAAAGGTTTGATAAATACATTAATATATAAATTGGCCACTACAATTTCTCTACAATGTTTTTATTTCACAATTTATAAGAAGAAACAAAATAATATTAGATTGTTTGTTTTTAACTACCACCCACTTTCAGCTAGGTCCCCTCTTTGACAATTAATTAGATAA
This sequence comes from Psylliodes chrysocephalus, assembly GCA_927349885.1. Taxonomy (NCBI): domain Eukaryota; kingdom Metazoa; phylum Arthropoda; class Insecta; order Coleoptera; family Chrysomelidae; genus Psylliodes; species Psylliodes chrysocephalus. Next base: position 66,853,862 of record OV651818.1, read on the forward strand.
ATGAAACAAACCTATTATGATCATATTATATTAATCTGTCAAACGATTGACCAATCAGCCAGATATAAAATTGATGTTAAAACATAAAATATTTTTATTTCAGTATAGGTATTCAAATGAATACCTATTCTGGGATTCTACGCTCTGTCTATATCTTTAATCAAAAGGGCACCTACATCATTTACTAATGACATTTTGGGTTTTTTAAACTTTTTCTTATTTTAGATACATATTTTATTATTTTTATATTTATCTGGGATCTGAGCGAAGTTGAAACAATAACTGTCATGCTTCGTGAACTTGAGTATAATATTAACCTTCGTCGTATGGTGCTAAAAAATTACACAGAATATAGTGCGGGGTAGATTTTTACTCCAGGTTTTTTCCATCCTAATTTCACTACGATATGTTTAGTTAAAAACAAAATATAAAGTCAATACAAAACAAAATAAATTCATTTAAACTAATATTTGACAGAAAATCTTATGGAATAATGGTTATAATAAAAAATAAAAAAAAATCAAGTCTATTCTTCAGTATTATGACATTTTTCACACATAATACGTTTTTGGAATGTAAAACACATACAAAATTATTGCACTGGTAGTACATTTGTCCGCATTTTTTTTTCCGATAACATATACAACAGCGAAATACAGTGCATGGTACAAAACGTAACCCATGTCGCGTTTTATTTTTTTTTATAAGAACTATAAGATTTTATTTGTAAATTATTGAAAAGAATATTAAATGAAATCGGCATAGCCAAAAATTGAAATTTCACGAAAATATTATGAAAATTCTGACTCTGGGGTACATTTGTACCGCGCAACGTACGACGAAGGTCAAATGATTAACCAATCATCCTATGGTCCAGGGGCGTGCGGTCCATGGAAGCGGGGGAAGCACCGCTTCCCTACACTTTGAGATTTAAAAATTAATATTTTTCAGTTTACAATGAATAGAAATTAATATTAAATTAGGTACTATTTTTCTCTGAAACATTACGTAAATGTACTAACAATTCATTGAGAAAATTAATTGTGGAAGTGCGTCTTAAACAAACCGGCTCATCTTCCAATTGTTTTCGCTTCGTGTTATTGACTTTGGTTTACCGCGACAGTAGTCAGTCTGTTTGGGCACGTGAAATACGGTCGAGAGGCAGCGATTTTTACGTTGCCTTACGCATAATGCAATTCGCACCGCGATTCGACGTGTGAAAAAAATCGTAGACTTCAGATAGATTTCGGTTTGTTTTTCGTAGTTGTTTTTCTTTTTGTAAAATGGAGGAACTATGCACTGTGTCTGTGAACAATAATAATGTGGTAAATTGTGTCTGTATTGTGTGCTCTTTATTAAAAAAAGAATTTTCAAGTAGAAATTTTGAAGAGAAAACGGACATTATTAATTCTAGTAGAATAAAGGATCCTATCAATTTAGAGACGAAAGTAGAAAAGTCAGCAAAGAAATTTACCAGGCATTTTCACGTAGGGTTCTATGAAAAGTATAAATGGTTAACCGGCTGCAGTCTTTGGAATAAGACTCAAAACATTGGCTTAGAACCTGAAAGAAAGAGAATTAGAATTAATAATGTCGGCGACAGAGAGACCTCCTATCGTCGATTATACGCCGAAATTTTTGATAATATTTTACAACAAATGAACTGTCGATTTCAAAACTTTAACGAATTAAAATATGTTGAATTGTGCAATTTTAATATTAGTAACTACGATTTATCAAAATGTTCATCAGAAGCTTTTAATTCACTAAAATTAAATTATGGAAATTTTTTCGATATTCCAGCATTAAAGTCCCAGTTAAGTGTTGTTTATGAAACACCTGAAATTAGTGATAAAAAGACGCCCATCAATGTGTTAAATTTTCTTATAACAACTGGTTTAAATAAGTCCCTTTGTGAAGTCGTTAAGTTGTGTGAATTAGTACTAACCAACCCAGCCACAAGTACGTCAGTTGAGCGAAGTTTTTCAGCTTTAAAGCGCATTAAAAGTTTTATACGAAATTCAACAAGTGAAGACAGACTCTCTAATTTACCGTCAATATCCATTGAAAAAGAGCTTGTTAAACAGTTATCAGAAAATCCAAAATTGTACGATGTTATAGACAAATTTGCAGCCATTGAGGATAAGGAATAGATCTTAAGTATAAATAAATGTCAACTGCTGTGTCAACTGTGCGAAAAATGCTGGAAAAAATAAAAAAGTTAAATGTTTTTTTCTACGTTTAAATAAACCAAGGAAGCTTTTCAATGGTAAGTTTTTTTATAGCTTCTAGTACTAAACTAGGTAATAAAGTAATAGTAACACTTCAAAAATCTCAATCTAGAATATCCGTAGTACTGAGGAAAAAAGCAAGATTTTGACAAAATGGTGAATGCGTTGCGAAAAATTTTCATCTGCGACGCCGTGCTTACTGGCCTGCTTTATTTTTATATAATCGCTTCCCCTTCCAAAAATGACATTGCATGCCACTGCTATGGTCAGATGCTGAAGTTGGATATGCTCCGTCCATCTGTTTATGGTCAGAGAGTTACATCATTTACTAACGACCTCTGGTGGATTTTTTAGAACTAAGTACATTTTAGGGACATATTAGAGAGATATTACAAATTTTTATAACGTCAATCACTAATAATGATAACGAAATTAGAGGCAAATAAACTCTATGCTAAAATAAGACTTATTACAAAACTGAAGTTTTGACATTAGAGTCCTTGTCCTTTTCAATGAACTCGAGTGGGGTAGAATGCCAATGTGCATGTTGTATCACTAGAACTAGGTGTGACTCTATGGGTGCAGCCGTTGTTATTCTTCATCTTACTCGGGAGTATTTATAATAACCATTTTGTTTCACATTGTTATTGTCTAGTCCACAATCTGGTGGACTAGATAAAACGGTTATAAATATTCCCGAGTAAGATGAAAAATAAAATGGCTGCGCCCACAGAGTCGCATCTCAAGCCTATTGACAAGCATTCTACCCCACTCCAGTTCATTGATTTTTATACATATTTCTAACCTTATTAATTAAATTAAAAATTACAGTTCATCTTTTTTGTTGTCTATAATATATAGTACATAATATACAGGGTGTTTCAAAAAGATTGGTCATAAAATATACCACGTATTCTTGGGTTAAAAATAGGTCGATTAAACTTTACTTACGTATATACAAAAGTGCACCCAAAAATAGTTACAGGGTGTATAAGATAAAAATTTAAATGAATTTTAGAAGGTTTAGATGACGATGATATTAAATATTTAATATTCAAACACAAAATAATACGAATGTCGGCGAGTGCACCCGAAAGCTACAAAGTCGCCACTATCTGCTGCCCTCATCCACAATGAAGGTTTGCGTCTGACAGACAAAGAATCGCATTTCGTGCAAGGGATAGGTATAACTTTCCGCAAATTAGGTGTCCCGGGACATGGCTGTCCCCGGCAGTGAGTAGAGGAACTTAAAAATTTCTAACCATCGACGAATAGTTTTCTACTTCTGCTTTCAACCCTCCGACCGACAAGAAATTTGTATAAGCAGGCCCGGCATTAATATCGTTTTAGGAAGAAATCTGAGAAGTTTATTTCTAGTTTGTAAATTACCTTTCACGACTTAAAAAGTTTAAATTAAAGTATGCTAAAATACAAACCAGTTTAACTTTCTTAGCTAAAATAAAAAAATCTAAACAAGCGCGTAACGAACACAAACTTTGGAATGCACCAACTTACATACACACTCTTTAATAAAGTCAGTTCTAGAACGTAAGCGATCTGCACATGCTTAGATGTCAAAATAAGAGCGGCGTTAATAGTGACTGACGTTAAATGAACTTGTATATCTCTCTATAATCTTCTTTTATTTTTATATGCAATCAGGGATCGATCCTAAAACCTTCCGACTAAACCAGTCGGCGCTTCTACCGGCCATCTCAATCAGATTTCGACTTTTATCGACATACACAAGCATTTTCCTCCTCTCCCAACGCCTTCAATTTTCCTTAAAGCTACCCTCGTAAAGGAAGGATGCCAATCTCAGATTGTACTAGAATACAGTGGTAAATTTTCGATTACGGTTCTCTAAAAAAAAAAATAACAAGAAAAAGTGACGGTTGGACAGACAGACGGACAAACGAACGGTCTGACGGGTACCGAGTTGATTCCATATGTTCCTTTTTTCGAAATTAAGAAAAAACACTAAAAAATTGTAAGTACGGAATAGATATATTTAATTCAATTGGGCAATTAACCTTATCACAAGCAAAATCTCTTGATTACTTTCTTTTTTATGGTATTTCAATATGACCTGCATACAACAGATACTTTTTTATTTTTAATGATGAATATTAATTCATTTCAAGATTTTTAAGTTTTTTAATCGCCCATTTTTAATTATCCTGGTTTATGTTTATTGTGAATATAGATACTATTTTTCACAGTAATAATTATTATGGCTCCTAAATGTAAATATATATACTATACGACATTGAATTCTGAATGGCGTAACTGACCTACAAGTCCGAAAGTAGGCAAAGCTTTTAACGATTTGTTATAGCCGACTGGGTTTTATATAAGGTATACTATTATTAACAGCTTATGTAATAGGTATTAATACCATTCAACAGCGATCATTCACACTTAACATTTATTTTGGTAATTGAGATTAGTCGGGTAAAAGAAATTTATTTTGTTGAAATGTTTATTCTAGAATAATAATAATTATTTATTATTATAAAACTCTTCTGCGTTAATCCTTTTTATAATGCCTACACACACACAAAAAATGAAATATAAATAACAATAAATACATAGTAAAAATTAATTAATATATAGTAAATGACAATATTTTTTAGTTTTTTTGATATTTTAATTTTGATAATACACCTACAATTAGGAAGCAATATCAAAGCTAGTTCATAAAACAAGGTGGAATAATAACCGACAATTATCAAAGAAAATAAATTCCAATAATCAAATGTAAAAATGAAAACACATGAAACAGATATTGATAATTGCCTAGTAATATACCGAATCTCCACTCCATCACTTTCAGAAGTGCTCTAAACAGTCATTATAAATACAGAAATAAAATAATTAAATTAAAACCAATATAATAAACGAAAACCATGCGTAAAATCGAGTACTGTCCTGTAGCATACCATACAAGGATCGAAAAATTCCAACAGTCCACGTTGACTAGTAAACAACCAATACAAATTGATCATCAGCCAATAAGGAAATAGCAATACCCTCGGCAGTGGCGTAGCCACGGAGGGGTTTGAGGGTCAGAACTCCACCCCTCCCCCATGGAGGGTCCTCGCGTTCACATTTCCGCTATAGTATTGGCGCCTGATCGCTACTGACTGGCTGGCTACGCCACTGACCCTCGGTGGGTTGAGACAGGTGCATAAATACTGAGCATAAATTAATTTTAGTGTATTAGGTAAATAGGCTGGTTTTTAAAGGGCGGTCGGTCAATAATGAATTGCAATGGAGTAAAAGCTACAGAGAGTTGACATTGGAGCAAGCGGAAAAGGAATGCTGTTAACGCTGCCATTTATACGAACCGACCGCGTTGAAACGTTGGCCAGGCCGTGTAGGCTAGCATCGCTGGTATTGTTCCTTTCCGGCTTTTTTTTTCTCCTGGGCTCGTCTGACTATGTCTCCGAATAACACTGAAGCCTATTGGCTTATTGTGTTTTACCCCATGTTAGTTAATAGCACCCACTCTGTCACCTTTGTCCTTATACAAGTTTGTACAGATCCTTGGGTGAGTGGGTTCTATACGTTGTTGGAGCAACCTTGGGTTGTCCAAAAAGAGCCTGTCTTTTGCGATCTAGAGCTTCGCATTTGCACAGTATGTGTTTGGCTGTTTCTGTTTTCTTGTGACATAGTCGGCACATGAGTTCACCGTTGTACATGCCAATTTTGTTCAAGTGTCCCTTTAACTGGGGCGTGCCCAGTCATGAACCCTGTTATCACTTTCAACTGGTTCCTATTCATAAAGAGTAGTTCTCCAGTTCTTTTGGGACATGGTCTACCTATGAAGGCTTTTCCATGTGCCTGTTTTGGGGTGCTTCCCCAATAGTTGATATGTTGTTCCCGAATCCAGTCGTTTATGAAACCCCGGACTGTACTTTTTGGTACTCCTGGGTTAGTGTCTGGTTCCGGTGTTCCTTCTGACCCTCTTTGTGCAAGTTCGTTAGCCTTTTCGTTGCATTCGATCCCTTGGTGACCTGGCAAATAGTATTACTCTATTTCGGTCTGCCAGTGTTCCTAGTTCTTCGATACATTCCCATACCAGCCTCGACGTAACTTTCTGACTCGATATGGCCTTAAGTGCCGCTTGGCTGTCTGACATTATTTGAATATGCTGATTTTCTACAGCTATGGTTAGTATCAGGGTTTTTGGAGAATACTTCCGCCTCAGGGCCTTCCGCAGACTTAGACCCGTCTGTATACCAGGTTTGTTCCTGTCGTTGAGCATTGGGCTCCCTTATGGTGATCTCCGCTCTTTCCTGTATTAAAACTTCAAATGGAGTATTAAAAGAGTATTATTTCTTGGTTATGTGGTCTGACCTCATGTCTAGCACGTCTCCTGTCACTAACCTTGAGATACTCATGTGGCTTGGCCTAATGTCAAGATTTCCCAATCACCTAATCTTGCCTCCCCTTGTATCACATAGTGAAGAGGTGGGAGTCCTATTAGTGCTTCCATTGCAGCAGTGGGGGTGGTTTTCATTGCCCCCGTTATTCCGAGGCAGGCAAGTCTTTGTACCTTGCTTAGCCTCGTTATTGTTTTCCTTTGCTGTGTCTTTGGCCTTAGCCACCACACCAAAACTGCGTATGTTATAAAGCCAATATACCATGTCTGGTTTTAACCCCAATTTTTTTCCAAAGAATCACCTTGCCATCATTAACGAGGTTTCCGCTCTCCTTGTGGTTTTTTTCTAGGTGCTGGTTCCAGGTAAGTCTCGAATCAATCATAACCCCGAGATATTTTACCTCCCCCTTAAGCTGGATGCTTACACCTCTTAGGTTTAGAGGCCCTAGTCCCTCCAATTTCCTCCTGCGGGTGAATGCAATTATGTCAGATTTGTTTGGGCTAATGTTTAGTTCTTCCGCCTCTGTCCATTTTGTTACTATATTTAGAGCCTCTTGCATTCTATCTCTTACTATAGTGTTGTATTTTCCCTGTGCCATGATCACTAGATCATCTGCATATCCCAGGGTTCTATGTCCCTTATCCTTGAGAGCCCTAAGCAGCCCGTTCACTACAAGGTTCCACAGGAGTGGAGACAGCACTTCACCCTGCGGACATCCTCTCGCTACCCGTGCCGCTATTGTCTCTCCCATAAGGGTTGTGTGTATAGTTCTCTCCCTTAACATAGAGTCGATCCAGGACACGCACGTGTCTTCGATTCCTCTGTGTTTGAGAGATCTAATGATCGATTCAACGGAGGAATGATCAAATGCACCTTCGATATCCAAGAATGCTCCCAGCATTACCTCCTTGTTTTCCAGTGTGTTCTCCACCCCTTTTATTAATTGATGGAGAGCTGTTTTAGTTGATTTCCCTGCACTATAGGCGTATTGGTCTTGGTATATTGGCCCCTGAACCACTATCCCATCTCTAATATGCCAATCTAGCAGTTTTTCCAAAGTCTTAAATAAAAAGGACATAAGACTTATTGGTCTTAGGGATTTTGCCGTTTCCTGTCCTATTTTCCCAGGTATTGGTATAAAAGTTACCCTAATATTTCTCCAAGCTTTTGGTATGTGTCCAAAGGCCAGGCTTGCCCTAGTGCTGGCTCTCTGTAGTTTTCTCGCGTACTTGTGGTAAGGGATATTGCAAGATGTTCGACGACCAATGCTGTATAACTAAACTGATAATTAGTTTTACAGAATTGTCACTCTATATAAACTGTGATTGGTAGATTTCGTATCCATACTAGAATTGATATGATATAATTCGTTCAGTAGAACTGATATGGCCTACTTATTCGTTCAATATTCTGTGAATAAAATATGCTGGACCGCAACATTAAACGGACATTTTGATTTTCGTTTCGCAAAATTTATTTTTCCCCGTTTTTTAAATATTAAGCAAAGGTGATTTTTGATAGAATGAAATCAAATTTAATTTTTTTTTTTTTAAACATCAACTGAAATTATTTTGATTTACATTTTTTCTTATCGATATTTAAAAAAAAAACATGGGTAATGACAAAAACAATGTCTATATAAAAACACTTAGGTTGTATTTAAAAATTTAATGTAGGGTGTCCCACTTAAAATAAACTAAATGAGAGGATTTCGGAAATTAAAGGAATTATAAAGTCGTTTAAATATGATAAAAGAATATAACCTTCGTATATGGTATGTGGTATATGGTATAATGTACCAGTTCCAGATTGTTATCTTTCTTTCAGAAAAGTATATTAAAGAAAAAAGAAACCAACCAATTTTAAATATTTTAAAATATTTAATATGATACCTAGAGATTCCATCAAATTGACTACTAAGACTTTGGAAGAATTTTAATTTTTTGTTATTGTTCTACAAATATGATCTAAATGGCACTTCTGAAGAATTTATAATAAAACATAAGTTTAGGTAGAGGTTACAACTTAACCTTGAAAAAGATTATGAGCCAATTAATTCTTTAAGTGCTTTAGTGTTTAGACCAGGGGTGCTCAGAGGTCGATCGCGAGTGCTTTCTGAGTCGATCTCGAGAAAAATGTATTAATCCTACTTAAATGTCATAAACACACCTTATTTAAAAAACTCAACACAACACTTACTTTAAATTTCTAACTATCAGGGAAATAACTCATAAAATAACCATCAAACATATTGAAATGTGAAGCTAATATCGAGAAATCGCAAAATCGAAGTCCGAAAGGTAAGTAATTTTAGACGTTCTTATGATTTCAGTAAATTGGCAAGTATCGCATCTTTTATTAGTTATCCTTTTTCGTGTAAAAACATTGAAGAATCTGCTATTGAAATAGCAAGTCAGTTTAAGATGGACTCATGTTTTGTTGAAAAAGAGGTAGTGCAAATTATATCAGATATTATACATTTCGGGTCGCAGCATCTGATACAAAATTCTAGTCTTTTATATATGAAGATAAATATCCGAATCTAAGGCAAATTGCATTTTAGTTGACGCCAATGTTTGGATCAACTTACTTGTGCGAGTCTGCGTTTTCTGAAATGAAGATAATTAAGTCAAAATATCGCAATCGACTAACTGACGAACATGTGTCATCATACTTGCGATTAGCACTCGGTAATTACGTACCATCTTACGAAAAGTATGCTGAGGACATGCAGTACCACGCTTCAACATCGAAAGTCATTCTTTAGTTAAGTTTAGAAATTAGAACTCGTTTGTTTTTTAAGAACCAATAAACTCGCAATTTTGAAAATTATGACCTTGACTAAAAAAATGTATATTGTGGAAAAATAAATTTCTGTCGTTTCTACTAGTTCTTTGTGGCCTTCATGGCCGTGAAATTCTGCAACGTCCCTATATACTTTGCCTGCATCACGTATACTTGCAGCCTTTCAGAGTCGATCGATCGGAGTCAATATTGATGCTGATAGCTAGCAGTTCAAGTTTGAGCAACTCTGGTTTAGACTATTATGATGAAGATATGTTATCAAATATTAAAATTGTACTATTACTATTAACAGTACTACCTGTGTCTATCGCAGAAAATAAAAGAACATTTTCCACATTGCGCAGAACAAAAAACTATTTAAGAAACTCAAATTCAGAAAACAGGTTAAGTGAATTAACACTTGTATACTAAAGTCGATTCTGTTTCAAATTAGGTTAAAAAACGAAAAAAAAATGTAATTAAAATAAAATTGTCTAAATATTTTATTTTATACAGCTTAAGTGTTTAATAAATGTCTTCTTTCTTATTTAACTTTGTACAAAATAATGTTATACTAAAATTCTTAACACCCCCCAAATAAAATGCCTGGGTGCGCCGTTTTCAAAATCCACATACTTTAATTTTAAGAATGATACCCTATACGACAATATAGCTATATAACTAATTTCTTATATTACAGAATAATAAGGATCCCTCCCAACAACAGAGGAATATCGTTCTTAAAGGTTGGTGTGTACCAGCCTCCTGTACAGCACTCGATCTTAAAAACCACCTCAACAAGTATCTAAGAACACTAGAGTTTCCCTTAAGAAAGTTAAATGTGTCTTACTCTTCACAAATAGAGGAAAGCAATTGTCAGAAAAAAGACGAAAATAATAATTTAGATCAAGCGGATATTTCATTTGGGTAAGTTTTTGGTGTTTTAGTGTTTTTTTTTTATACACGATTATATTCTTTAACGAGCAAGGAAATGAGCACGCCTTGCAAATCAAACACTATACTTTTTCTATGGCTATCCGTTTTTAATTAGTGTTTTTTTTTTGTGTGTCATCGGCTTCAACTGCTAAGGTTATTTCGCCTCGTATTCTGTGTGGGGTTTGTTACTGTTTCCCAGCGCCACTTTAGGAAAAAGTACTGTTAATTAGAACCCAACAGTGAATAGTCGAGTGGGGAATTCTAACCAAGGCATCAGAATTAATTTTAAAAATTAAATTAAATAAAAAAATCCCGGCCAACGGTGGGATTCGGAACTGGGAGCCTTGGATCCGCAGGCAGATACTCTACCACTGAGCCACCCACTCCCTTAATTAGTTTTTTAATTTATAAAATTAAAATGACCGCTCCCTTCTAGATCATTATTTAAAATTTAAAATTTCAAGGCACACATGGTTTTATTAAAATAATTTGGTAATGATTACTTTGTGTTATCAGAATTGTCAAATAAAGTTATGTACCTCATTTATAAATCAAGAATAGTTTAAAAAGCGTAGTCACAGCTTACCTACTACTTGTAGTAACGTGATCACTTACACCATAACTATCCTGCTATCTGTCTTTTTTTAATAATCCTTATTAACTACAGGTAAACACCTACTATTTCTTGCCTATTGGATATCTTATTTCATTGCAATATTACGTAATATTGTGAGGCAAATTTTAAATTTTTATATTAAAATCTATTATGGTATTATGGTAAACTAAATATTTTACTTCAATAACAAAAATCCGTTTAATTCGGCACCGACTTTTACCCCAAGCGAGAGAAAGATCGCACTATTCCATCTCGATGGTTCCCTAACGCCAGATCAAAGGGGCCGCTCGGAGTTATGGAGCTGCATGATACTATAAAATAAGGCTGGTAATCGTAACCGGTTAACTGGTTAACCGGTTCCGTAGGACCAAAAAACCGTTAAAGAACGTAACAGGTTTAACCGTAACCGGTTTAACCGCAACCGGCGTAACTCTAATCGAACCGGTTAAACCTGTCACTTGTTAAGCCGTAACTGGTTTAACCGTACCTGAAACCGGTTTAAACGAACAAGTATAGTTTGTTTAAGCTCTTAGTAGGGATGCGCATATTCTTAAAACGTCGATACTGACATCGAATGATATACCAAAAACAAAGTATCGATGGCATTAAAATGACCGAAGTGAAAAAAAAAACAATATTTATAAACATCGATATTTGTAAAACTATACATTTAAAAGTAAGTAAAACAAAATGAGACCATTTATTTTATAAATACGAACAAATATAAATGTAATAATAAAACAAAGCAAAACTAAGAAAATTATTATTTTTTAATAAATTTACATCACAGTTGTCTAAAATATGCTTCAAATTAAAATTTTTCATAAAAATTTATGTTTTTTTTTTTAATTGTGACCGATGTTGAAGAATGGAAAATATCGAATAAATCATCGATATCGATCGATGTTAAACCGCCGAATCCAGACCGGATTCGGCGGTTTAACACCTGGATGGTTAGACCAACCGATCCAGTTCGACTGGCTCGGTTTGATCGAAACTGGATAATCGGACTGGTTAACCGGATAATATGACCGGTTGACCGGATAATAGGACCGGTTAATCGGATATCCGGACCGTTTAACCAGATATCCGGACCGCTTAACCGGATAATCGGACCGGTTAAGACCGGTTATAATAATAGTAAAAATCCGGTTAAAACCGAAACCGGTTAAAACCGAAACCGGTCAAAATCAGTCGAACCGGTTAACCGTTTATCACGTCAGAAATTGACAACCTTACTATAAAATGAAGGTGTAATATTGTACCGATTGATACTACGCCACGTGGTTGGAAGGCGTGGCGTTTACCAATTTGAAGTACAGTCTGTTCGCTATACTTACGCGGGTTTCGGATTAAAAATTTTATGAGTATTTCCAGGTAAGTACCCGAAAGTTTGACCTGTTCTTTGGGAAAATATCAACTGGTTAAATGAAATGAAAAATAATGTATAACTTTTTAATTAAATAATAATGGAGAATCATAATTGAGAATTAAACTTCTTTATTAATGGAATCTAATGTGGCTATTATAAACCTAATAATAATTTTATATTACACTTCACACAGAAAATATGGTCTATGTATAATAAGAAAATATTAGAAAATATTTTCTAACATAAAAATTTGTTCCATGTACCTAGAGAATTTCAAATGAAAAATAAAAAAATTGAACTTGCCAACAAAAATGAAAATCAGTCATTATCATCCAAAATATCATAATCGTCATCGTCATCATCATCACTGTCATCACCATTAATTGTTATTATGATTGGACTTATTTCGTTTATTTTATTTTCACGAGACCACCAATCTTTTATTAGTTTCTCTCACTTGGATATACAGTTCCGCCACACTTCTGGAGTTGCAATTGAAAGTGCTTTTCGCCAAGTTTCCCGAAATGCGTCGTCACTATAACCATTAGACCCAATATGGTTGTCATAATATTGTTTTGCTATTCCCCATATATATTCGATGGTATTAAACTGGCAATGATACGGTGGCAAACGTAAAACTTGATAACCGTAACTTTCAATAATCTGATCCACAACAAAGGTTTTTGGTTTTTCGTGTATATTTGCCAAGCGTAATAATTCTAATTTTAATATATATTGAGGAAATGGTATATGTTCCTTTTTCAACCATTCTTTAATTTTATCAACAGTCCAACAATTTGTTGGACTTTTGTTTAATACTTCAGAATGGTAAAGTGCATTGTCTAAAATAATTACGCTGGGCTCACTTAAACCTGGGAGAAGTTTTTCATGCAACCATTTTACAAACATTTTTGTGTTCATATTATCGTGATAGTCACTGGATTTTGATTTAGATAAAAATATTAAATCAGTACCTTCTATAAAACCCGATTTCCCTCCTGCATGTAAAATTATGTGTCGCTTCCCTTCTCCATCGGTATATTTGATGGACTTTACGTTATCATCTTGCCATATTCTCTTGGTTGCACCCCTAGAAAATATCCATGTTTCGTCTAAATATATAAAGTTCGCCCCTTCTTCTTTAAATTTAGAATATTTTCTTAGAAAGTGAATTCTCTTGTGCACGACAGAACTTCTTTCACAAAGGGCCTTTCTGTTATCCTCCTTTTGAAATTTGAAACCGAAGTTATGTATCACTTGCCATAGACTTGTTCTGCCAATGTCGTCAAATTTTCTATCTATTAATTTCGAGAGAATTGTATTTAAGGTCACATGTTCCTTGTTGGCCCTCATTCGATAAATGGTATCACGAATTTCAAATTTCTTGCCATCTGGAATATCTTTCGTTTTCAATGATGGGCGAGTTTTGCGGTGATCTTCTTTCGGCAGTTCACTATTGTGATTTTGTAATACTCCTCTTAATTTGGTTTCACTAATTCCTAGAGCATCGCATACGCGTTGTTGTACAGACATTACCGATTTTAAAGGACCGATATTTTCTTTTTCATCCGTAAAATACTTATGTACACTACAAATTAGACTATCTACATCTAACACACGTCTAGGCACTTTTAAAATTTCCACTAAATTTACAATATACATACAATGTCAACACTTGCAAAGAATCAATTCAACTGCAATATTTGTAACAAATTTAGTACCTACCCTAATGTTATTTTAATTTAAATCTGAACATTAGGGCAATTTTACCTAATTTCTTGGGAAGAGGCTTATTGGAACTGGTTGTCAATGACTAATTTGCATAATTTTGTTAATCCGAAACCCGCGTAAGTATAGCGAACAGACTGTAATAGCAATAGCTAATCGAAAACAGCGCTCGGAAATAAATCTTAACCTAATCATGGCCAATCAGATCAGAGCAATATTCCACACCACAATACGTCATGGGCGAACTCGACGAGATTTTGTCGGCTAAGTATCATACCTTTGTAATTTTTTGCATCATGGTGGAGCTGTATCACAGAATAGGTATGATGTGTCTGTAAGTAGGTAAGCTGTGGTGTAGTTTTGTATTATAGCCGTAGAAAAAGATTTTTGTGAAAATTACCCTGTATATAAAGAGGCATCCAAGTAGGATTGGTTGAAATAGTACTAATAATTATCGTAAGCTTGGCACTAATGCCGGTTACTGAATTATTCCCAAAAATGTTTTTAAGTAAATAATTAATTTGACTTTTTTTAGATTAGTTTGTGTAATACTAATTCTAATGGTATTTTTATCTACACTATACGATCACTTGAGGAATTACTCCAATGACAAATTAGTAGAAAGTAAGTAAATTGTGATATTTTATAAATATAAAAAATAATTATTGCAAATATTTCGAATAAAACAATTTTTGGTTTGTTTTATGTCAAAAAATAATAATTATGATATAAAACTAATTGAGAATCTTTTTAAAGCCATTTAAATGCAGGGTGTCTCGAAAAGGTATGAACAGAACGTTAGCAAACATTCACAAGGCTAAAATATGAGGATCTAGAACAATTTATCTTACTCCAAAAGGTGATAGTTTCGTTGTTTACAGGTGTAAAAAATACTATCTCGTTAAGAGTTCCCCATGAAAAGTAATCCATAGGCGTTAAACCCGGTGAGCGGTGTTTCCAATTTGCAGGAGTATTATTTTCTCTGTCGATTCATCAATTTTGAAAGTTCTCACTTAATGCTATGTGTTGGGGTGCACCAGAATGCATGAACCACATATTTTATCAAGTAGTCAGTATAGAAGATTAACCAAAGTATTCAAAGGGCCAATCTCCATTTTTGCTGCTTTAGAAATATAACCATCATCAAAATGCACCTATAGTTAATGGTAATAATTTTGCCAATCCTAAAGTAAGGCTTATATCCA
Source organism: Psylliodes chrysocephalus (assembly GCA_927349885.1). Classification (NCBI taxonomy): domain Eukaryota; kingdom Metazoa; phylum Arthropoda; class Insecta; order Coleoptera; family Chrysomelidae; genus Psylliodes; species Psylliodes chrysocephalus. The sequence goes on from OV651818.1 coordinate 66,869,122, forward strand.
AATTAGCTTAAAGCTAAAAGAGCCAAAGTACACACAGAACTATGCGGTTTCATCTACTTGTTATTCAGAATAGATCTGAAAAGGTAGAGATGGGTAAGGCCACATGGCACACAGTTCTAATTAAAATCTACTTGTTATTTAAAAATAGCTAATCTCCTTTAAGCGTGGAGATTGTCCCTAAATGCGACCGTCTTAACTTAGCCCTAAAACAGAAAAACAACTGAGTAGTATATAAGGAGAAGATAAAAATCGATTTAGAGAACCATTTGGATTTGACTAAAAAAACGAATGGAAGCAATCTCAATTTATTAAAACGGCCAATCTTCATCTAATTCATCAAATACTAAAAACTGATTCAAAACATTCACTGTAATACTACTACTATTTTTTTAAAGTATGTATTTAATTCACCCCACAAAAATACTGAAATTAATTTATGAATTTGTCAAAACAATAAAAATGGAGATTGTCCTTAGGGGGCGTCCATTAATTACGTGAGGTATTTTTGAGGATTTTTTGACTCCCCCTCCCCCTCCCCCCTGGCGAGATTTGGTAAGATTTTCCTTAACTCCCTCCCCCCCCCCCCCCCCTTCCCTAATCTCGCGTGAGATTTTTCAAGATTCGTGTTTTGGGTGTAAATGTGTTGGATTATTAAAAAAAAAAAAAACAAAAACACAATATGTTCCATTACTTTTATTTAAGACTAGCAAAGACTAGTGTTTGAGAGTGTTGCAATTATTTAAAATCACATTAATAAAATTAAATGATAAATACTTAAATGGAAATTAATAAAAAATAAATAAACATAATTATAAGATTTTTCCATATTTTATTCTAGAAATACTTTTACTATAATTTAACTTTACTTTCACGCAATTTTACACCGTTTTCTACTAGAAAAAATATTACGTGAGATTTACGAAAACCCCCCCTCTCCCCCAAGTGAGATTTAGAAAGATTTAGTTTTATCCCCTCCCCCCCTTGAACACCTCACGTAATTAATGGACGCCCCCTTAGGTATTAGGGTAAATATTTAATAAAAAAGGAAAAAAAAATAATAACTTTGTCAGCCTGAATTTTGGAAACTTTTAGATTTAGACAAAGGTAAATAGGGCTACATCTTTATGTTTTAGCTTCATGAATTTTTGCTATTCAAATTTCTTGAATCAGTCCTAAGCCTGGATATAACGATTTTTAGTGCGCAATAAAATATTTAAATTTTATTTTGTCAGAAACGGCTGCTCGTAACGACACCTCGTCCTACTAAGTATACCTTTTTTGAACAAAAGATGCCAATGAATAAGAATTGCCAACTATAAATTTAATATACTGAGGCTCAATAAAGTTATGAATCTTTAGATGTAGGCGAAGTTCGGTTAGTGGTGCCCTCTGCAATGTACATCGAAACTGTGATCAAATCTCAATTTCTCATCCTAAAAAAAACCTTGTAAGAAATTTCCAGCAAATCATGCTATTAAGATAAATATCTTCAAACAAGTATAAAAAAATACTTTGACACCCTGCATTTTGGTAAATTGAGCTTGATCTTATTTTAGCCTCATGAATTTGTATTTGCGTTATTTAAAACCCCTTTTTGGGACACCCTGTATATCTAATGCTCTTCACATTACTCTTACATTATTTTTGTAATTTTTATGATTAAAAATTGAAAATATTAGTTTAATCTTTTTATGCTACAGGTATCTTGCATAGTATTTTTTTAAGACCGACCAAAAAGTATACACTTTCTAAACAATTTTTTTCCAGACAGTAACGTTATGCCGAACAAGACCGGAAAGTAGACCTTAGGGACCGGTAATAGTATATTACATTACGGGTGTGAAAAATCACTTTTCACACAAGTAATGTACAATATTTTTCCTACGACCACAAAATAATTTTATCAAAAAATGTAAAACCAGGTTATTATTATAATAATTAAAATGTATTTAAAAAAATAATCAACAATAATCGTATTTATTCAATTTTCATATTTTCTAAACAAATAAAAAAAATTAAACAAAAAAAATTTGGCAAAGCCAGGATTTGAACGCGGTCGCTCGACGGTCTCAAATTGCAAAGTTGACGCTCTAACCAACTGAGCTAACAGGCCTTACGGTAATTGATTGATCTAATCGCTTATGTGTTTAACTAGAATAAAAAGCAAATATATCTTAGTTATTTTAAAATTATTTTAATAATTATTATTAAAGATAAATATCTAGGATCTAATATACAACAATTTCAATAACTTATTATGTGTTTGACATTTTCTGACAGCTACTGCGGAAAGTAGCATATTCGTCATAGACATCTATCTATCCGATATCTTTGATATTCGTACACGGGTGGAAAGTAAATTTTTATTCATACGCGTGTGATATAGGGACTTTGCATAGGACTATATAGTGTGATATGTGTCAGTTTCCTAAGTAGTCGTAGAAAAAAGCTTTTTCCGTTTTTCCGATCGCTGTTTGATAATACAGTCTGCCTTGATTTCGTTACTATGGTAACAACATTCCGATTTATTGTCAAGTGACAGTTCGTTGATTTTTAATTTGTTGTTTATGTCAAACTTGTTTTCGTAAATTTAAAAATATGGATTCAGATTTTGAATTATCTGACATAGAAAATGAAATTCCAGAAGAAATTTTGAAAGCAGTAAAACTGTACATTTAACATAAATATTCAAAAATAATGTATTTGGTTAGTTTATGCAGTTGTATCCATTATATAGTTTTAGTATTTGTTAATCACTTTATTTAATAAAATAAATAATTGAGTTTACATCGAATTGTCGGTCTTAAAAAAAAAATAATGTACCGTCACGCGACTGAAAATTAGGGTTAAACAGGTCTCTCCGAGCTTCCAGGTCTCGACTACGGCTCGCTCTGGAATCTGCTTGTCTCGACCTGTAAAACACTACTTTCCGGTCTTGTAACCTAAATTACTATTATTCATTTGTTAATTTTATTATGGTTTCTTGTACTTAAGAGACCGACAATAAAGTAATGAGACCGTGATATAAGGAGAAAGGCTATGAAGACTTATGCATAACATGCTAGTTATATTAGGTCAAAGGTAAAAGTCAATTAGAAGACAAAGGTGTAGACTAGATTGCCCACATCTGTGTGATCCTATAACTTTTGTTAGTGACACCTCCTGTAGAAGTAGCAAATTTGTTTCTTTTTTGTGTCAGAATGCATTTACAAGATTAATCAGTTTTTGTAATAACCTAATTTACTACTAAATTGTGTTTAATCCTAATTATTAACATATTCTGCATAATATTTTGATATTGTGGCTCGTAACACTAATCTGCTTTATCACCATCGCTTCACTTACACAAACTTTTGACTCTTTTAAGGATAATCACTAGTTCTGATTGTCTAAAAATTTGAGTACTGCAATGTTGATGCGTTTATGGAGCATCTCTCATGTCTCTTGACTATTTTCTTTATTAAATCAAATCTCCAAAAATATTTTTGTGATTCGAAGAAGACAATATTATTTTAATATTTTTATTTGGAGACCAGCTTCAATTAAGTATAAAACTCCTTGCATATTGATCATTAAAGAATTAGTATTATACCAGAAAGTTCTTTCAGTGTCATTAATTCTTCAATAAGTTTAACACCTTTGTTTAAAGTTCTTAACTATCTTTAATATTACGAGATACGGCTAAATTACGGGCCAATATTGTTAAATAATATTAACTTTAAATAACTTTTTTTTATCAACTTATGTGCGAACTCAACACGTAACGAATTAAATAGAGAGAGACATTACATAAGAATCGCATTCTGTGGAACAAAGATAGTCGTCTCAGCACGTGTCGTATTGAAAGATGAAAATCACAATGCTGAGGTGCTCAAACGATCGATTACAGGTCGATAGCGAGTGCTTTTTGAGACGATCTCGAGAAAAATTTATTACTGCTACTTAAATGTCTTAAACACACCTTATTTAAAAAATAATAACACTTAACACAACACTTACTTTAAATTTCTCACTAAAAGGGAAATATGGAGTTATGTGGAGTTAATATCGAAAAGTAGCAAAAACCGAAAGGTAAGTAATTATCAAATATTTTGGGCGAATTCGAAAGACGTTTTTATGATTTCAGTAAATTGACAAATATCGCATTTCTTATTAGTTATCTTTTTTCGTGTAAAAACATTTAGGTATCTGCTACTGAAATAGCAAGTCAGTTTAAACTAATCTTCTGTTGAAAATGAGGTAGTGTAGATTATATCAGATATACATCTATCTCAAAGCCACAGCATCTGATAAAAAATTACTTGTACTAGTCTACGTTTTCTGGAATGAAGATAATTAAGTCAAAATATCGCAATCGACTAACTGACGAACATATCTGAATCTGTAACGTGTGGATAGTGGGTTACTCCCACGGCACTTAGGCCTCACTAGGCCCATTGTGTATCCTCCTAAGATGATATGCACCTCCTAGCTCGTGAGCCAGTCTACAGATTTAATGTAGTTGACAACATCGCCAAGAGGTGGAGATGGTTTCGTACTTGGCAATGACCAGTCAGAATGCCTGTGACTAGGCGCAGATTCTGTCTAGTCATAGTCAAGTATTTGTTTGCTGCCGTGTTATCGGGATAACTTAAGAGCTCCCTGGCAACTCTGCAGTTTCTTGTTTCATCCCATCTTTCCTTGAATTTCACAAGGGAATCTTCTTTGATTAGGTCTGTCACTACCGATTTTGTCAGGCCCATAGAAGGGCCAGGTCCAAAAAGTATTTGTTTGGCTGCTTTCTTGGCTGGTGAATCAGCAAGACGGTTACCATTCGATGTGGCGTGACCTTTGATACATCTTAAGGTGACCACATTGTTGATGGATACTTCGGCTAAAGCTTCGTAACATTCTAGTACTAACCCTGAGTAAATTCGTGGTCTATTCAGGGTGAGTAGTGCTTGTCTGCTATCTGTATAGATGAACATGTTTCTTACAGTGATATTGTTTCTGGTTATTTATTTTGCTGCTATGAGAATCCCCGTTAGCTCTGTTTGAACTACAATGGCACTATTGCTCACAGCCCATTTTATGTTTAGGTTTAACAATCTGGAATACAGGGTGTTTATTAAGTACTTGTACAAACTTTAAATGGTGAATCTTTGACTTATTTTAAGGCAAAACGTTCATATGAACACATGTCCTAAACCTCTTAACTTTTGAGCTACAGGGTGGTAAAGTTTTCAGAAAAAATTTTTTTTTTCTAATAACTGTAAGAATATTACAGATATTTTTACGAAATTTGGTACACGTCTCCTACGCATTATGATGCATTTTTTAATGTACAAATAATTTTATTATTTCTACCAGTGGCGCCCGTACGGGTTTCGTATTAAATATTTTTGCCGAAAAAAATAGTACGCCACTGCTTCATCTTAAAATAACAAATATTTTTGTAATTCTCATTTAGTTTTGAGCAAATTTGGTGTGATGAGTTTTTCTCCGACGCATAGTTTTCGCCCGACGCATAGTATTCTGCATGGAACAAGTGAAAAATGTATCTTTTATTGATCAATATTGTTATGTGATAAACTTAGATTATTTACAGACTAAGACTAAACTACTTTTACAAATAAGTTAATAACATTTACAACAATTGCTGAAAATGCCCGCCGCCTACTGCAACGCATGCGTCAATTCACCTTAACATTGATTGACGTACTCTTTCGAATATACCTGGTGTCTGATTAATAATGGCACACGATTCAAATATCCTGTTTCTTAGATCTTTCTCATTTTGAACGGATGTTTTGTAAACTAGTGTCTTTAAGTGACCCCACAGAAAAAAATCCAGAGGATTTAAATCTGGTAATCTGGGAGGCCAGGCTTGCGATCCCGCTCTTCCTATCCAACGATTAGGATAATTCTCGTTCAGAAATTGACGTGCAGCCAAACAAAAGTGTGCCGGTGCGCCATCGTGCATGAACCACATCCTGTTTCTGGTAGCCAAATCAATTTCTTCTAAATGTTCAGGGAGCTCGTGCTCCAAAAATCTTCTGTACTCTTCGCCATTTAGCCTTTGTGAAAGAATGCAAGGTCCAATAAGGTGATCGCCGATAATTCCGACCCAAATATTTAGAGAAAAACGATCTTGGAAATTATTTTCTATGATAGCATTGGGATTATCCTCAGACCAGATATGGTTGTTGTGGAATTTCATGATGGCGTTTCGAGAAAAAGAAGCTTCGTCTGTAACAAGTACATGGCCTAAGAAATCCGGGGTTGTTAATAATTTATTTCGCAGACAAACGCAGAAATCTACTCTGAGAGGAAAATCTCTAGGTAGTAATGCCTGTACAAGTTGAATATGATAAGGAATAAAGTTGTTGAGATTTTAAAATTTGCCACACAATTGTACGAGTAATATTCAATTCATGAGCAATTTTCCTTGTACTAGTTTGTGGGTCTTCTTCAATTCTATTTAATGCAGCTTCTTCAATTTCAACTGTTCGAACTGTCGCAGGCCTTCCTGGGATATCAATTGTTCTTTTAAAGCTGCCAGTTTCACAAAGTCTTGCGTGAATATTAATGAAAGTTTGGACATGTGGAAGCACCCGTTGAGGAAATCGGGCTTTATACATTCTTTTTGCAGCTTGTGCATTACCGTGAGCCATTCCGTAGACGAAATGAATGTCTGCCATTTCTGCATTGGTATATTCGTACATTTTGAACACAATAATAGACAATACATTTTTAAATGACAAAAACCATGATCTTTTTTTTAAATAAACTGTCATGACTGATTCCGCTACCATGGAAACCTCTCGGTTGTTTGCAAGGCTTTCTATGCATGTATGTACAATTGTACATTTTAGTAATTTGACTCTGAAATAAAACGGATTTTATTTTTAAAAGCGTAAACTATGCATCGAACGAAAAAACTCAAGAGATTAAATTTGTTTAAAAATAAATGAGGATTTCAAAAATAATTTTTGTTTTAAGATGAAGCAGTGGCATACTATTTTTTTCTGCAAAAATATTCAATACAAACCCCGTAGGTATGGACGCCACTGGTAGAAAACATAAATTTGTACATCAAAAAATGCATCTTAATGCATAGTATACGTGTACCAAATTTCGTAAAGATATCTACAATAGTCTCATAGTTATTGGAAAAAATAGATTTTTTTCTGAAAACTTTACCACCCTGTAGCACAAAAGTTAAGAGGTTTAGGACACGTGTTCACATGAACTTTTTGCCTTAAAATTAGTCAAAGATTCACTATTTAAAGTTTGTACAAGTACTTTATAAACACCCTGTATATTCCACATCCTGAGCCTTGTTTTGTTTTAGAACCGTCGGTGTAGATATGAATCGTACCTGCCACTTCCGGCTCTTCTATTTGTTCTATTATAACTTTATATGGCTTATGGAAGATATGTCTCAGTGAGATGGAGTTCATGTTCGTTTGAAACAGTGGGAGCATATCGAGCGCCTCCTGCCAAAAGCGACGTCTCGCCTCATCATATCCTACATCAGGTTCTATTCCAACCGTGCGGAGGCATGTCATTGTCGTCAGAGCAACCTCCTTGATGTAAATATCAAGGAGAGTGAGAAGTAAGAATGACTTCCATGGCTCTGGTCGGTGTTGTTTTTATGGCTCCTCTTCTGTTGAGACATGCTGTTCTTTGAATTAGTTCTAATTAACGAATAGCTCTTAATTTTTGGGTTTTCGGTACCCAGACAACTGCAGCGTATGGTAGCATAGGTCTTATGATAGCCGTGTAAGTCTATGCGACGACTTTGGGGCAGAAACCCTAGGTGCGCCCCACGGTTCGGCGGCATCGTTCATAAGCAATGTATACTCTTTTAACTCTGTTTTCTAAATGCGAGTTCCATGTTAACTAGCTGTCAAAGGTGAGACCTAGGTACTTCACCTCTATTGAACTGACGAACATTCATCATGCTTGCGATTAGCACTCGGTAATTACGTACCATCTTATGAAAAGTATGCTGAGGACATGCAGTGCCACGCTCAACATCGAAAGTTGTTCTTTAGTTAAGTTTAGAAACTAGAACTCGTTTGTTTTGTAAGAACTAATAAACTCGCAATTTTGAAAAGTATGAGTTTTTTAATTGGCTTTTTAGAGCAAACCTACACCTACCCTCACTAAAAAAATGCATATTAGCGTTAGAATAATGGTTTTTAATAATAAAGTAATTGTTCTAAAATACTGAAAGTTTTTTTACCTATAGCTGTCATTGTGAACCCCCAATATTTTGGTCACAAGCGCCACCGAGTAAATGGTAAAACTAATCAACCTTTAACTTCTCTTTAATGTTTAAAACAAGTAAAAATTATTTTTTTTTTACATTTTTAGGATCTCCTATAACATCATTACTGCTCACCTTTTCATTAAAAGGCAATCTAAAAAAACTACCTTTTTGCGATGACACAAACCAAGCTTTGACAATTTTATATGGAATGAGAGTAATTTGTATATGCATGATCATTATGGATCATCGTTTTGGAACCCACCTAGCATCTGGAGTTTTGAATTTTGATATGGTAGAAAACGTAAGTACGGGAAGCTAAAACTTCAAACCTTGCAATTTTATTGGAATTATCTGCGCACTTAAAGCTTCCAAAGTGTATAGATTAAAAAATCTATATTAAACGTAGTATTAATTATTTCACAGATTTAGATTATTTTACAGCAATATAGGTCTCCTGTGGGCAGTATGTTTTTTCACGGCGACGTTTTCGTGGACTCGTTTTTCATTTTAAGTGGATTGCTAGGAACTTACTGCCTTCTTAGTCAATACGACAAAAGATTTATCAATCCAGGATTGCTAGTCTTCATGAGATATATCAGGTAACTAACTTTTTTTTTTATTAAATCTTTTGAATTTTTAAGTTTATATTTCCTGTTTTAGATTAACACCCGTATATGCCATGGTTATATTTTATTATGCAACTTATTTTAAATATTCCGGGAATGGTCCAATGTGGAAAACTATCATTTATCCAGAAGTAGAAGATTGTAGAAATAATTGGTGGACAAATTTGCTGTATATTAATAATTATGTCAATGTAGACAAAATAGTAAGTTTTATTCTTCTACAATCTACTTTAAAGTAGTTTCTATAATTTTTGTCAAAGAAACCCTTAAAAGTAAACTCTTGGAATTTTCGTTACCAGAAAGTTTATTTTAGAGATATAGAAGGGCCTTGCTAAGGACATTGTTTAGGATTAGCATAGTTATTGTAGTTAGTGTCTTCATCGCTCAATTTATTATAATCATAGCTACAAAATGTCCACGTCATGTAATAATTGAAAAGAAAATAAAAAGGTAGAATAAAAAGTTGAAACACATTCAACAACATTTTTGGTCCTTTAACGAATCGGATATTTACAGCATGTACATAAATTTGGTCATACAAGAAGTCGACCATCGTGGGGCTTATAAAAATTCAATAAGATTAGCAAGTTACCCGAGCTGGTATCTAATCTCAGTAAAGTGGCTGTAATTTGGTAGTATTTTCTTCATCATGGCGGAAAAAAGGGGTTTAAAACAAAAAGATGCTTTGATGTTTAAGATAAATGGGGTATTATTAAAGGCTGATCATTGCAAGGCCTGGTTGGATGAGAACACACATCCCAAACTATCCAAAAGCAGAAAAGCTATCTACAGAATTTGATGAGATTCAAACAGAACTAGAATTAATTACCATGGTCATTTATCAAGAACAAAGAACAATATTTGAAGATACTTATTAAGTTTTAGTAGCACAAGTAGATAAGATTATAGAAAAATCGTCATGTAAACCATCCGACTTCCAGAAATCAAATTGCCATCAATCAGTATTCCTCTATTCGATGGTAACCTTCACAAATGGGACAATTTTTTTGACTTGTTTCAATATCTCATTGATAATAATGCCTCTTTAACAACAATACAAAATAAAATAAAATAAATAAAAAACTCAAAGCCAGTATCACATAAATACGAGCGACCTTTTCCCTTCAGAAAACAACTACTCCTTTGGCTAATACCACTACAGGTATTGATTTATATCTAAAGAAAAGACGCAGAGATTGAAATTAAATTTCAACACTCCTCTCTACCTTTGATTTTGCTCACTAAGGAGAACGTCATTCTTGGACCGGTTTCGTCCTTATTAGGACTCTTCAAAAAGAAATAGATAGGTTCTCAATTCCAGTCTCTAATGGAAATAACAAATGCTGTACATCTCACTAGTAGTAGTACAATAATGTTAGTTACGAAGAGAATAAGAATTCAAGTAGTGAAATGGTGTCGCCATCTGTTCTTAGTAAGCAAAATCAAAGACCGCTAGTGGTACCCAGTTAGAAAACTAGGTGGAACCAAAAAGCCAGGCTGGCAATTTGTAAAAAGGAAAATAATTCCAACTCAAATATGACCAAGATGTAAAATAAAATAAATAAAACTCAAAGCCAGTATATGAAGGGAAACGGTTTCTGAGTTTTTATTTTATTTTACATCTTGGTAACATTTGAGTTGGAATTATTTTCCTTTTAACAATATTTAAAATCATCCGTAGAAGTTTAAAAATAATTTTTAATCTAAGTACTTCGGAAACAAATTACAAAGTAGCTTTAGATCTTTTGTACAATCGTTAACAAAATAAAAATAGAATCATCCTAAATCACATCACTTTTTGAATTACAGCCTGTTCAAAAAAAAAAAAAAGAATGCCATGAATTGAGACAATTTTTAGATACACGTAAAACACATGGTGATTTAACAGTATTAGGTTTGTCTGAAAAGTCAATTGTAGATTGGTTTTTAGTTTCCTCTTATCCACAAAATTAGACAAAACTACATTAAGACACTGGGAAACTAAAGTAGTTGAGAATCAGAATCTATCCACATTTGAACTCTTTTGTAGTTATTTAGGACAAGCTTAGTATTTACTTTTAAAATAAATCATTCTTAGTTTTCTTCCTTTATTATTTAAGATATTTTTTTAGTGTATGGTGCATTCATGGTACCTTCCATGTGACTTCCACTATTTCATGATCGCAGTAATTTTATGTATTATAATTTACAAGAACAAGAGGGCAGGGTTAATTATTCTGTCAATGGTAACGTTTGTATCTATTATCATACCTTTCCTCATAATTTACCTCTACCAACGATCAGCTGTGATATACTTTTATCCAGATTTTTTAAGAATGCCGAAACAGCAAGACGATTTTATAATAGCATATTCAAAATCACATGCAAGAGCGTCGCCATATTTTATCGGAATGATTGCTGGATATATATATTACAAAATGCGTGATTCGGAGAAATGTCTTAAAAAGGTAAGTGTTAATAGTTAAGGTTAATATACTTATGACCACTTTACAAAATTTTAAATTGTTTGATAAAATTTTTCCAAATCTATTTTTGGACATGAAAACTGTCATAGTTCGGATGTTGGGGCTGGCAATAGTATTTAAAAATAAATATAGATTAAATAAAAATCAACTTTTCGGCACATTTACAATAGATCTGACTTACAACGTTTTTGTATAAAAATCTTACCACCACCATTTCCTATAGGAAGATGGAGAGGGCGGCATCCCTAAAAAATCAGTTGAAATGTATGATTTTGTCTACATACATACCCAAAATTTCAATTTTTTTTTATTAATTTTTTCCAAAAATATTTTTGGACTTGAATTTATGACTTGATCTGTCATAATTCGGATAGGTATGTATGTAGAAAAAACATAGATTCCAACTGTTTTACTGAAAAAATTGTAACTTTGTTTTTTGATGGTGACGCCCTCTCTATATCAGCTAGGGGGTAGGGTGGGCAAAAATATTCTATGCGATTTTCATATTTTTGGGATAATACATCTATATACCAAGTTTGGTTTCAATTTCTCGACCTGAACTGCCCTAGCTTCAAGAGCCGAACCCCAACCCTACTTTACTAATGTTAAATTTTCTAACTTATATAATATTATTTTGTAATCTGTACCACATTACAATACAATAACAAAATAGAAAAATGTTTATGAAAAAATAAGTACCATCTAAGAGTCGTCTTTTCACTGTCATAACAATATTTTGTCTGCATAATAAACCAGATGCTAAAGGTGTAGGGTACAACACAAAATGACTTTCGGGAAGGTTCATTTATAATATTTTATAAAGATTATTTAAACTTCAAATACCTGTTCAATAGGTCTTCTGAACTAAAGTTGGAACTAAAGACAATTTTCGATATACAGGGTGAGTCGGGAGGAGCGCACTAAAATCTAGCATATTAACAAATAAACAAATTTACACATAAAACAAACACCATATTTGCATATTCTAAATCTGAATAAGTATCTGGCATTTTACAACACTAACAATCACATAAATTCGAAATTAAACGTTCAGTTACTGTTCTCTGTACACTGACAGTTCATCAAAACGTCAGAATTATCAAATGCCTTTGAGCCTTGAACATATGGCATACTTTGATAATGTTAAAATTCAGAAGTGGAAAGCTAGATGAGCATTTTTAATTGCGCCAGAACTTGAAAACAAATGAAAATCGGATAAGAACATATGAGTTTTTTTACATTATTTTCACGTGTATAATATACTCCTAGAGTTTGGTGCGCTCCTCCCGACTCACCCTGTACATTCAGAGAGCCGTTCTATATATTATGTTTTTCTGCATTAAAATAATAGCTCCATTTGGAGGAATTACCATTTTGGTATTTTAGTCTCTCATTGGTAAAAAATGCAATTTGTTTTATTTGAATGACAAGTATTTTTTTGTGTCATCGACATCAACTACTAAGGTTGTTAGCCTCATGTTATGTGTAAGCTTTATCACGGTTTCTCAACGCCACTTTAGGAACTGGCACTGTGAATTAGAACCTGTGTATAGGATTAATAATTAAATAATTAAATTAAATAAAAATCCCGTCACCGCGGGATTAGAACCCAGGACCCTTGGATCGAAAGTCTAGACTCTAACCACTGAGCCACCCCCTTGAATAGTTATTTTAAATATTTTTTAATAGTACACGTGAATAAGCAAGAATAAAAATTTATAATGAGCTGATATTTTCTGAATCGACAGTTAATGTGGGTGACAATACATCATCAAAAATTCCCATCCCTAACTGGTAAGCGTCGTCCCTTATAATGAAATGTTCTACCACAAACATAAAAGTATTGAAAAATGTTTCAAATTAAATTTTATGTGGAACATATTCCATAAGTCATTCGCAGATTGTTAAAGATGTTTACGTTAATTGACCGCAAACTTAGAGGTAGGTAACAAAAACGTTTCTGGATGGCAACACAATACTTTTCCAGCCTTAGTAATATTCTGTTTTGTAGCATTCAGCTTGTTAAAGGAATTAACAAGTTTTCCAAAATAATGCAAAATGAAATAAGAACCAAAAATAGTCATTAGCGAGACGTCTCTTTTGGTAGAGAGCACAACTCCCTGGACAGACCACGAATTTACTCAGAGTTAGTACTAGAATGTCACGAAGCTTTGGCCGAAGTATCCATCAACAATGTGGTCACCTTAAGATGGATCAAAGGTCACGCCACATTGAAAGATAACCTCCTTGCTGATTCACTAATCAAGAAGGCAGCCAACCAAATACTTCTTAAACCTGGCACTTCTATTGGACTGACAACATCGGAAGCGACAAACCTAAATACAGAACATTTCTTTGTGAAATTCAAGGAAAGATGGAATGAAATAAAAAGCTGCAGAGTTGCCAGGGAGCTTTTAAATTGACTATTAGACAGAATATGTGCCTGATCACAGGCATTCTGACTAGTCATTGCCAAGTACGGAAGCATATCTATTGCATGGACCTGTCAGGATCTGCACTCTGCGGCGGGTGCGAATAAGAAGATAAGACCATTGAGCATATCCTCTACGATTGCTCGACTGACGATTAGAAGATTTGTGTTCGGCGATAATTGCTAAAACCAGCCGATATAAGAGAAGCACCTCTTGGCGATAATGTTAACTACTTTAAATCTGTAGGCTGGCTCACGAGTTAGGAGGTGTCTATCAACTTAGGAGGATTCATAATGGCGTAGTGAGAGCTAAATGCAGTGCATTAGCCCACCCTTCACACGTTTTAGATACAGATAATCATTAGCGAACTAGTTTCCACACCACCAAGTCGGATAAATTTTTGCATATACTTTACTCCTGGCGATGAGACATTTTCAAGCTAGCTCTTCGTGAAGTTGTCGTTCTGGCATCCCTAAGGAAATTGATACATGTACCTGTAGTTTTAATGTGAATTGACGGTTTTTTATATTATATGAACGACACCACATTTATCGGACAAAAATCTCGTGGCTGTGAGGGAGTAAGAAACCCCTAACATATCGCTGTAGCGTCCCTAAGGAAGTTGATATATGTACGTGTAGTTTTAATGTTATTCGACGGTCTTTTATATAACAACGATATCACATTTGTCCAACAAAATTCACGTGGGTTTGGGTGGGTTCGACACCACCAACATGTCACTGTTGCGTCCATAAGAAAGTTGATAGATACATGTACGTTCGACAAAAATAATTATGAATAACAATGTAGTTATAAAACATATACAGTAAATGTCGGACAAATAAATTGAGTATTAACGTCAGTCGGACAATAAAAGCCAAAAAATAGTGTAACCACGTAGCATACTCCATATATAATAATGTAACCCATGCTTTGATTGTTATTAGTATAATTTCTATTATTTGGGATATCGGTATTTTTTGTTGTACAGTATACCTCTTGGAAGTTGGAACCATATGGAAAACTGTTTTATTATTGGTTTTGTGTAAAAATGTATTGATAGAAAGTTCTGCATGCTCCAAAACTTAAAATACAACCATCAGATATCAATTTTTTTTAAGCCGTATACGAGGTTTGTCAAAAAATATTAATTTTACTTACCTAAGAGTGCCTTTATTTTTTATAATACACAAGAATTATAAAGTAAAATTATTTTGATTTAAAAGATAATCAATTATGCAATTACCAGTTATTAAGCATGAAAATTCAGGTTATGTGATTATTTTCGTTTTACATTGTACCTAAATTATTTGTAGTTATAAATTAAATATTCACCAAACCTGAATTTTAATGCTAAATAGCTGTAATTACATATTTGAATATAACTTTTATTTCAAAATAACTTTATTCTATAACAGCCATACTCAACCTGCGGCCCTCCAAGCTTTTTTTTGTGGCCCGCAACACTATTATTGGTAGCAGCGCTAAATAGCATGCTAATTTTAAAATTAACGTTTAGCATTTTGTATGGTTACTGCAAAAACAAGATAATAGCTCCACTTTGGGAATTTTCGAGTTAAGTAGGTACACTTTCAACAAGTGTGAAAGAAGTCTATATTCATGATAAACAGATAGCCAATAAAAACTAACTCCATGTTAATACATTAACATTATGGACAAACAAGATGGAGTGGCATTGTGTTCAATTGATAAATGTGTCTACCAAAACCAGATAATAGGCATATAACTTATGTTTTTCTAAATACAGGGGTCGGCATAAGTCAGGCAAAAAATTTGCATAAAAAAAATGCAGCGTCAAAATTAATTTATTCGAAGAAATTACAAAGAGGATTCGAAAAAGGTTAGTTTAATTATTATTCAAATTGATGCCTATCTTGATCAATGCATTGACGGCAACGTTTTGCAACGGAGAAACAGGTCAGGCGAAGCATGTTAAGGTGTCCGCGAAGATTATCAAATTCTTCTTCAATTGCAGTTCGGAGCTCGGGAAGGGTGCGTGATCTTCTTGCAAAAACGCGGTCCTTGAGAAGGCCCCACATGAAGAAATCGCAGGGTGTTAGGTCACAGGACAGTGCGGGCCACTCAAAGATTCCTTGTCTTACTATCCATTCTCCAAAATGATCATTAGGGACTTCCGCACACATAATTCGTAGTGCGGCGAAGCTTCATCCTGCATGAAATGACGGATGTTCGCGAGTGTTGGATCGTTGTCCATTTGCCCACGTAAATCTTCGAGCATGCATTTCCTGATAACTTTGGCCAGACTTATGCCGATTTTTCGAGCGATGCCAGACCTATGCCGACCCCTGTATATTTAGTCCGATTCTAAAAGTGTTCCTGCCAAAACAAAATAAAGACCAGAACCAAGGGAAAACCAATAAGATCAAAACGTACCTGTATTTCGGAAATCACTTGAAAAATGTTTATGTAATTTAGGTAATTTTACTAAAAAACCACCTTAATTTTATACGATGATCTTTTTTCTCGCCATTTCGGGTTGTGAGCGACGAATTGATTTAGACCATGATTTTAGATGATGATTTTGGAATTTTCGAGAAAATGTGTAGTGATATCGGTGATTTCCAGTGAAAATGTACCAGTATTTCAGGAGTGGCTTGCCGCTACTTTGTTTGTTGAAATATTACAACATTGTGCCCACGCCATTTGTTTTGTTATGACTAGAGCCGTTTCTGACCTTTCTCGATTGTTCCGAAATCCACGACATGATTACGTCACCCTTTCTTTCCGCGATACAGCTAACTTTAAACAACCACTAGATAATAACACGTGATGTTAGAATCTCCGTGGTGAACGAGTGATTGGTCAAGATGTAACGGGTGATTGATCAAACTGTAACGAATTATTCGTCAAGCCGTAACGAGCGAATCTTTATGTGTAAATTCGTAAATAAAAGTATTAGTGGTAACAGGCAAATATTAATTTTAACCATATTTTCTAATAGACAACGCATCGAAAGATTTAGCTATCCTAAATACATTCCACCAGAAAAATAGATTTAATTTATCAATGGGCGCGGGTGGGGAGTTCGGCTTTATATGCCAAACTCGCACAGTATTTATTCAGAGAGATGCATGAAAGGATGAAACAAAGTTTTGAAAATACTTACAAAAAGTGCAAGAAGAAAGATTTACTAAAATTTTGCAAAATCAGATACACCTGATGAATTTCACCATTATTATCACCATCTACCTGTATCCAATAATTACTGAAACTTCGACTGAAGATAGTGACACATACATTGAATTATGATTTATATGTAGAGCTAAAATAAGCTAAGTTACGTTGTTTCTCTCTTTTTTACCAATTATTGATAGATTATTAGTTTATACTTTGTGAACAATGTTTTCAGTACCTTCTTCATTAAAGTTAATAAACGGTTTGAAGCTTTTACTTATTTTTTATTCAGTTTTAAACGTTTGAATAGTGTTTTATCGAAACTCTAAAAATGTGAGTTATCTTGTTTTTGCAGTAACACAACGGGATATATTTATGTTTTGTGTTTTATTTATTAGAGGTCCCCACTAACTAATTTTAGATAGATGTCCAAAAAAAAGGTACGTGTAACATGGCACATATACGAATGTAGTCCGAAGGAAAAAAAGGTTGAGTATGGCTGCTCTATAACAATCTTCTGTATTGTAAAAAATTAAGGTTATTTACTGCGGAGTAAAATTAATATTTTTTTGACAAACCTCGTATACGGATTTAAAAAATTGATATTTGATGGTTGCTTTTTAAGTTTTAGATCATGCAAAACTTTTTATCAAGAATAAATTTTTTCACAAAACCAATAATAAAAAAGTTTCCCACGTGGTTCCAACCTAAGTAGACACACACAAAAAAGATTAATGTTGCGGCGTTTGAAAGCTACAAACAATTTAATTTGCGACAATTTAATATGCGATTATATGTTGAAATTCGTTAGCGCATCAAAAAACATGATATAAACTTAATTCCAGCCTTGCACAAAAAATGTTCATTGGAAAGTGTAAGCCTATCGACTAATTATATAATAAAAAATACCGATAACCTAAATAATAAATAACAACAACAATAATAATAATAATCCCCACTCGACCATTCACTGTTGGGTTCTAATTAACAGTGCTGTTCCTGAAGTGGCGCTGGGAAACAGTAACAAAGCCTACACAGAACACGAGGCGAAATAACCTTAGCAGTTGAAGCCGATGACACACCAAAAAAAAAATAAAAAAACAATTAAAACGGGGTGAGCGGCTCAGTGGTAGAGTCTCTGCCTGCGGATCCAAGGGTCCCAGGTTCGAATCCCACCGTTGGCCGGGATTTTTTCATTTAATTATTTAAAATTAATTCTGATGCCTTGGTAGGATTCCCCACTCGACCATTCACTGCTGGGTACTAATTAACAGTGCTGTTCCTAAAGTGGCGCTCGGAAACAGTAACAAAGCCTACACAGAAAATGAGGCTAATAACCGTAGCAGTTGATGCCGATGACACAAAAAAAAATAATCAAAGCATGGGTTACATTATTATATATCGAGTAAGCTTTGTGGTTACACTATATTTTTGGATTTTTGTTGTCCGACTGACGTTAGTACTCAATTTTTTTGTCCAACATTTACTACAAATGTTTTAAATTAACACCCCCTTCAAATTCGCCCCAAAGCCAAGTGAATTTTGTCCGAAAAATGTCATATCGTTAATGTATTATAAAAACCAGTTGATTACCATTAAAACTATACGTATATGTATCAACTTCGTTAAGGGCGCCACAGCGATATTTTGGGGGTGTCGGACTCTCCCAAAGCCACGAGATTTTTGTCCGACAAATGTGATTTCGTTAATGTTATATAAAAAATTATCGATTAACATTAAAACTACACGTACATGTATCAACTTCCTTAGGGACGCCACAGCAACATGTTGAGGCCGTCGGACCCCCCAAAACCACGTGATTTTTGTCCGACAAATGTGATCTCGTTAATATAATATAAAAAACCGTCGATTCACATTACAACTACAGGTAGATGTATCAACTTCCTTAAGGACGCCAGAACGACAACTTCACGAAGAACTAACGCGGAATGTCCCATCGCCCAGGGTGAAGTATATGAAAAAATTTGTTCGACTTGGTGTTATGAAGCCGCTCAGGAAATTTGGCGTATACAGGAGTTACAAAATCTAAAAGTCGATGTATTGGGGACTAGTAGTATGGAACAAGATTCGAAGAGATCTTGGTTAGGTTAGGAGAATATTACTTGAAAGTTTCCTTTTTGCTTTTTTAAGTGCATCGTATTAAAAACATTGATCACAAGTCCCAGCAGTGATTACGGCTTGAGGGCGTGACCGAATTCACACAACTCTGGGCCCACTGAATGGAAGAATGCATGAGCTGAATGAATGGGAAGGAGTCAGCCATCTAAGCTTCAGAGGAGATAGAACAGGCTAGACCTAATTCCCCCTCAGGGGGAGCAGAGAAAGAGTGAAAAACGTACAGAAAAAGAAATGTGATATCTCGAAAACTCATTTTACCAGACTGAGTTAATATAGTTCTCATCGGACAATTAAATGGTATTTTTTTATAATTTTCAGACAATTATCATTCTGAAGTAAAACCCAAATTATCTCTTGTAAAAATACCGTTGGGTTAGATCGTTAGATTGCGTTATAATTACGTAAATAACTACTTAATGAACTCATGCACTTTAATAACATGTTAATTGATACTACCTAAATTGAAATAAGGAAGTTAATAATAAATGCATATCAATTCAAATATGCAGAAATGACTTAACGATTGATATAGTGTCCTTCGTTAATATAAGAACATAATAGTTTTTCTCATTCTAATTGATCTTTATATTGCTGTTTATATTGTGGTTACTCAACTCATAATTTCAAAAAGCATAATTTTTCATTTTTAAGTAGATTTTTTTACTTTAGGAATTATTAACGCTATTACAAATGTATTTATAAAATGTCATTAGTTATTGCTGTAGTGACTAAGAAGCTAAGTGCCAATTAAAACATTTTATTCTATAAATTCTTTAATATCCTTTTAATTTAATTTCTATTTTATTTGTTTTCTTATTACGGTAATAAAATATTTATTTTAATTTTTCTTTAAAGACTACAGCAAAACAAAGTTTCCTTGAAACGTCAAGAAGCATTTACTAGTTTTTCGACGTTATAGTTTGACTTTTTTACAAAAAGTATGCTATTGATAGCGGATTAAGTAAACGAGTGATCATCAGAAAATATTTTCAAAGTAGGTCAGGTTTGTGAGAACTGCAAACACCTCTGAATTAAAACCAAATTGATATTTAAAAACATCGACAGTCCAGCTGTAACTGAATACCCTGTATATTTCAAAGTATTTTAATATGCAATAAAGTAAACCCTATATCTTTTGTTTAAAATATTTTTTCGTATTTTCATTATAAGAAAGATATATAACAAATATTATAAAATCTAATGCTATTTTCCAGATTTACTCACACATCATTCTCCTAGGATCTCTAGTACTCATGATATCATCAATTCTAACCGGCGTGATCTTCTATGATCCTAAATATGAATACAGCCCTGTAGACTCTGCTCTATATGCAGCTATACACAGAGTTGCATGGTCAGTAGGAACCATAGGAGTTCTTTATGTAGCAAGTTATGGTCACGCAAAATTAATCTACAGCTTTTTGTCTTGGAAGCCGTGGGTTCCGATCAGCAAATTGGTGTATGGTGCCTACTTGACACATATGCAGTTCCAAATGAGGGCCGTCGCTCGAAAAGGTGGTTCAGACTCTATAACTTATTTTGACATTGTAAGTATGTAATTTTTATACATAAGCAGGCTTTAAATATATTTTATCTACGCCCATGAGATAAGAACTTCTTATCCCACTCATTTTGCGTGCGATAAGAAGTTTATTAACGCACGCGTTTTTCTTATCTCACTGCTTTTTTTATCTATAGTTTATCTATAGTTTAGTTTATCTATAGTGTTTCTATAGGTTTTCTATAGTTTATCTATACTATACCTATAGTAATTTATAATCCATTTGGGACACCTTCTAATCCTTTACTTGTCATAAAGTCATTTCGATTCCCTTTCTAACTATTAAACGTTTAGAGAAAATTCAGCAGTATGATTGTGAATAACTTTCATGTATGAGATTTACGTAACATTTTTTTCACAAGACGGGATTTTATACTGATGAATTCCCCACATTATTGTGTCACTAATACATTTTCAATCAAATATATATAAACATTTTTGACTTTGTAGGAATAGTAAAAAGCAAGTTTATTTTATTTTTTTAGATCAGCTATTCCTTATCAGATATTGTACTGGCATTTGCGGCAGCATTTGTATTATATCTAGCTGTGGAAGCACCTTTTAGGAATATTTTCACCTTACTTCTAGTGCCTTCAAAAAACAAGAAAAAGAAACCGAAACCGATTGAAAATCAAGAAAGTGTTAGTGAAGTTACCTGTGATAGTCATTTGTAAATGAAGCTCAATTAACGGCTTTTCTTAGATTAATAGAAAATATTTATTTTACATAATATTTAATAGAGAACTTAACTAAAAACGTTAGTAATGTATTTTTTACGAAATCAACGTTAATCTGAAATCGTGTGGTAGTATCTAAATATTAATTCAGAGATATTTCATTTATCAGTAATATAATAGAATCGTGCAAATTCAAAAATATTAATAAATTATTTGTTTTTCTTCACAACTGTGCTCTCAGTTAAATCTAAAATGTAACCATGAATTGTCACCTTATCTTTTAAAAATAAAAAAGTCTATGATCGATCAGAATGTAAATATATACTCAATCGCAAAATTAATCGGACACGAGGTGTTTCAGACAAATATGTATAACAAAAATTTAAATCAAAATAATTTCAATTTGTTTCAATTATATAAATAATAAACTTAGATCCAACTCTGGCAAACTAAAAATCGAATACGCTAAATTAGTGATGACGTAATTTTGGTTCCACTGACAATTACAGTGATAGTACTTTTTTGAGTGGGTTTTGTACGTTTTGTTTACCTAAATTATATTGTTTTTAAAATTTTATAAATGTATTTCTAGAGTAAGTAGATACTATGCATCAAGTATATAATAATTCAGTAACCAATTACATACATCAAACTACTTTTAAACGATATAAAAAATAAAAACAATAAAAACATATGAGGGAGAGGGTGGATGATTTGGCCAGTTTGTAGAAATTAACTCATAAAATCCATAGTTTTTGTTAAATATTGATAGTTTGTATTGCTACATAATCTTTAGACATTTTAAAGACTATTAAAAGCCAAAATATTGACATGAACGTATTTCCAGGATTTTGCGAAATAAATAAAAAATGTCAACAATTTGGTAGAATCCGGAGGCAGATTCGGACAGCACTAAGGTAGGTTCGGTCTATGTATAAATTAGTATAAAAGATATATGTTTATTGGCATATTATTTAGTACAGAAGTTGTACCTATAATCTAAATTTAGCAAGTAGACATTGAAACAAAAGTATTGTGAAGCAAAATATAAGCTTTAACGAACATCCATTCCTTGGAAATTATAACTGAATCAAAACAGTGATTGAGTTCGTCTTTATAAGTTATGACATTGTCCAGAAACATTTGCCAAAGCGTGCGGTACACTTCACGAAATTTCCGTTAGTCTGTATTGGTGCCATATTGGTGCCGACGTCAAGGAACGTTGAGTATCTACGGCACTCTGTACCGATACTGAAGACGGAAGTATCTGTTAGCGAGTTAAGCAACTGTGAAAATTGTTCCGTCGACATGGTAACATTACTAGGACCGGTATCTGCACCTCCTTTTGAATAATTAGACTTTTTGGGAACCATTTTTCATAAAATTTACGAAATTTATAAAACTAAGATTTTTCAGATAGTCCGGCAACAGCGCAGCGCACAATTACATTTGCTTTGAAAGTTCGAAACGTGGCAACGTCGAAGCTCCGGAGCGACAGTCCACGATTGACACTATTGACAGATGTCAATTCTGTAATTACCGTTCTATGACTCGGCGCGAATTTTGCAAATGACGCCTCGATTTGGCGCGAAATTTGTGAAGTTATTCGGAAAAATTTATATAAAAATGTAATTTACTAATTATTCACTAGCTACCTTATTATCTGTTAAAAAGGTCCTTTGGTACTTGCACTAGACAGTGATAGAAATACCGCAGTCAATGAAATTTAAGAGATTGATTGTTTTCCAAAACTATAAAGGTTGAATGATTCTGATAATAATAAATTGGATAGAACTCACCTAATACAGAATCACTAACAGATATTTTTGCACAAAATAGTTCTATTTTCACTTAATACACGTTTAAAAGTTCAGTTTTTGTTATGAATTCGCGAAAGTCTTGATTTTCGATAAGTTCGGCCTAACGTTGGGGTGCCAGTTTTGTAACAGGGACGTAGAATATGAAAACACTGCGCTTATTAAAAGAATTAAACTTCAATGCGTGAAATAAGAATATGAATAGAAGAAGTATGAATAATTATTTTGTATTGTCGATTAGTATCGATCTCGAATCGCGGTTCATCTCACTCTCCTTGTCTTGTAGTCTTGTCTGTCACTTGCTAGGCGGCAGCACCATGCAAGCACTGATGCTACTAACAGGAAACAGGGCCGGAACCAGGGGTCGTGTTACAATGTTTAACAATAAAAATTTGTTTACAAAATAAATTAAAATTTGATTTCATATTATTAAAAATCATCTTTGTTCAATAAGTTAAAAAAAACGAAGATAAGATAATTTGCGGTAAATGTCCGGTTGATTTGGTTAATTTAGCAATTGAGTATACATATTTTAATATCCTATTATACCAATATTCTGTACCTATTATGGAAGACCTACTGTTGTAGGACCCTTATATACCTACTATAAAATAAAAAGACTTCTTTTAGATTTTTATTTCTCTATTAAATATTATAGTAAACGTTCTAGTAATTACGTAATTATAGTAGTAGCATTAAATAATTATATTCACTATTAGATAGTAACGCTATCGTATGATAAACTAAAGTGAATGGTAACCCCCGAAATAAACTTTGCAGCCAGGGTTACCAACATTAAGCCTATATTGACCCGGAGAAAAAAAATGTAGAGAAAAAAGGGGAGAGGTTAATAAAAACCATGGGTATGATATAACGAAATCTCATCGAGTTCGCGCATGACGTATTGTGGTGTAGATTGGTCATGGACAGATTGAAATTTATTTTCGTGAGCTGTTTTTGATCAGCCGATACCTAAAATTCGTAAAAGGCACGCCTCCACACCACTTTACGTCACCGTGACGTATTATCAATCGGCGTGATATCATACCTTCTTTTTATAGTATCATGAATAAAAACTATGCTACAGAATATACATGATATGAAGGATAAGATTCGCACAATGTTAATAAGTGACAGGAGACAAAGAAAACATTTTGTAAAATCAACCGTTTTTTAACATTTAAATTTCTAAACCAAAGTCGTCTATATATTAATTAATAAATGCATAAGAGATAGCCAAATATCAGATCTACTTAACACGTAGACTTCCATGAGGAAAACGTTATATACCGCACCCAAATGTTAAGTTGGTGCACCGAGGCACATATGTTGTACTTTGTACCACACGTACTACTATCATTCTACTTTCTAAGGCTCACAAATGCCAACATTTCTTTCAGAAACCGATTATGCATGACACAGCAGGCCAGACGCGATAAAAAGCCGTTGAAAATTATTTTTGATTTGTATTTATTTCAAATTTCTATACCAGTAACTATGATTTTAATTATTATTTGAAACTAGGAGAAATAAAGAACATTTTAATTGAAATTATGTAAAAATTATAAACTGGAATGAAGATATATAATGCTGACATTCTGTATTACACTCTTCCCAGTTTAACAGACCTCCCTTAACCCCCATTTTCAATCAAATTTTTTTCAGAATCAATATTCTTTATCTCCTTGATTTTTAATAAAATTTTCATGTTGATACCGACTTTGGTTTTTGATTTCTATTTTTTCTACCCCCATTTTATTAATTTTTTTTAATCAATAGACTTTTTCCCCTTATAGAGCTTGATTTTTTTTTTTTAAATTACCAGTTGATATTATTTTTCGTTTTAGAGTTATGATTTTTTTAAATATTTCAACCCCCTCCCCCTTAATGCTCCATTTTTATTCAGATTTTTTCAGAATCAATAGGCTTCAGCTCCTTATAGAGCTTGATTTTTACTAAAATTTTCAAGTTGATATCATTTTTTTTTGTGTTAGGATTTTTTTAATATTTCAACACCCCCTTAAGCCCCCATTTTTATTTAGATTTTCTTTTAGTATCAATACACTTTGTCCCCTTATAGAGCTTGATTTTTTCTGAAATTATCAAGTTGATATTATTTTTCGGCTTTTGACTTATTGTGCGGACAAAAAACGTGACATCAGACGGACGGCCATTTTTAAAAGTTGTATAAAATTTGATGAAAAGGATTTTAGCACAAAAAATTAAAAATTTGTACCAATATTAAACCTATATTCTTCACAAACTACTGTGTGATGAGTATATAATAATGATAGCAAAATAACTTTTGTTAGAATGAAAGAAACACGTCACACATTGGCGTTTCTTACAGGTACGGCAATATCAAGTCGCTCTTGAGAGTTTTATTTTGAGCTACTTTCCATCTGTGCCTCAAGGTACCAATACTATGTATCTGTTTTGTAAAAAAAATATAGAAAATTATAATAGCAAATATTCCTGTAACCAATGAATACACTTACATAGATTTTAGACAAAACGTATACTTTGTTACGGTAGTGTCACATTTTTTATTCCTATTCCTAAGTTTTGAATTTCTTCAAACTGCTATCTGACAACTATACACATTTCTTGCTGAATTTCAGATGTCTCTTTACATTTTTATGAGATTGCTTTTCATACACTTTTATTTAATTCTGGAGTTTTTATAATTTTATTATCGTATGGGTTGAGTTATAATGTTTTTTCTTACTTATTGTACCTCTCTTTTTACCTGGTAGATACTATTAGTTAAGGACAACATAAAAATAATCTTGGTAGATAAAATACAGGATGAATCCTAAGTTGATACTTTTTTAACTGTCTATAGAAGTCTTTAAAATAAACTACTTTTTCTAATAACTTTTTTAAATAACTTTTTAAATAACTTTTTCAAATAACTTTTTCAAATAACTTTTTCAAATAACTTTTTCAAATAACTTTTTCAAATAACTTTTTCAAATAACTTTTTCAAATAACTTTTTTAAATAACTTTTTCAAATAACTTTTTCAAATAACTTTTTCAAATAACTTTTTTAAATAACTTTTTCAAATAACTTTTTTAAATAACTTTTTCAAATAACTTTTTCAAATAACTTTTTCAAATAACTGTTTCAAATAACTTTTTCAAATAACTTTTTCAGATAATCTTTTCAAATAACTTTTTCAGATAATCTTTTCAAATAACATTTCTTAAAAAATAAAAAATAAAGAACTTACCTTAATTTATTCCAAAATAAACGCACTTTAAGTCTTCTCGTATTAGTCATCCAACGTGTTCCCCACGATGTTCCAGTAAATTATCCGTATCCCTATAGCCCGTTTTAATAATCCAATTCAACGGAATATTAAAAGTTCTGGAACTCTCGTGTGCGGTGTAAAGCTAATGAAATTACGCTATTTAAATCATATTATACATAAGCAAAATTTAAAAATAGTAAAACATAAAGATACTTTACTTAAGTTTTGATACATAATTCCAAGTCCGGATTTAAGTTTTTTAATTATAATTTTTTTTGTATTTTTGAGTTTTTTTAAGTTATTTGAAAAACATGTTTATTTTAACGACACACTTAAAAAAATAATCAACTTAGGATCCACCCTATATATAGATATACAATATATTCACAGCTCTTAGGCCCGTATTTATAAACAGATCTCAGCTAAGTGTTGGACTTGGATGAGTCATGAAAATCGTTTAGTTATAACTTATCCAGGTGATTCCGGTGGTGCAGTGAAATTTAGAAATGGACAGCAGCAAATCTGTAACTGTAATGTGTAACTGAGATATGTGTATAAATACGGGCCTTTGTAAGAACTACCTAAAAATAAAAAAATGTCATCAAAATGTTCATCAAATAAAATAATGATGTTCTCATACGATCAGTAAACCCGAAGAAATTTAAAGTAAACTTGAAGCCAGAACAATGGTCGCCAAACTCAAAGACTCCGGGTCCAAATAGCGAAGTTGGAAACCCAATTCACCTCTCATATTATAGTGTATACTTACTATTTAGTAGTCTATTCGCGGATATCTTTTGGCCAAATGCCACCAGCAGAAATTTTATTTGTCTGTATTTTATGAAAATTTGTCATACGACTCAGACAACTAACAAATATAAAATTTCTTCTTTTATTTAAACGCGTTGAGTGCCAAATAACATGTTCTTCCACATTTTTTACGAAAATACCCTAATATGGTAGTTCCATTTTGTTTAAAAATTTTATGTAAATAAATTAATTTCGTATCGACTTATTTGATCTCGGCGTCTCCAAATATTTTTTTATAACTGAAGAAGGGTACCCAACTGCTCAAATGTGGCCATTGTAATTCGAAATTTAACACCATTCTACTAGTTATAAATAAACGTGTGGAATACATTTAAAGAGCACACAGCAAAAACGATGAAAGTCACTTTTTTATAATGCACGATTATGTAGCTGAGAGTCTGCAGTATATGCTAAACTGATTTATACGGCAATAGAGCTCATAGTGTAGTTATTTCAGAAAAATGGTGTACACAGTAAAAACAATTAATGTTATGGGCAAACACAGCAAGGTCAGTGTACGACGTCCTCTATGAAGAACAAGAACAAAGATATAATGTTTTTCACATAATATTATTCAATAAATGTTGGCACAAAATGGCTACTACCTCATTTTTCTTAATATTCCTACTTTAAGTGTATTTTAGTTTTCCAAACTTAAAATTCAATTTACAGATATTTAACTTTTAATGGCCTTCATCGTTTTTGCTTTGGACTCTTCATTTGTTCTTTACATAGTGGCATTCAATGTGGTTAATATTATTGTGATATTTAAACGATATGAAATATTTGGTGAATTAGTGTAAATTTCAATTTTTAAGCTTTCTTGATAAAAAAAACTGTCAGTCCAATTTAGCATTTAACTTATACAGAAACACATTGAATATCTTGAAGAGGAGACAGTAGCTCAAGGGTATACCATTTGTTTAGCTGAGGGAATACCTTCCTATTATATCAACTGTCATACGTCTTTCTTTTCCCCTCTATCACTGACACATCATTGACAAAGTAACTTTATGGAGAATTCAATAATACGACTGTTTATTGAGTTACTTTTGATTTTAGCGCCTTTTATCTTGGTAACATTTTTTTCATTAGCTATTTTAAAGTATGGCACACATTTGAAAGCTATTCATAATTTAATGTACAGCATAAATCTGTTATTTTTTAATTACAATTCTGTAGTTAAATTGATTTAATCTTTAACTTTAAGTTCATGTTTAATTCAAATATTTTTTTTTGTTTTGTATTACTTATATTTAGCTTTTGAATGAAATATCGCACTTTTTAGAGGGCGCTAAAATGAAAAGTAACGCAATGAACATTAAAGACCTTTTCAATGAGGTGTCATACTTAATTCTTTCCTTATTTAAACTGTATTGGTTTGAGTGACGGCGGAGAGGGAAATGACGTAAATTATAACAGTTGAGGATATTATAGAAAGATGCCCCCCTTGAAAATAAAATTGGTATTTTTTGGGTTTATTTCCAAAAATATATCCATAATTCTGGTCAAAAAGATGGTAAAGTACTTAAAAACATCTACCTTACTATGAAATTATATAATGTATTAGGTAGGTACGTTTAAAATTTGAAACTTATTCTAAGTCAGCATGTTCTTAATTTGTAAGTATCTAGTATATAAAGAAAAAGTCACTAATTTACCTTAGATTTGTTTATATTTAGTTGTACAGTTATTTCCATGCAAAATGAAAATTTTAAGAGATGATTTTTATTATTTATAATGTTTGTTAACCCTATTTCAAAAATTCTAATTTAGAAAATTACCGGAAAAATGATATTACCATGATAAATAACGTATTTGTTTTTACTTAGATTTAAACAATAAAAAAGATTTTTAAAAGTCTAACAATTATAACAATCGCTCTATGTATTCGGATTTTTGCAACAGGGTGCATCTTAATTTTTCGTAATTTTTTTTTATTGAAAAACCATATTTTTAGACACATTAATTTTACACAAATGTAAATAAATGGTAATGATATTTGTTACTTTTATACCAATAAATATTTGAAAGTTATTGCGCTTTTTTTTGTAGAACCTTTATAGTCCGTGAGACAGCGACACTATTTGTGTAATCATTCCCGAAGCTAACGAAGCTAATTCTTTCTAATTTTGCTATTTTCGTATCTTAAGAAAACAAAATAGCAGTCTGCCGCCACAATGTTGTTGCCAACAATTTAAAACCTATAAAAAGTATACCTACAAGACTGCAAGTTTTTAGAGTGCTTAAGGATACCTGAAAATACAAGATATGCATCTAAAGTGTTTAAAAAATTAACTTGTTCGACTTATGTATCTACAAGGTTGAACATTTTTTCTCGAATAGTTATTTAATTCATAAAGCAACAAAAAATGGCAGACTACCAATCACTATTGTTAGACGTAATAGCATGCACTATTGTTTTAAAGTCGCTCTGAGTAATTATTGCACATGCCGACAATAAGGTAAATATCACATTGTGTATTCGGAACGTAGCCATTCGTTTATGTTTATAGGTTAGGTTGAAAATAAGTGGGATATCATCGCCTTCCACTGCGGCCCAGATGGATCTATTGTGGCTCATGTCTAACTTATAGTTTACCATACAAGCCACACCTTTTGTTGAAGGCCATGGTTGAATTAAGTGAGACTTATTTAAAGTCGGGTGAACCTAGTTCTTTCCAAAGAGGAGCAGGTACATAAAATGTGCTCTGCATATTCGTCTTCGTTTGTTGCAGACTTATTCTTCTCATGTGGTTACCCAGACGACAATGTCCTGTCATCAGTCCCGTGAAAATTCGTAATTATTTCCTCTTCCATTCCTGAATCTGAGCACAGGCGTTCATGGAAGGGTTGGTTACAATGCTTTCGAATAAGTCAGCAATGGGGTATCTCTCCAGTACGTGAGAGTTGCAATATCCCCTTCCATTTTGAGATATTTCCTTTGGCAGTACTTTTAGAAATGCTCAGGAATGGTTTTGATCCTATGAACTTAGATTCGGTTCCTCTTTTAGCGAGCGCGTCGGCTTTTTCAATGCTTTTTCCACACCGTTGTATCCCGGAACCCAGATCAAAGTAACTTTGTTCCGAGCACCGAGGGTATTTATACAGTTCCAAACAAGCTTTGATTCAACTCAATTCGAGTTCGAGGCCTTGAGGGCTACCTGGATATCCGAAAAGATCTTTATAGTCTTATTTGCGGAGAGAAAATTAATCAACTCTCTCGCTCCCAATTCTATAGCAATAATTTCTACTTGAAAGGTCGGGGCCAGAGAGCCTAGGTTTATTGATATGTCAACTCTTGGTCTCTGGCCGAAAACTCCTTATATCTTGTCCCATCGTAGTTCTTCATTGCATTGACTACCCACCTTCTTCAGGAGTCTATAGAAGACCATCCTGGCCTCCCTTTCCAGCAAAATGTGGAGAGTGTTAAGGTCCAGAATGGTCTCCATGACTCCCGTCGGTGTGACTGGTTTTTTTCAATTGGGGGTTCCAGGTGAATTTCTTATCTAGGATGTTTTTAAAATATTTTAAAATATTGTGTGCCTATAGGGTATCTGTTTAGGAAATTGTTACAAAAAAATACACTACCTGTTTTCATGAATAAATATTTTATATAGCTAAGTAAATTATCTTATTATTATAAGTTATAACGTTCACGAAAAAACGCAATTCGTGCAATCCAACAAGAACAAGAATGTGGAAGCTTGAAATGACTTGTTTATAGAGAAAGTACGCCTCCCTGGATTTACAACGTGTAAAATATGCATTACTGATATTTTGTTAGGTAGGTACTATGTAGGTTCTTTAAGCCCGTTACATCCCAAAAACATAATACTTTTTTCACTACCGATCAGAAAATGAAAATAGTTGACAAATTTGAAATCGAAAATGTTGAAGCCGAGTACCAAACGTGGAAAGCAACTGGACTACGAAAGAGCTTTCTGCACACAATGAGCTCTCCAATAATGATATAGTGTCCAAACATTGTGAATTTAATCCAGGCCTACAAAAGGATTTAAAAATATCTATGGCTCTTCCAACAACGACGACGTCAATCGAAAGAACGTTTAGCATGCTAAGGCGTGTTAAAACATAACTGCGGTCTACAATGAATGAAAACAGGCGAATGGGTTATGCATGATGAGCGTACTGAAAACAAAAATTATGTTTTCTGTTAACGATATTTTTGGTAGAGAAAGAAGAAATTTAAAATTTGCGTTTTTTGTGTTGGTCGGCGTGTTTGAGTGAGTTTTCGTGTTTCTATATTTTATTTTTTTATTATTATGTATGGCTGTGTCTTGTCTAAATCACACCTAATTTTTTTTTCAAAATTTTTCCCCTCCCTATAGAATTGTGTACCGACGCCCATGTATAAAGGGATAACCCTAGAAATGTTTGGTTATTTTGATGTGCTTCGCCGTGATAAATAGTCGTGAGATATTATTTCTATAACTATGTAGTAATCTATTAATAAATTAATTTACATTTCAAAATGTCTGAATCTAAGTCTAAAAAGAAATGCCGGCACGTACGAACCTATGTAAATTCTTGCCATAAATAAAGGAAACGGGAAATATAAAAAAAAGATATTGCTTGAGTAAATTAGTTTATTATAATAGTCACAACATTCGTAAAATTAAAATTTGGATTATATAAATTCGTTACATTTTTAGTTAATATAATATGAATTATTAAAATCTTTCATATAGGTAATATAATCTATACTTTAATAATATATTTTTGTCTTAAGTGTTAATGTACATATATATTTAATTTGGTTCTCTACAAAATAAAAAAAGGGGTATAAAAATACTACAAAAATATTAATGTAACTTCTTAAAATATTAACAATTACTATAATTAAGGCTTTGTCTCATCACAATTCTATTAAACGATTTTAAGTAAAAAAAAGTTAACAGTCGTTTGCAAGAACATTTATTCAAATATACGAGGAGTCCTATAAACTTTGACATATATTTAAACTGAGTAATTTAAAGTTCGTGTTTTTCAGACTGATCACATTCTCAAGTAAAATTTTATCAAGCTCATAAATTTTAATGAAAGTTCTTACAACGGACTCTAAACCCTAAACGTATAACCAATTTTGATAAAGATATTCAAATATAGAATCAAAAATGTTTTTTCATATAAGGAATAAAAAATCGATAACATTTCAAAAAATCGTAATTCGTCTGGCGAATTTAATTTCTATTTTTAAAATATAATATTTACAAAAGAAAAGATAGCTCGTTAATATTTTATATTTATAGGTATCACGAAATAACTAAAGTTATCTAGGAAGCTGACCAGTACCATTTTTTTAGAGTTAATTAGAATAAGGTATCCATATTATTCTCTATTAATAATAAATTGTTCATAAAAATGTGTTCCTTAAAATTATAAATAGAACAATGCATCTGATTATTAGCGAAAAGAGAAGCCTATGTTCAGTATGTACGTATTTAATGATGATCATGAATATTTTTATTTCGAATTTAATAAAATTATATCAAACGCTATTCGGAACGACGACATCCTAGTTCTTGAATTGCGGCAATGTCTCAAAATGACACCAAAGAAGAAACTAACAAATTGACGGAAAATTGACTTACATAGCAGTTAATCGATAATTCTCTGTGATTACAATCATTGCAGCTGCAGTTCACTTTTTAAAGGTGATTTAGGCCGGATCATTGTTCAAATCTATATGCATATTTATGCTAGACTTTTATGTGTCCCACTAGATCAACTGCTTTTATTGCTACGGGAATTTTGTATCCTGCCACTGCAGCCCTTTATCAAAGTAAATGTTTTGAAGAGTAATATACAGAGTGAAAGTGTTACTTTTTAGTTACTTTTACATACATATCTCCGTAAGAAAAATGACACAAGTACAAATTTTGAGTTTTTTGAGTTATGGCAGTGGCGGCTCGTACACACTGGTGGTGCCAGGCCAGTGTATCACGCTCACCGTCGGTGGTAAAACATTTTTGGGTATCACGCCCAAATTTTAATAGCACGCAAAACATAAAGTGCATTTTTTATCACATCCACAAATCCAGTTATTTTTTAAATACGTATTCCGATTAAACTTTCTTATACGGCTTGACGATTCCTAAATGGGCAAGCGACCTTCCAAATTCTTTGATTTAAATTTTGTCCTCGAGCGAGTATGTAGAAAAAGGTTTCATTATCAGATTGCTTATTTTATTTGCCTCGGACGATTTGTAAACAACATTTGTATTTATTATTATGCGAAAAGCTAATAAAACATTTAACTCATATAGGCTGGCCCCCCGATGTAGTTATGCACAATGCCAACCGCCAACATGCCACTCAAAAACTAATCCGAGTCACTCCATTAGACGAGCCGACCGCGTTGTGACGTTGGTCAGGCTGCATAAACTGGAATCGTTGCTCGGACCGAATATAGTCATTCCAGTGAATTGAGTCAGGAGATTGAATATTTTGTGTCTTGGAATAACATGTTCTTTCCTGTAGAGCCCTGCACGGGCAGAATTTTTCAGGACCGGTCCGGCCCGGGTCCGAAAATGAAGCATTCTTTCTATTACTCATAACACCGAAGTTATTGTCGAACGTGGTGTCTACGACATACCCCCTTTTGGGGGTGTGTCCGTCAATGTGTTAACTCATAAAACCAGTTTTCAAGAAAACGCGAAAAGCTTTTAAATTACTGAGGTTTACAAAAAAAATACATATAAAACCGTCTTCCTGCGATTTACACAGTGTTTAATACAATTAAATCGTTTTTTGTATAAAATAGCGCAGTTTCCTATAAAGGAACGATTTTTTGTAAAAACAAATGTTTGACAAATGTGCGCTTTCTACAAAAAAAAACAATTTTTTGTAAAACTATATTTTTTCTATTTTTTATGACAACTGTTGTACTGTAAAGCTTTTATATAATAATACAAATATTTTTGAATATTTTTAAATCCAAATAGGTACCCAACTTAATCTATACGGGAAAGGAATGCACTAATTTCACACTGTATACTTAAAAAGTTAAATACGTCGTGTACTCCATCAATGTTACCGAGTTTTTCCATGAAATCGTTTCTACAAAATTTCTAAAGTTAGTTTTTGAGGGATTGATATGACATGACAAAATGTAATATTATTGAATCACTAGATAATACGAAAATTGAATTTACTTCAACCGTCCTCAAAATACCTATTTAGAACATATACTTTAGTCCAGAAAGTGGCAATTTTCGTTTCATGGTGACACTGGGCACTCAGTTAATAATTTTTTTGAAAACGGTTGAAAAAAAACTGGTACAAAAATAGACTAGTTTTTACTTACAAAGACATGTCTGAGATAATTTCACAAGCCTCAAATCGTTGTCTACAAAAAAAATATTTCTGACTGATTTATTTCATTGTCAACTGATAAGAAAAATTGTATCGCTTATATCTTAGCTTGTCCTCAGCCAACGTTAACTTGGTGCTAGTTTGTGACGTGCTTTTAGAAAATAATTATGCAAAAAGAACCCAAAGTTAACAAACTTTAGACAATACCTACAGTTTATTATTGATTTTGTGAATTTAAACGTGAAATGTGTGTGGGACGAAGCCGAATAGAAAAGGTACCATTACGATCGATGCGCACTGGTCCGCTGTTATCGATCGTCTAGGTAACATCGTGATTACTAACCACATCAACAGCTAGTCTTACACGCCACTGGTTTGAAATCTATCTGTTTGGAACCGGTGACATCGATGCGCGAAGTGTGACATAATGGTATCTTCTCTATTCGGGCTCACTTTACGTTAGACTACAATAATTGTTTGCGCTGAAAATATTTTATTGCAACAGAAAACCTAATTAACGAAAATCTTTCATAGAGAGATTAAAGAAAAATTAGGCATTTAATCATCTGTAGTAGATATTCAATAAGGGTATTGGAAATTGATAAATCGATGGATTAAACATTTGATAATGCAACCAAGAACTAGTAGACTGTTGCAGGTTTGTGTATGAGGAGTTAGGAGGATCTACAAACCAGATATTTAATATCATTGCTGAAGAATCCTGGATAAATAGGTACAGAAATTTAAACGCCTCCTAAACCAAATCTATTAGATATGAACGTAAGTGGAATTGAGGTAAAGGTCTACGGTCTTTGTTTTGTCCAATTCATTCCGCGTTTAGATTTCCGTACCTAACTCTGACCCGAGTTAAATAACAATCAACTGTTTAAGTGTTTACAAATGTTGAAAAGCCAACAAATCATATTCACGGTAAAATTGTAAACAAAAAATGATAACAGTTTTGTTTAGTCCAGTTGTACTAATTCCTCTTGATGATCAATACTGCTTTAAATAATAATTATTGTACAAAAGGTTTCATTTGTGTTATCGTCGCATATAAGCAACTACTTCACATACAGAAACGGCAAAAGGTTACATTTTCTGAACATAGAGGTTGCTGAATTTCAGAAAATTATTAGCTGCTTGCTAACACAATGACATGAACTTTTCGCCTGTTTGCAGAACTCATTTCAATGAATGATGAACGTATTAACGTATTTTTAAAACGAATAAAAATATTTTATTTAAAAACCCAGTAGTTTGTATCTAAAATTATTCA
The DNA here is from genome assembly GCA_927349885.1 of Psylliodes chrysocephalus. Lineage (NCBI taxonomy): Eukaryota > Metazoa > Arthropoda > Insecta > Coleoptera > Chrysomelidae > Psylliodes > Psylliodes chrysocephalus. The sequence goes on from OV651818.1 coordinate 66,904,934, forward strand.
GATCAGCCCTAGTTTCTATACCTATATTCTTAAGGCAAATTCTAAATTACATCTGTTTAAAAACTAATCCCGCATGTCGTGAGGTCTGAATCTCAATTTAAAGTCAATACCTCCCTGGACTGGCTTCATTTAAGTAATTAAAATCTGTTTGTTTTGGTGCTGAGGTTTGAAAATATTAGATAGTTCATCAATTAAAGTTTCATAGCGAAAAGCGACTCTAATATCTGGTACATTAGTTCTCGCTATATCGTTACCAGCAACTCCTTCTTTAGTATAGTTGGGACCTAGCCAATATTGTTTGGTTTTATGAGAAAAGCCCGACATCAGAACACTATTTCTAGCTAATTCGCACATATCACAACTAGAGAGTTTCCAGACCTGAGCGGCAATACTGTACTCCTCCATTAACGGTTCCTTGGTGAAGTGAAATTGAAGAGGATCGTCAGAAGATAGCGAAACCTGCAAACCTCTTGCTAAATATTCTGGTAAAGGATTACGATGATAATTCAAGAATAAACTGTTATTAGATAAAGGACTCATTGCAATACCAATCTGTGCGAGATAATAAAGATACTGCAAAACTGGAACTTTTCTCAGAAGCAAACCGTGAGAAATATTTTCAGAAAGCATATAACCGCAAACAAGATGTTGTACCGGTCCAGCTTCGCCACAATGCGGTCTAAGAACAAATGTATGAAGACCTTTATCGTTTCTGAAATGATTCAAAACTGTTAGATTCGCATACATATAATATAAATAATAAGCATAGTTTGGATTCTCTTCGTCGGTCCATTTTTCCGGAGTCGGAGTATCCTTGTCAAATAAAGGATTTCTTTCTGGTTTACTCTCGTCATCAACAGAATCGAAACCAATCACGTACTGCAAGAAATTGTGGAGTTCAGGATGGGAGCTCGGATTGGCTGTTACTTCGAAAAGAGGAAGGAAAATATTATCGATAACCTCCTGGAAGCAGTTTAGTACTTTATTCAGCTTGAAGATGTCGCTAAAATATATTTTTTAAATTAGGATTACATCTTATCTGTAACTATAACCGTTTTAAAGCGAAGAACCAAAAAACACTTTGGTTATACCCTTGGTTAACCTTAAAATCACGTGACTAAAGCCCTAAAAAGATAACCGGTCATTGTATCGCATTAACGTTAAATCGTTTTTAAGGAATATGACATGAAATTTTGACATTTTATTTCTAGGTTAATTTTATTGACTCTAAGGTGGAAATTGAGGAAAATTCGTATACATTTATTATTAGTGAGATTTTCCCTCGAATATAACAAATTTAATTCGCTACCTTGTTAGTAATGGTATAGATTATGAAACAATCCGGAATAGAATTATTGTCCGATATTGATATGGTACCAAAAATAATTATATTTGTGTAAACTGAATGTTAAAATGTAATAAGAAACAGTTTGACATGACTTTTTATGGCGTCAGAAGTGCGTCAAAAGCATTTGATAATTTTCGTAGGTATATCTATATACTTAAATAAAAGTGTAATGTAATTTCCAATTTTGACTGAGCGAATTCTATAATCTAACCTTAGATTATACAAACCTTTCTAAACTCTTCGAATCTAACCAAAAAACACTAACTACATGACACTTCCACTTTTCAGTACTAACCATGCATCTAACCATGTACTAACCCACGTCTGGACTCAGAAGGGCTTAAATATGACTACTCTGTTTTTAAACTAGGAGGAGCGAATTTAAACGACCCATTTACTCAGGGAAAAGTAACTAGATTCGTTACTAAGAGCGTGTTCCGAAATGTAGTAGTGTTCAAAATCTATGAAATACTTTTTATTATCGGCCCTAGTCGGCGAACAGCCAATGAGGAATTAAGAGCGAATAAATCTCATAGGAGTCGATTTCTTATTGGTCTCAAACATAGGTAGTAAATTTCACATTATTGTGATCTGAAACGTGTATCTAAAACGAACTGTCAAAAAATTCAATTTAGCCGTTGATTTCTTTTTGAGAATAACTATGATCTTTTTAAAATGGAATTTGAATATTTAAGAAAATTTTTAAAACTCAAGTAAAAGTTAAATATTGGCTTGGACCCCTTTACCATATAATGCTCTTTATTCTCAGTAAATACCAACACATTGACTGGAATTTCTCCTATAAGTAATATAGCTATTGTAACTCATTTAGTGTTAACCCAGAGTTGATTCGCTAAAGAGTAAATGAAGGCATTTAAAAGCTTACAGGCTATTGTGAGTCAGGATTTATTTTGAAAACTGGAACCATCAGTTTCATAACACTACATGTCAACATTATTTTAAAAACTGTTTAATAATATTGTAGTTTCTTCTAACTCTAGTTGTATTTTTTATTTTTTAATTTAAAGTTATACGTATTAATTTTAAGTAGATATTTTTGTTGTTTGATAATTTGTTGTAGAAATATTGTTAGTTCATTATGCTAAATTAAGATTCTCTAATGTAGTAGTAGATGGTGTTTTAAATGCTCAATCACAGTTCTGCAAATGATTTATTTTCTAATAAATAAAGTTTACTTGAATGTTTAGTTACATTTTAATCATTTGGTAAGAAATTCATCAATTTTTAGTTCTAAAAATTCAGTAATAAGTTTAGTTTTTTTTTTCTGAAATACTTCGGAATCCATATCTTCATGGTAATATTTGCCTTCAAAAATCAATAATAAATCTACAAAACCTTCTTAAAAACCAGTATGTAAAATAATAAGGCGTCTTCCCTTTCTTGTAGGGCTTTTCGGGAACTGCTACCGATATAGATGGAGACCCATAATCGTAGAAATTCAGAACAATTGCTTACTTAAGTTCTGAAAACTACTGTTATTAACGAAAAAAGAGTAAAAAACTAAGTAATAATGAGATATCAAAGGGGTGAAAGCAATAACAAAACTAAAAATTGCATTAGCTGCGATTTAATGATAAAAAGTGATGTGTGAAACTGACTGCAATCTGACCAATCAGAAGTCTACAGAATTGCCAACTTAAATTCAAATCGCTCCTCCTAGTTTAAAAACAGAGTATAAGAATAACCAAGGATAACGAACATCGCTTTAATTAAAACGGTAAATACCGAAAATTACCGGTTGATCGCTTTAAAACGGTTTATGATTTAATATTTTGATTGAAATTTGAAGTTAACAATGATTTTATTACTTTATTTTTCTGTAAAAAAATATACGGAAAAAAGTAAAGAAAACAAATAATAAGTACGGATAATTTTTGATATTTTGACTCACGTTTAATGTATGTAATCAATAGACAATGATAATTTGTTGAGATTTGATTACCAGGGAGGAAAAAAAGCAGTTAAAAAAAGAAGTCCATAAAATGATGAAAAAATTTAAATTAAAATTACAAACCATGGCAAAACGAGCTGACCATGTGATTAAACCCTTTTGGTTTATAAGAAGAAAATATCAATAAATAATTAATTTACGTGGCAGTCCTAGTAAAAAAAAAGATTAAACTCACCACGTTTGCAACCTCAATTGCCAGGTCTCATTGTAGGTTCTTATGTTCATTAAAAAAAGTTGTAAATGTATGAAAATATAATTATTCATGAGAAGGAACAAGACGTGTATCAAAAAAGTAAGTCATAATGAATTAACAGATTCCTACCAACCAAGGTTGCCAACGAGGTAAGTTTACTATATAGGAACGACCACGGAATAAAAGGTTATCTAAAGGGTGACAAGTGTATGTCATGTCAAACCTATTCAATATGGCACATTATTATCATCAATCTTGGTAAGTATTCCTAATAAATGTTAACAAAAACTGGTTTTTAAAATATACTTACAAAAGACGTGGAACCTGAATCAACCAGCGAACATTATCAGAATAAACATTTTGGGTAATAGCCCACTGAGCTAATTTATCCCATTCATCTCTGCTCTTTCCATAGATACTTAATCTCAGTTCTGAATTTTGATATTTCGATTCTTCCAGATCACTTGCTACCTCTTTTATTATATTAGCGAAGTATTTACCATTTAAGTAATTATCCGTTTTCAAGAATACCTCTCTAAGCCTGCTTTCTCCTATCGGATTATATTTGGCATTGAACTTATCGAATCTGTGAAAGGTATTACGATCTGCATGGACATCGAGCATGTCCACTGTTAAATCGTAAGTTGTAAGGTTCATAGACTAAAATATTTAGAAACAAAAATTAATAAGTTATTGGGTGTACCTTCAATAAGTGGGAAAATGTCAAATAAAACCACAGAAACCACTATGGTTTGAATTATGTGTTTTGTCTAGGTTCAGTTTTCCTCTCTAACTTTTGGTATTTAAATTCAAGCAACCTAGTGTCGCATAATTAATAGAGGTTTACCAATTTTAACATCTTAAGGCTACAATTTAAAGAAAGCAAAAAGGAACCTAATAAATAATTTCTTAACTTTTGAGCAGAGATAAGTAGACTGGGATTATTATACTTCTAAAAGGATAGATATAGCTTCAATTAGTTCTATTATGATACATTTATTAACTTTCTTATTCCTCTTGGTAAATTGTGGACTTGTTTAAATTTTTATCGAACCATTTCGACCATTCGGCCATTTCGCATTGCTTATACGTGAAAAAATACGAGTCTTTTGAACTTAGTAATTTTAAAAACAACTTATTTTCTATCTCTCTGATCCTCACCCTAACTACGACTGTTGGGTTGGGTACACCGATTACCCCTAGTCATTGTTGCTTTAAACAACTGTCATAGAGTCTTGGTGGGGGTATTTTTGCACTGATTTTTAGCCACATCTCCATAATAAAATACAAATCAAATTATAAACACAAAGAGTCGCTATCAAACGCAAAAACGATATTTGCGGATGTGTAATTAATACTCAGGGTAGGAAACATACCAACAACAAATTTTGGTGACTTTAAGAGGAAGTAGGATTTACGCAAGAGTAATAAAGATCATTAATAATTAAAAAATGGAAAACAAAAGCATGTATTGTTAACAAATAGATTTCGAAAGGAATTGGGCATCATTTATCCTTGTCCACTGCAACCTTTTCAGATATATTAGGAGATAGTAACGCAGATTATACTGGACAGCATCACATTGACGCCAGTCTTATTAGGGTGGAATTTATAGCCTAGCCTTGAGGCATCATTGCGTGTTTCTTAGGAGTAAAATGTATTTTATAGTCGTCGACTTTAAGGTTAAAATATAGAATTTGTGGTAGTGTTGAGATTGATTTGCACTATGACTGGTTTGACTTTTATTATAAATTGAGAGTTTTCTAAGAGTTCATGGATTATGTAGATTATCAAAGAATGAAATGGTTCCTTATATCAGGATGCCTAAGCGTTACATAAGAGACTGGGATATTCTAAAGGTCAGAATGAAGATTCATGTCCCGCTATAGATTCTCCAAAGATAAAGTTCAAAATATTATTTTTCCTATTATTAGATAAAAAACTATAAACTGTATCGTCAATGGCATTCCAAAAAATAGTGTACACTTTATTTTATGATTATTGCGACGAAGGTTAATCATTCTTTTCATATGTAAGGTGAGGAGGGTAGGTTGCGCCACAACACCTAGGCCTCATTATGTCTATCATGTTTCCTCCAGCGGCATATAGGACCTGCCTCTCGACTTGTCAAATTTATAAATTTGTATACAATAGCGCGCGCACAATATTCGTTGTAAATTTTAGGAAAGGTACGTAGATGATTTTTTAAAATTATTTATATATTTTTAATTAGAACTCACGTTGAAGTAAAAATAAGTTTTTTAAATTATTTAAGAATTAGTAAATGTTTTCGATACATCCATTTATGTTTGAATAATAATTAGGCCGGTTCACATTTTCAATTAAATGTTTTTACAAATTTTGAGAACTATTTATTAAATCATCCTCTTAAATAGGCTGGCATACACGTGTATACACGGCAGTCTTGGAGGCATCACTGCATTGCTTCTAGCAATATCAAAAGCTCTTCAATTTTAAAACGAAAGGCTGATAATTTCTAAACATTTTTAAATGCAGTTTTTTTCTAAATTAGTAATGTTTAATCATAATTAGGTAAGTTTATACAGCTATTCACACAATTTCATATGTTTTTGTTCTTATTTTATTGTAATTAGTACGAATTATTGGGCATTATTGTTTCAGATTTGTATAGAAAATAAAATTAATTAATTTCAGAGCACTGGTGTAATTCCTAGTTTGTGGGAATCCCTGTTTGTGAATGTATTATTATCTAGTCGGCCACGTGTTGTTTTCAAAGTAACAGTAGAAAACATTACACAAAACATAAGTGTACTTTCAGGGTAATTAATTTCGATGACATTAAGTAAAAATAATATTAATTTCAAAATATAAAATAATATAGAAGAATTTTACACAATAAAAGAGAACAAGAAACATTCAATATAAAATAAGAGGCAAACAATATAACTCAATAATAATAATAATAATAATAATAATAATAATAATAATAATAATAATAATAATAATAATAATAATCATTAATGTTTGTGTGAGATACAAATAAATTTGTACAAAACAAAATATTATTATACATTTAACATTTAACTATTTTCGGTAGTATAACACTTTATAATCTGCCTTCTAGTATCGAGCTCTCTGGAATATACTCGTAAGCTTGAATTTGAAGTGCTCTCATACAACATTGGCTCAGGACATTGGAACACAAAAACCCTGGTACTTGAGATATCAGATTGGAAGGTAATTGTTCGAATCCGGACCCAGCGAAGGTCTTCCAAATATTTGAAAAGAATCCCTTTCAAAAATTTGGTTAAAAGTTGTGTTGAAGTTCTTCAACATAATTTAGATCCAAGCATAGCAAATATTTAAATTTAACAACTTGTATCTGGGCATGAAAAATCTCAAAACCAACTGTGACGCACGTTTGGATTTCTCGAACTCATTAAGCAAACCACGTCACAGACACGTGAACACCTACTTTCAAAACGATTGGGCGTGACGTGAATGCAAGAGACGTGCTTAGCCTGTCAATCTTCTCCGCTAACGAAACGACAACCAGGGGCCCAATTCCTGACGCCTTCGTTAACTTATCGCATGCGATAACGTATGCGACTTGATGAAAGTGTATTCCTGAACTGGCGGCATTCGTCAAATTTATTAACGCATACGCTAAAAAAAATGGTGATTTTCAAAGAGCGCTCATGACCGTTCGACAACCACTTTGTCGCATTCGTTTAGGTGAAAGTAAGGTTATAATCAGAGGGTCGTCTCCACATGCTTTGATTTTCTTTTGTATGTGGTTGTCTCTGTTATAATTGTCAATTAATCCTGCTTTATCATAGGAGTTTTACAGGCACTAAACAATGTTATAAATTATACTAAAGTTTCACGCTGTTTTTCCGTTATTCGTGAACCACGCTCTTCCATTTTTAATATTCTAAATCTAAACCACTCCAATTCTCAAGTCCAAAATACAAATAATCACAGTTAAAACATCCAAAAACCAAAAATTATTAGACATCTGCAATCCATTTAATTTTATAATTTTTGCATTTTTGGCAATTTTTGCATTTTTGGCAATTTTGACATGTCAATGCAATTAGGCATTCCAACGACCTGTCAAACAATTAGGCATTCCAAACAAATGAATTACCAGTGGGCAGGTTTGGTATATCTAAGGGTGGCGACATATGGTGTATTCTATCTACTTTACGTAAAATCATGAATAATGGATTACATTTAAATATTTTATGTCAAACACAATAAAAATAATATTTAAAAAAACCCACCTATACATTTCTTCATAAATTGGCAGGCTTGGCGAGTACTACTTCGAATAAAAAATTGCGTCCAAGTTACAAGACTATGTCGCTACCCCCCTTAAATATACAAGAATTTCCCACTGGCACCTATTGTTTGACAGGTCGTTGGAATGCCTAATACCTGCCAGTGGGAAGGTCTCGTTATCTAAAGGGGGTAACGACGTAGTCTTGCATCTTGGACGCTATTTTTATTCGAAATATCAGTCGCCAATCCTGCCAGTTTTTAAAAAAATGTACAAGCAGTTTTTTTAATTAATATTTTTATAGTGTTCGTTATAAAATATTTAAATGTAATCCACTATTCATGATTTTACGTATTGTAGATAGAATACATCGTATGTCGCAACCGTCAGATCTACCAAACCTGCCCACTGGCAATTCATTTGTTTGGAATGCCTAAATATCTCATATTCAGTGATACCATCTTTGGTATTCTCAATCCTCATTGGTTAAGACTATACAATAATCAAAGACTCTTCGTTAACACGTTCGACTTGATTCGCGATTATCGGATGGTGTTCAGGAATACTAAATTGCTGTCGTATGCGTTAACGATCATGCGTTACTTAGCGCATGCGGCAGTTAACGCATGTTTCGAGAATTGGGCCCCAGAGCATCAGTAACTCTAGGGACGTGCAAATTTTTTAAAACATCGATGTTGACATCAAATAATACATCGAATACAGACTATCGATTTTTCTAAATATCGATGTTTGTTTTTCCATACATCGTGTCTGTAAACATCGATGTTTTCCAAAAGCGTTCATTGAAGAGCAAAAAATAAAAGGAATTCAAATCATCAATTGAAACGTGACGCTTAACAAAAAACCAAAAAACAATGAAAAATCGATTAAACATCGATACATCGTGCGCATCCCTAATTGACTCTCAGCAAAAGCACTTCGTTTCCCATCCTTTCAACTAGGCGTCATGTCGCAATATTTAATTTTGTAAAACTAAGGGCCGATCTTTTCACCTCTGAGTAAAGTTGAAAGTAACTACTTCTGATTAAACTATAGGGCTTTTGTTTATTGATCTGTCAAGTAAACCTACATATAACTCTGCGTATTAAAAATAGAAACACTGGCAAAAGTGTGATGAATTCGTATAGTTAGTGCTTTATTACAATTGTTAAATGTAATCCAATGTTGTACATAAAGTTTTTAATGGATCTACAATATTAAATGGTGTTAAACTTTGCCAGCTTTTTATTTCTCATACAGTCCTTTATAGTCGGAGGAAGATGTAGAAGATGTAAGGGGTAATAAGTTGACTTTCCCAAAGCACATAATTACCCTAATAATTAGTTATTTTTCTAAATTAGAACATATTGTAAATTTTCTTAAAGTTACTTAACAGGTTTTATCATTATTATATGTGTGGAGAGAGGTTGTCCTCATACATGAATGACCTCTAATAGAAATTAAATTATTTACAGGCAAACGATTTGAATATAGAGAGTTATTGCAAGTTCACTTAAGGCCAGTCACTATTAGTGCCGCTCTTATTTTGACATCTGAGCTTGCGCAGATCACTTACATTCTAGAACTGATTTTAATAAAGATTGTGCCTGTCCTTAATTGTGGATGTTTAAGGACCGCGGTTAGTGGCGACTTTATAGTTTTCGGGTGCGCTCGCCAACATTCGTATCAGTTTGAAGTTTTTTCATATTAAATATTTAATATTATCGTCATCTAAACCTTCTAAAATGGTAATTTCTAATGCCTCTTCTATATTGTGTACTATTATAAACAACAAAAAAGATGAACTGTTATTTAATTTTTTAAAATGAGGTTAGAAATATGTATAAGGACAAGGACTCTAATGTCAAAAT